>VXBB01011780.1:303601-369894 GCA_013399915.1 Illadopsis cleaveri | reverse complement strand
TTTTTTTTTCACAGTAGCTTTATATTTGAAACTGAACTAGCATTAGCAAAAGTATTCAGTAACACTTGGTCATCACCAATATGAAGTGGATCTGAACCATATCTCGGAGGGTTGGTGCTGCCCAAGCAGGGAGGTGGTGCCCTGCTGCCCTTGGGCTATGTTACTCTCCCAAGCTGCGCTCCTGTTGCTAAATGCTGGTTCATCTGCATCTCTTGGGTTCTATCAACAGGTATACACAGTTGAAGAACATGGAACAGATATCCTTATGTGGTCTTCTTCCAGAAATGAAGAAAATAAATGGATGTATGGAAGTGTAGTTCTCTCCAGTAACAGCCTTTTCAGAGTTGCCTTTGAAGCTGAAGTGGGGTGGAGCCAACCCACAGAATTTGCTCTTGATGATATTTCTTTCACCCCAGAATGCATTGATGGAGGTATGCTATTACACGAATATATATCACACATTTTCTCTTTTCAGAGGGCAAGGAAAATTGTGGCATTTCATATTTCAGTGTATATCACAGTTACAAAAGCTGATATATTTTCTATTTCTCATGGTTGATAGAAGACAGTTTTGTGTTTTAGCTAGAAGTTGAACATATGAATAATTATAACAACTCAGAATATTACTGGAATTGTGGGCCTGAACCATAGTTGAGAGGAATTTACTACTGCTCCACTATATTGGTTTACTCCTGCATGAAAAAAGTCAGAGAAGACATTAGTTTGGGATCAAAGAGTTTTATGACTATCAAAGTAGTTCACAATTATTTCCAAAGAAAGTTGTTAGGTTTTTATCTTTGTTCTCTTCATAAAATACAAATGTGTACCATATTTGCCTTGCTAACATTTTCTTTGAGTATTTACAGTCTCACTTCCGCTACACAAGTACTTGATCTATGTAGAAAAAGAATTTAAATGTCTTAAAATGCCCTGTTTTTTTCTGTGAGAAAAGCAGTGGTTTACTCTGCAAACAAAATGTAGCACACAACACCGTATCCCAGGAAAAAGGACAGTATACATGCAAATACAGATTCTGATAGAAATATCAGCAGAACTTAATGACTAAGGGACAACTATGGATTATTATAGTTACATAAATGCCAATATGATGATTATAAAAATCTTCTTTGATAACGTTTCTATCTATTAATACAGCTCTTGTTGTTCAGATAGGACAGCCTACTTATCATGCTGTTCAAGAAACTTTTTCTTTTATTTTTTCTATTGTGATAAGCACCTCCTGGAGGAATTAAACACATGCTGATTAAAGCTTCAAGTGAAATACGTTCATGCGGGTGACATTTGTTCAGCCTCAAGCTGAATGAGAGTTTTGTTTATTTTCTCTAAATAGGCTCAGGCAAATAATATTTTGGAATGTAATTCAATGAGCTGCAGACTATGGGCATAAACAGGCATTTGTTCTACCCGTATTACATAAATCACATTTTTTAACGATATCTTAAGAATTACATAGGCAGTTTCATACATAGTATATCGTAATAGGGAAATTTTCAAATTATATATTTTAAGTACCTGTATTTCTGAAATAATAATAATAACTATAGAAATGAATTAATTTTAATAGAGCAACATTTTCTAATGATTCTAATTTTCTCCAGAAATTTTCTAGTTGTAGAATACTTCAAAGTATCTAATTTGTATCACAATCTATTGCTCTTACAAATGTGAAATATCAGAAGTTTGGCCTGAAGAAAATTTGTTGGAGTTGTATTGATTACTTACAGTTTGTTGAATAAGGCAAGAACTCATGCCTTTTTTACATGCCTACATTGCAACTTGAAACATAATCTGCTCTCCAGACAAAAAACTGTATCTAGATGGTGTTACTTAAGATTGGTTTCATACTGGTCCTTGGAAGAGTCCTATCCTAATAATCCTTGCTGGCCTGGTAGAGCTTGTGAAGACACAAGTGAATTACATAAAATCCATGTAATATGATAAACCACAGCAATTTAGGAATAAAAAGAATCTACCTCTGAATTTTGAATACTGTTGCTGACAAAGAGCTACTTAGGAGGGGGTGCTGTTTTTTACTAACTGTTGTTGCTAGAGAGCTGCTTAAATATTCAGATGGTAAAACTTGAAGATACTACCTTCCAACAGTATAAAAGCCCTGTCCTGTAGATGTTTGAGCAAGAACATTTCTCTGTAACAGAATTGGTGGGAAAGTTTACCTAATCCGCTGTCAGTCCTGCTTTGATTGTTGCTCATTAAGTTTATTCAAAGACCTACCTCAAAGAAAAGTGTATTACCTGCATTGCAGGTTTTGTGTAATGCTCTTCCTTTCAGAAGAGAGCTATACTACTGCAGATCTTTTTTCCTCTCTCTGTATTATTATTTTTCAGCTTGCCTTTAATTACTTCAAGTTTCCAGAGGCAACACACTCGAAATGGAAGCAATCACAATTTAACTGCTTGGGAGCTCTAAGTAATAAAGCAGTGCCAGCAGCTCTAATTCAGCTGTGGTTTTTATATTTTTAAGTAGTCAGTCCATATTAGCCATGACAGTTCGTAGATATCCAACAATATTTCTGAACATTTAAGCAAGGTGTAGTCAAGGTAGTGGTAGGCCAAGCTGGGCCTACTGCAGAAGTAGCTTTCAGCTGATGCTGATGCAGAGGGACCTGTTGGTGGCACACGATCTCGCTCAGAATTAGCTGCTAAATGAGATATATTTGTACCACTTTTCAAGGTCCATGACTTTCTGCTGATGAAGTTGTGTGATGATCTTGTTTTACATCCTAGAGACCAAAGAATTTAATTGCTACTTAGTTGTAATGATCTTCTTCAAATTTGTAAATAACGGCTTGATTTAAAAAATCCCACAAAACTTTATTTCTATTTAACATTTACACTTTTCAAAATAAAAGTTAAAAAAAATTTCTATTTCTAGTTTCAGAGACCAAAAATTCCAAAGCATTAAATCAGATTTTATATTCATTAATGTGTTTCTCATAGTATTTTCTAGTTGAGCTGAAATGAGGCATTACAGAAATTCTAAAAATTATTGCTATACTTAATTAAAATGCTAGCATTAACCCAAAGATGCCTAATAACTAAATTTTATTCTGCTTATGAAAATCAGAATACTATATTTTGCCACTTCTTCCTTACTAGAGAAATAAACCAGATGGAAAATTCTGTGTAATTTAGTTAAATCGCATTTCTACATATTTGAGCAGTATTCTCAAGAAACAAATAAATAGTAAATATATTCTGTGATGTCTTCCAGAGATCACCTAAGTGAAATATTTGTGCTTGTGGAGATCTACTGGAAGAAGGTAAATCTAAGTACAAAGTCAGCACTGAATGATGCTCCAGGTCTTTTACACAATCAAGTTACGTGCTAGGCCCTATTTAGCTGCAAGTCTTTGGGAACTTATACCTCTAAATTGTACTGTTTTAACTAATTGCTTAAGTAATTTCAGTTTATTCAAAAAGAATAGTGTTGACACTCTTAAATGAATATTTGGGATGAATCTTGGGTATAAAGACGAGTGCAAATATGTGGCGCCTGAGGATCCAGCGTATTTGAGAAAACAGTGTTTGCTTTTCCACCATCAGTCATGCTTATCACCAGTTCAGTATTAATATTGCTACTGAAATAATTAATTTGAATAAAATTAATCTGGATATGCTTCTGTGTCTATTCTTCTACTTCACCTTTCCTTATCATTCTCTCCTTTTAAATTTCTGGTTTTAGATTTTTGCTGCACAGATTATTTCACATAGCTGCTCAACACTATCTGAAGTATTTTCTTTTTTTTCTTCTGTTTTGTGAACCACTTTTTATAAACTTTGATCATTTTATTTTAAAATCTTTTTTACTTCTGAGCTTTTTTCATGCATTCCCTTCTTTATATAACATTTTCCAAAAAATGTCTCTTTAGCCTGTAAACTTTTCACATGAGAAAGGACTGTCATTGTTACAATTTTCCCACCACATCCCACTGCAGCTTTCCTTTCACCTGGAAGATTTGTTTCCAGTAGAACATATTATTACGTAAGGATACATTGGACTATTCAAATAGAGCAAAACATTCAGCACAGGCAGGGCATGTCGTCCCTAACACTGTGTCATCTGACCGTGGTGGAGTTGTGAATATAGGAAGTGCTATTTCCCAGATGCAGTGAGTTGGGGCTTTTTTCTGATGTTGTCATAGTTCTTGACTTTACCACACAGTTTACCAACAAAATGGTCAGATTTGCTCTTAGGACCTGAAGTACAGTCAAATCTTCAGTGATTGTTGGCAGCTTTCATTTAGGCAAAACATTTGCTTTGAAATGTCATAATTCTTCCAAGTCTCCCCATTGCTGTGTAGCAAAGCACAAACGAAACTTTCTGTAAAGGTTGTATATAATCCTGATACTGAGCAAGCTTTCACTTGTGAAAAAAACAAATAGAAGAAACAAATTAGAATCTGTGAATTATAAGACAGGTTTTAGCTTTACATTCCAGCCCAAGGGTATTTTTAAAAATGTATACAAAGCCTTCCCAGTACCCTAAAACCTAATATTCTCCAATAATTGAATTTTCAGTTTATTTGAACTATCATAAGACAGTCATGAGCTATAGCCACATCCATCCCTTTAAATAACCTTTCCTAGTTTTCTAGAAGAAATAATAATGCAAAAACTGTGTGACAAAGGAAATTATATTCAATCAAATTTAAGATAGATATACTCAGAATTTATGGTCAGCCACAGTAAGTAATAAAGAAAGTGCATTTAGAAATATAACCTGTCTCCAACAGTTCTGGATATCAGGAAAAGAGTATAAGAAAAGGAGATCTATATGTACTGTTACCCCAATACATTTGCAGCCATTTGTAATTCAGTCTTCCTGAGCACATGTAGTCTCACAATAATGATCCTTAAGATTTTTCTTTCCCTTTGAACTTATCTGTTCCCCTTTTAACATCAGGGAAATTTTTAATATTAAGAAATTAAATTACATGCTGCTGCTTGTATGAATCTAGGCTTATATTCATGAATAGAAAAGCTGTTTAGTGCTTTCTCATTTAGGCCTTGAAATGTATGAAATCTTTATTTAAACCTTGGTGATTCACTCTTTTGTGTGGTGGGTAGGATTTTCTTAAGACATCTCCATAAAACAGTTTCAAATCTCACAATAGATGTATGCTATAGAGCCAGTCCTGCAGTTCCTTCAGAGTAAAATAATTTGCATTGACTTCCAAACAACAGCAGAATATATGCAATATCAGATCAAAAATTGTGATAAGTGCAGGTTCAAGCATCAAGATAAGAAGGAAGGTGTCCCAAAGGGCCAGAGCTATAGGTCATTGTCTATGTTCAAGGTGCAAGGAAATGAACGTTATAACTGGCATCTAATTTAAACTCTGTTTATGACTGTTTATAACTTGAACATAGCAGAATGAAGATAAAATCTAATACTTTTTCATTTAATAACTTAGTAAAAGAATAGTGACTCTGAAAACTATTTCCATATAGCTGGATAGTGGAAAGAAAGAAAGTGGTAAAATAAAAATCTATGTAGATAATCATCTGATAATGAGTCAAGTTTTTCAAAATCGGTATTTGTCTACACTACTATAATTTTAGATAATATGTGGTATCTTGAAAGTATCTAATTTTCAGAAAAAAATGGGAGTTGCATTTCTTTAGAAGTGATTTTGTGATTTTAGATAAGAAACCACAGAGCAGAGGTATATATGTGTGGAAATACTAATGTCATAACATCTTGCCTAGTTATTATTTATTAGTTTCTCACAACACATATTCATAGAATCACAGAATACCCTGAGTAGGAAGGGACCCACAAGGATTATCAAGTTCAATTCCTTGTGATGCAAAGAGCCATCTCCAAGGGTCACGCCCTGTGCCTGACAGCATTGTCCAAACGCTCCTGGAACTCTGTCAGGCTGGTGCTGTCACCACTGCCCTGGGGAGTCTGTTCCAGTGCTCAGACACATATTGAGACTTTTTCCTCCCTATTTTGGCTCCGCTTCATGAAACACACTCTTTGAATCCTACTTGTTTATAAACCTCCCCAGCTTTTCCTGCCACAGATTTCCATTTGCTTCAAAACAGGGTCAGTGTGTTTATATGTGAAAATAATCTTTAACCACATTACTGAATACTATCTTTCTCAGAGCTCTCTTTTCTTTTTCCTATACAGAGATGAGATACTTGATGAGAGATAATTGAATATTTTTGTTTCTCTGTGCACATTATTCAGATATATCTTTGACTGCCGAATTTCTTATCTTTATGAAGAGTTTTTCTAAAGAGCATATAGCTACTGTGTCCAAATATTTGAAAAGTATTTGATAACTACCTGCATAACTACTTCTTATTGCATAATGTTATCTACCTGACAAATAAAAAGAGGATGGGATAAAAAAAAAAACTCTGAAATTTTGAGTACTAGTTTGAAAAAGTCCAAACATTTTTGTTTTCAGACTCAGAAAAATAAAGAATCCAAAACTGACTGGAAAAACAAAACATCAATTGGCCAAAATGTTTCCCCTGTGCAGACCCTAAACTGGCAGACTAGTGAGAAGCTGTCTTGAATTAGGGCAATTTAAAGAAGAGGACTTAGACAGTTTAGAGAGGAGACTCTAAAATGAGTTACATTCCCTTAGTCTTAACCAATCCCTTTCCACTAATAAAGAAAGAATACTAGTAGATATAAGTGAAGAAATACCATTTAATAACAAGCTGCACAGCAAAAGGCAAAAACCCCCACAACCCAGTAAACAACCACTAGATACAAAATTGCTAACTATCAGGACCCCCACAGGTGCAAGGAGAGACCCAAAATGCCAGAAATACCCTTTCCAAGACGGTACCCGCGTATCCTGAGAGACAGAGGGAGAATGGCGCCAGCTCTCTCCCCAGGATGGTGCTCCCCAGGTGGCCCATGGTCCGGGAGGCAAAGGGAGAAATGATGGTGCACAAAACGAGCCCTCCCGGGAAGGAGGCAGATTGCAGAGCTGCCCCATGGCAGATGGAGTCCTGCCAGTGGTGTGGGGTCAGCTCTGTGCCCGCTGCTGCCTCCCACCGCCCACTGGCCTGTGCTAGTGCTGATGTCCCTGACCCACTGCTGTGCTGGGGGAAATCCATTCTGTCACTGCTGGCACGGGCTGACCCAGCCCCATCGGGCCAGCTCAAGCTTCACTGCCTGTGGAATTTGCAAGATTCAGTCTAAAGATGGTTTCTAATTGTAAAATGAAGTTTTTCCAAGTTGCTACAATGGCAAGCCCAGAAACCCACCCAAAGCAACCCTTTCAAAAGGGCAGCACCCACTTTCAGCAAACTCCACCAGGCAAGGAAAGGGTCAGCTTGGGTGCCCTGGCCTTCTAAAGGGACCAGCATGTCCCAGCTGCCCCACAATTCTGGTTCTGGCTGTGCTGGTGTTTAAAGAGACAGTAACAGATAAATGTGAAATATGATGACATTCCACGTTACCCATGACAGAAGCATTAAAGGTGAGCAAGTAAAAAAATTAAACAGCTCAGAAGTGAGCCATTTGCAGATAATTTTATATGCTCTCTAGCACTTTTAGTAGATTCCATTTCACAACAAGAAAAGCATAAATGACATTTTTATCTAATTAAGAGACAACAACACAAAAAGTAGAGTGTATGTTCGTGTGAGCTTTGTGGAAAAAAATAGCTGAATGATGCAGAGAGAATCTTGTGGAGGAGTGAGCATGTGTGTGTGTCCATGTGTGGGAATCTGTGAGTCTGTGTGTGTGCACCTGTGAGTCTGTGTGTGTGCAAGTGTGTCCATGTGTGCCCATGCATGAAGCAACACAGGAAATTCTGCGGCAGAACAGGATTCATCTGACAAAACCTTAGACAGAGTCAGTGATCCTTCTCTGAAAATCCCAGAGCCCAAGCATTGGAAATACTGGAAGGGTTAACTGCCTGAGCTGCTGATACTACAGTGTTAGATCATGGGGAAAAACACTGTAGAGGAGACTTAACTTCTGATTTCTTTAAGTTGCAGAGCCAGGGGAATCACTGTTAGCTTGTCTGCTCATGCTTGCAGTGAAGCAGAAATCTCTCTCATACTGAATTTCTTTCTCAGAGAGAGAGGAAGAAGAAACTCAGGGAGTTTCTTTCCTCAAGGGCAGGAGATGAATCATGGGAGAAGTTGTAGGGGGAGGCTGCTCACAGAAACAAAGGAGGGGAAGAGGAAAGCAGGGTGAGTAGTCGTAGAGGACGGGAGATACCAGGGAAATTTGTGAATAGGTTAGTTAGTCAATTAGCTTTTCCCTGAAGCCAATCACTATATGCTTTAGATCCATGTCTCTTGGCAGAAATAGGGCATTTATGCATTTTTAAAGACTAAAAATTGTGATCTAAGGCATAGTACCTTAGACAGCTTCTTCAGCCTGTTCTTGTGCACAGACCTAGCTGGCATCAAAAGCCAAAACTTTTTGTGGATTTCACAGAAAAGGAACTGGGAATAATTTTAGGATAAGATAATTACACGATATAAACTAGGACAACTATTGGCAACTCTTGAATGCAATTATGTTGTGTATGTTTAAATTAATAATTATACTATCTTTGTCCAAAACCTTCAGTTTCTCTCTGCCTTCTTATAACTTGTCCAGAATACTGAAATCTTCTGCAGCAAGCTACATGCCTTTTGGGAAATTAAAATTCTTTGGATTTATTAAAAGTGTATTAAAATACATTCATTAATATTGAACCTCCAAACCCCATCTGTTTACACCAGAAAAAACTTCAAATCACACAGATGATATTTTTCCTTGCTAAGTTCATTCATAAAAATCAACATATTTCCTTGGAGGGTAGGAGAGCAATATTATTTGGAATGAAATGGTTTCATGATACTGTCTTAAAGAGCAGAAAATTCTCAGATTCTTCCTTATGTAAGACCTACTTATCTCCTCAATAAGAGTAAGTCTTCAGCTCAGATTAATCTCAGAAATTATATCCACTTCATTTTGTGGAAGACTGAAACTTAACAGCTTCTCCACTTTGTCATTGCTCCTAATAAATAAACAAACCAACAAATCCATCACATTAGCAGGCATAGCTAGCAATTCCCAGACTATTCTTAGCAGAAATATGGCAAATATTGCCATATTCCTGTCACAGGTATCAGTGTGTTCCAGCCGGAAGCAGTAGTTCTCTGAGTGAAGATTAAATGATAGCTTGACTTTACTGGCAGTAAACCTGTCTGTTTTCCATTATGTTTGCATATTAGCAAACTGTGATCGTTTAAAGTAAATTCTGAGCAGACATAAAAATCTGAAGTCATTGGGCCACGTTCTGATTTTTTTTGATTCTGGATTTGTCATGAGGTCTCAGATCTTTTCCAGTACCCTGCCCCTTCATGAAGGGAAAAGCTTTGAAGATTCAATTGGCCAGACTCACTTTCCCTTTCTTTCTTTTTCTTTTTTGTCTTTTTATAATCTGGGAAACAGCAGGAGCTTTATTGTAACTGATAAACACTCATGGAAAGATTGTTAAAGTATTTGAATAATTTGACTCCAATTAATTTTTGTACCAAGTTTGTTTCCTTGCAGCTACCTTGAATGGGTTGATTTCATGCCTTGATCTGATGTTTACTGAACTGAAATTGAGGACTGGCATCTATTTCAAATTAATTAATGCACTGGATTGGGCCCATAATTAATTTATACTCTTGTCTAATGAAATCTATTGGAGGGAGTTATTTTTGAGCTCTTTTAGCCACAGTTAATAGGTCCACTGTTTTATTACATTTACTAGGCAAATTACTTATGCAGATATATCAGACAGGTTGTTGGTTTTCAAGGGTCTGATGCAAGCCCCATTAAAGTCAATATGAGTTATCCCATTTACTCAAATGGGCTTTAGAGCCTGCTCTGATACTACTGAGGTAGTGCTGCCTAACAGCATATGTGGTAACTTTATTTTATGCTCCCTGGTGTTGACTCTAATGCCAATGTCCACTAGTCTTAACCAAAATTCGCTGTTACAGGTGATATATAAAATAAATGGGGACCTACTCTGCACCAGAGATCTTGGTATTTGAAGAGGGAAGGCAGAAAAGAGGAAGATAGCCTGGAGGTGTTGCTTCATTCAAATTAAGCATGTTTGCGTGTTACTTGCTGTGATAATGACTGTGTCATACAAACATTTATTTTATATTAGCATTTGGGTAATAGCAGTTCTATGGGGTTTTGTGACTGAATCCCTGTAATTCATGAGCAAAATATTTGCAGTGCCAACGTGCAAAACAGGATCATATGCTCCATGGATGACAAAGACAATAAACAGCAAAGCATAAGTGTACAGAAAATGCTCATCAAAAACAGTAAGCCTTTAACAAATCCCTATCCCACAAATATATAATTGTGTCCTTGCCAATGAGCACTTATTAGCACTTTTCATATTGTAAAGGCTCTTTTCTCCAAAATCATCAGCTCATGAGCTCTATTTACTGTAAACATGGTTTGATGGTTAGCACATTGCAATAAAAATGAATTTAAAAGCACCTATTTGATCTGACAACAATGAAATACAGATATATCCAGCTGTAGTTATTGCAGTTCATGGAGTGGTACATACCAAATTTTATTTGCTTTAAACACTGGTCTGATTTTATGGCTTTTTTTATATCTACCTCAGCTACTTAACTTCTCTTAAAAGTGTGAAGGTGCTTGTGAGGTAGCACTTCTGGTCTGTAGATTATAACTCAGCCAGCACAGCTGGATGAGTAAGTTTCAAAAGACATAGGACCAAATTAAAATGTCAGGTTTTAGGACCTAATTAAAATGTCTTTTTTATGATATACAAGTAGATGTTATATGCACATTTTAAAACCCTTTCTTTAATTTTGGTTATTTGCAATATACAAGGTAAAAATAAGGGCAAAATAAAACACTGAGGGCAAAGTGAAATAAATACGGACATGTACTCAGCTTTCTACTTAAAGAGTCATGATTTCTTTAGCTATAACAGAACACTACCAGTTTACTACTGTTTTTCATGCAGATCTAAATTCAGACTCAGTGCTTTGCAGTGCAGAGGTTATTTTTGCTGAAATAATTTTTGTTCAGTTTGCTTTTCAACCATGTGCAAATACTGAATTCTTGAGGAATTTTAGTCCTGCTTTTGGGTGAGCATGCAGCCTTGATACAAAAAGTTAAAGCTTTTATGCTCTCTTCCTTAGAAGTCATCATTTTCAGTAGATTTATCTCCAAATCCTTAAACAGTTTCAAACAGATACTGCTTTTGAAAAAATAACCTGTACAATGTCTCCTGCACTCCTGAATGTGGTCTGAAAATGAGAGTCACATGGCACTCAGGAGATGAGTGCTGCCTTGGGAACATCTTTTCTGCATTTGAGAAAAGGTGAGGGAAACATTTTCTTGGCATGTCAGTGCTAGGCAATTGTCAAATGGAACAATATTAAGTGACAGAAAGGATGTATGGGCCACAAACAGTACAAATTGCATTGAAAAGGCTCCACTTCAGATTCTGCTGTTTATATAACTTTCATGTATATATACAAGAGGAAAATATAAGGTTCATAGATGTGAGCAAGTTTAGGTTTTTTTGCTAAATTGTGTGACTGTACTACTGTATGAGTGAGTCAGCACATGGAGAGTGTTTCTGACGAGTCTCTCATTAGTGCCAGCTCGTTTTTCACTGCAAACCACATTGTAGTGTAAACACCTTAGTTTAGTTCTTCACAGTGGCAAGAAAACAGAATGAATATTCTCACTTTTTAGAAGCAAATGTGTCAGTAGCAGATACTGCAATGATGAGCTTAAAATAAATAATTACATAGATGGTAGCTTTGAATACAAGTAATTAGTTTTGCATTAATGTTGTTTGAGATTTCTTTTCAGTTGGAATTAGTTAATGATTTTCTACATTTGCATATTCTTAATTAGCTTTTTTTTAAGTTAGCTTTGTACAAATTAATGTTTTTATAAATTTTCTAAGTTTTTACCAGGGACATTTAATTTATAATTAAGAAAAGCATTTATAAGCTATTTTATGTAAAGAAAATAGGCTGAACTTTAGGGTAGAGTTTTGGCAGACCATGGCAATAACAACATCTTATAGAATGTCATCCAGAGCAGTTTTTCTATTGTATCTGAAGCCAAACAAATGTGAACTAATGAACTAATTAACATATAACATGAGTTAATAAGCAAGGGATAGTCCTATGAAGTACATTCTTATCTCATGCACTGTTCTGATCTAAAATGATTTTACTTATTTCAGGGTATGACTTTGGATTTTTTTTAATGTAGTGCAAATGCAAAATAGACCTCAAATTTGCACCTTTTGCAAATGCAAAAATTAGACCATAAGACCCCTGGTTAACCTTACTCCTAAGTCAGCCTGGACACGTTTGCTACCCTTGGTGAATATTGTGCACTCTAATATAACTGCTATGCAAGTCAGGAAGAACTTCATCCTACGAATTATTTTCTATCAACCAGAGGGAATAATGATAGAAAATAGTAATAATAATAATAATAATAATGGGAAAATATTCATTTCACATTCAAAAAAAGCCTTCAAGTATTTCACTAAATACTGAATTCAGGACAGGATTATTTACATGCATAAGCTCATTATATGTTTGGGCTCATAAGGCTAAACTGATGAGGGTTACAAAAGTCTGAAAATAATTAAACACTCAAGGCCCGATTCATAACAACCAACACATTCAAGAAATATTGAGTTTAAGAGGGGATTGCAGTTTACAGAATAAATTTGGGTAAAAGCATGTGAGTAAACACATCATGAACAGGAAATTAAACTGGGTCAGAAATGCTCACAGATGTATTATAAATGCAATCTTTCCTGCAACATAAACAGGCAACCACAGGAAAGTCAAATACATTGTATCTGTGTGGGGTTAATTTCCATAGTATCAGAACAAATACAGAAAAGCTAACACAGGACTATGCAAGGACAAAAGAATGTGCATAAGCAGAAATGACTGCAGCTTAAGTCATTTTCACTGCCTAAATGCCCCCTAGGCACTGTGAGGAAAAGGTCAGAAATAACAGAAAGAAAAAAAGTACTATCAAATATAATCATACTTTTTTATTTTTTTTCCCAGAGAAAGTGCAAACTAAAATTAAAAAATATATATTTTTTTACTCCACTGTGCAAGATTTGACAGCACTAATTCTGTATCAATGGAGAGAGAAATATGTTCTAGCAACATTTCATCAGTATCTTGGCAGAATCATGGCCTTATATACAGTTTCTATACAACATATCAAATTCAAACATCTTTATGGGCTACTATTATTATCTAGTAAAGTATAGGACCAAAGTAGAAAAAATGCAAAATCTAAATACTTTTAGCTTGTACAAAGTCAATCTACAATGTGATTCAAATGTCTATTATCAACTATCTAAAACCAACTTCCATAAGCCTTTTAAAGTAGCATTAAAATTTTTTTTAGACTAACACATTTGTAAAACACATATGAAAATGAAATCTTTTCAACCCCATGTAAAAGTACACATCTTTGAGGTATTCATGGCATAATGCTGAATAAAACAGGACAAAAGATCATTAGGTTATTATTTTCACTGAGTCAATATCCATTTTTGTTATTTTATGTGTTACATTATATCTAGTGAATCAAATACATTTTTCTAGTAGAATGATTTAATTTAAAAACTTTAGGGGCATGAAATAATATCATGCATGTTCTATTGTATGAAGCTTTCCAATTATGATTTTTTGATACAAAGTTAACATGAAAATCAAAGATTTCTAGAAGGTCTGTATTACACAGAACTTTGAGATTTTTCTCCTCATAGCTGCCTCACGAGCAACTGGATGGTAAAATAATGCCAGTATTCTGTTTACCTGAATGCATTAACAGTTCATATTTGTACAAAAAGCTGTTGTTATTTCTGATGGAGATATCTTTGAAACTGAGCATGTTTCAACAAAGTCCTCACACTGTAAAACCCCAGCCTGGTATTGCAGAATACACAAACATACTGATATGACCAGTGGATTAAAAGTAATAAAATCATGCCAAAATCCATGTACTCCCTTACAGAGTATCATGCCTTAATGCAGCAGTAACACTGGACGTCTGAGGTCAGAGAACAATGCTTGCACCATTTCAAAAGACAAGATGAAACCCAGCCATGACTTTTGTGCTTTTCTCCTTTGCCTCAGCCCAAGCCACCAGCAAAACTCCTCCTGTCTTCTACAGAGGACGTGACATTAATTTGTCTTACTTTGCCTCTAACAATCATATTATATTTTTTACTCAGCTGCTGCAAATTGACCAAGAAAGATTAAATGTATGGAGCTAAATTCTGGAGAGTTTTCTATTTTCCCTGCACATAAAAAGAACAGGAATACATCACATTGCTTCCATGAGAGAACACAGTATTAGTACAGCCAGCTCCTTAGAAATTAGTTTCCACAAATAGATCTTATGCTTCTGCTAATAAAATTCAGTTGCAATGGTTTTCATAGGGAAAAAGAAAGACTTAAGTATCTGGGGCAATTTATTTATATACATGTTCACAAAAATCCGTCCCCAGTGTTTTCTTCCAGTAATGCAAGTAGGCATGAAATATTTTATTTATTTATTTATCTATTTTTTTTTTTTCATTTATATTTTGTCAGCTGTCTGAATTAGTTAAAGTTAAAAATTCTAAAAACACATTTTTCTTTACTTGTATCCTGGAAACCTATCTAGAATTTTTTGAATTTAATTCTCTATCACATCAAGCTAAGCTGAAAAGTGAGAGTGATAATAAAGTAGATAAGTAAAAAAAAATATTGTTACTTCATAAAAATCTTTTTCTTAAGTTAACAAAGTTATAGCTTGAGGGCTATTTTAAGGCTGTCCAGATACCGGGTGAAAGACAAAATTTATTATTTTAGTATTAAACCTTCTATGTGTACATGGTAAAAGAAGTAATAGGATCAAAATAGATGCTGAACTTGAGCTTCAGAAGCAAAACGCTGCAATAACAATGGAGTTTATATGAGACAAACTGTTTTTAATGCTGTGTTTTGCAATTAGGAGAGGTTTGTTTTCTAAAAGTTGTGTTCTTTTTTTAAAGAGTTTGGTCACTGAAATCAGCTACATTCCCAGCAGTTCCTATGTCTATATCAAAGGCATTCTGTATGAATGACTACTGAAAGAACAGAATCATTAAACACTCCGTTTGTTCTTGTAGGATCAGCTGTTCCACACCCTCCATCTTGCAGTGGGGACGAGTTCCCGTGTGCGTACGTGCAGCAGTGTGTGCCCCACGCCACGCGGTGCAACGGGACTGAGGAGTGCACGGATGGAAGTGATGAGATGAACTGTGCCATGGAGGGGCCTACCACCACAGCTCCAGGCTCCTGCAAGGAGACAGAGTTCCTGTGTCCGTCCCAAGGCTGTGTCCTGTCCCTCCTGCAGTGCGATGGTGTGCCCGACTGCCACTTCAGTGAAGATGAAGTTGGCTGCCGTAAGTTACATTAATGGTGGTAATTACGGTAATGTTAACTTACCTGCCTAAGCCAGTGATGTTTTAGGAAAGAAAAAGAGCAACATAGTGATGTTTAGTGTAAAATTCATCATTCCCTTGTCAAAAAAACCCCCTATTTGTGTCACATATGATGCATTAACTGAAGAGATGTTTTACATTTCTAAATAATTTTTCCACATATAACGCATTAATTGAAGTGATGCTTTACATTTCTAAATAATTTTGCTTATGCACTTTAATTTCCTGTCTATATTTTTGGTATTTTTTTAAAAAAATGCAGCTGTGTTTCTGTTAATATTTACAAGCATTTCCACATTTTTTCCTTAAATCAGTCAGCTGTGTTTGCATTGCCTCTGTAACCTCTGTTTATGATAAGACCGAAAGATAGGCTTTTGCAGTTCTGTAATTCAATAATATTTAAGGCAGTCCTGACCTTTCAAGGATTTTGAAATCAAGTCTGTTCATGAAGTAGCAGCAATCTCTGCCCTAAGCAAGGAAAAGGTCTCACAAACAAAACACTAGGTCAATAGGCTTTGAAATGTAACTGCAATGAGATGCCATGGAAAAACATCTCAAACAGATAGACACAAAAGTGAGTGTCTGCCCATTTAAAAATATTTCATTATTAGCAAAGGAACTGAGGCCAACTGCATCATTCCAGGAATTTCAAAATAATTAGCTACATAGAAAAAAAGAAAAAGAGGCTTTTTATATAAGCACTTCCTATACCTATCATGCTGTAAAACTTTTTAACATTTTTCTCATCCTTATCAGAATGAAAAAAAAAAAGGTAAAAAATATCAGTTTCCAGTGGATTAGAAATTCATGTTCTTTAATATTTTCTATCAAAACTACTAAATATATATACAGGCTACTGCACATGCCATTTATTTTAGAGAATTAGTCTACCAACTGGCATGGATTTGGCAGACTATCTGTGTAAGTCTTTTGTTTAGAAGTGAGCTCTGCGGTTTTGTTGGCAGAAGACATGATTCTGGAGATAACTGTGATGTTAAATTCTACATACCCTGGTGACACGTAGAAATTTTGCATGTTCCTTTCTTCAAATAAACTTCTCATGGTTAATCTTCATTTGACCTTGTTCCCTCCTCAATCCGTCTTCTGGTAGAAACATCCATGCTGTGTTCTATTACATGCACATCCCAACTCCACACCACAGAAGCTGATGTGGAACCTCAAAATCTGAAAGCCAAAAGATCTCCATGATTTTCTGTATTACCCAAACAACTGAGATATTGCTTTGTTTTTTTTATTTTACTGTTTTGACTTCTAAACAAAACCCAGGGATTAAGAAGAAATTAAATCCTGGTCTATTCAAAGATTAAGAAGAAATTAAATCCTGGTCTATTCAAAGAACAAATATTCTCCATAAATATTTGACAACTTTGGAGTTCTCAGTCTGAAGGAAACTTAGTCAAGTCTGTACTTCATTGTTACTCCAAAATTTGGTTTATAGTATATAAACATGTAAGCATGATAGTATAAGATAGAAATGCAGAAGCAATAATTCTTGGAGAATTACTGGAGTAGTGGAGAAGACACTACAGAGAAGCAAAACAAAGCAAAGCAGAGAAGAAGGCAAAGCAAAAAGAAAGTGATTCCTGCTAGTTTGGAATGAAATCAGTGGAAAGCTGATTACTGCCACAGCTGGTGCTGAGATCCAGCTGCGTATGCCATGAGAGCACAGCGTTTAATCTTTAGCTTCCTACTTTTAACAAGTGAAAGGCCAGAGAAGTTTGTCAACTGAGAAGGTCAGAGAGAAAAAGTAAATATCTCAAAAATTTTATTCCTTTATTGAAATTTATGCATGATCTATAAAATTGATTGTTGTCCTAGTAACTCCAACCTATGTATGCTCTAATAATAGCATAGATTAAAAGTGAAGGTTTACTTTTTTAGATTTTAGATTGATTTTTTTTTCTTGGTGCAGATCAAATCTACCTGCTTATTTCAAAAAACTTCATTTTAGGAATTACTGACACTTTCCATTTTGTGTCCCATAGCAATTTTATTCATTTAACTGTAAAACAAAACACTTAACACTACTTAAGTGTAGTACAAAAGTGTTCTGGGTTCTGAATCCAGGAATTCCTCAGGAAAGTTTTCTTTTGGGCTAAAGACTAGTTTTCAAAATGTATCTTGCAGAGATTAGGGATAAAACCCAAAAGGAGGCCAGGACAAAAAAAAAAATCCAACTAAACAAAAAAAAAATTGGTCAAGTCCCTACTAAAAACACAGTTTCTACCACAGAAATGCTTTTCTTCATGACTTAGAGATTTATGTGGACAGAATTTCTTGTAGAGTTCACATAGCAGTTAGGTTGTACCTATTATGCTAATACTATGCTAATATTATGCTAATACTGTTTTATACCTACTAATGTAGTCGATTTTATTGCTTGTTGCATTTAACAAAAAAATTCTGGAATTGTTTTCCACTTATGGGTGTTCTACTTGGCTGGCTCTCTTCTTGCTGTCAGTTTTGGTGAAAGATATATTACCTCACCTATTAAGCCTTTTATTTCCCTGATTACAATAGTGAGGGTGTAAAACATATTAACACCAGTGGGATATATACATTAGTTTTCTACAGACCAACGTATTTTTCTATCTGCATCATCTGATTGAAGTGCTAATAGCAATGAATTAAAAGTCATTTCTCAGTTTTCTGTAGTGCACCAAAGTGTATCTCTTGTCGTCCTGGTAAGTTTTAAATACCTATGAAATATTTAAAATTTTATATTTTCAAACAGGCTTTGATATCATTATCCCTTCTACTGGTTTAATTTGCACCTGGAAAATTAAATATAGATGAAAATTGGATATTTTCATTTTCATATCTTCACTGGTTTTTAGTGCCATGTGGTCTTAATATTCTTTTCCTCAGCACCAATAACTTGGTGTCATTGTCCTTAACTGCAAAATTTTCAGCCGTTAGACCATTGCTGTGACTGTTCTTTCTGTAATGTATTAAAATAATGTGTAAAAAAATTGATTCCATCATTTTGAAATTAGTAGTTGAATGAGAGTTGATTATGTTTTGTGGTATCTTTTTTTTGAGTTTTCTTTGGGATTTTGCAGTATACACTCTCAATATCGTAATTTAATATGCACTCCTCCACAAATATTACATGGGAAAATTTGGTTTCTGTACCATCTGTGCTCCGTATTTGTTTACTTATTTAGCATCTCAGTAGTAAAGTTGTACGTCTTGGAAGATAAAAAGTTGTAGAGGTCACACAGATGCAAATTTATATCCTACAGTACGAATCAATTTTTCTGCTAGTTTTTTAACAGTGAGAAAAAAAATACAGCTGATGATAACAACCATGTTACTTTTCCTTTCAGCCATTAAAGATTGTTCCAATGGTTCTTTGTTATGTGCTTCAACAAATCAATGTATACCACTCTCCCAGCGTTGTGATGGAATTGCAGACTGCATTGATTCCAGCCTTGATGAGTCTGGCTGTTCAGGTAATTACTTTTGCATGAAAATAACATTTGAAACAAAGAAAGTATAGTTATTTCCTACTGAATCTTTTTTCAGTCCTCAAACTTGACTGAGGTTCCTCTGCTAAAACTTTATCAAATTATATTAGGCATGAATTTAACTGTTGAAAGTATGACACAGACGAAAATGACAAAAAGATGAAGAAGAAGAATATGATTAATGTCTTATCATCTTCATAAAGGGGGTTTCTTACTGTATAAACACATTACGCAAAAAAACCCAGCCCTTTGTAGTATGCTTTTAGGACTTCTATTGATTTTAACCAGTTGAGTTGACCCATATTGTTTACTAAAAAGATTGCTTATTTGTGGGGTTTCTTTTCCCAAGTGTATTACAAATCCAGGTTGGAAAAGAAACTAAATAATATTTGTTTTAGCACAGTGCATTTGACACAATATTCAGGTTTGATTTGCAGTAGTTAAATGGTGGAGAAAGATAAGTACAGGACAATAATACACATTCGATGTGAATTAGATTTTTATTAACAAAATCTATCAAATACATAGATGATGGTGATATAAATAATTAAATCTAGATACAAAATGTCCCATTCAATGACAGAAAGGTACTGCAGCTCTTCTCCAAGACAGATGTAAACTCTTGACCAGTTCTGTGCTGGCAGTACTCTGCCAGCTTTACTGAAGTTGCTGAGAATTTAACTCTCTCTATTTTCATAATTTTTATGAGTTATGTGATAAAATTCACAACATATAGGCATTACAGTGATTGAATTCATTAGAATATATTAAATGTCTGTTCACAAACTAAAGGTTTTACCAACACTTATTGGTAGGAGGCATCCACAAGTTTCTTTGGGAGTGAAACTTGACCACAAGTATGGTGTTCACTATCTGTCATAGCATCAGTTTGGGTTGGAAGGGACCCTAAAGATCACAAAGTTACAATGCCCCTGACATGGGCAGGGACACCTTCATGAGCCCAGGTTGCTCATGTGAGAGAAGGAATCATACTTCAACATTAAAAAATACTGCTTCTATAATGATGAGAGAATCCATTCTTGGTAAATTTAATTGTTAAAAATGATTTTAAATTAAAAGGAATTTGTTCAGAAATTAGTTCAATACAGAAGAATATAGAACATAAACCAGTAGACATGCATAACAGTAATCCCCAAATCTTCTACTATTTTTTTCAGAAAGCAGGTCTTTTAAGTAAGTAACTCCCTTTCCAAAATTTAATACTGAAACTGGAAATGTCCACACTGAATAGCACTGTTATATGCTGCAATAACCAATTTCATTTTGCATATATCCAAAACTCTTTAAGTCTAATTTGTATATTACCAGTTATTTTTATACTACAGAAGACTGAGGGGATTATTTTTTGATTTTGAGGTTTCTTGCTAAAACAATGTAAAACTAAACTTCAGTAAAACTAAATGTGATGATGTGGAAATCCAAGTTAAGGGACATCAAGAGTTTTTAAGAGAATATCACTAAGACTATCACTACTTAGACACCTTTTGTCTTTTAAAGCCTGATTTCCCTTATTCTTAGGAGAATGTGATTCTAAGTGTTAAAATTCAGTATATCTTTAATAAAAGGAATTGTCACAAAAGAGTTGCTGTTCACCAGCCCTATATAAAAGCTATTATTAATAACTTAAACTTAGGTACTAATTAAATATTAGTTCAATTCTTTTGGGTCTTATTTTATATATTCCCATTGTTTGAAAATCAAGTAAGTGGCAAAAAATCCATTTCTGGAGTCAGATGAAAATCTCCTTTGAGAAAAATTTGAAGCCTGTTCATGTGGAACATCAGGATTTCAATAAGCTCAAGAGAACTCCATTGCTTGTGATATTCTTATGACTTCACACTTGTATCACCAAATCCAGGTCAAAAAAAAAAGAAGTTTTGGAAGTGGTAAGCACCCAAAAGGACAGGTGTGAATATTTTGACATTTTGAAAATCAGATAATGACAAATGTAACAAAAAAGAGGGGGAAATCACATTTTTTACCTTTATGTTTGCAGCTTGTCCTGAAGAATACTGTAAAAATGGAGGAAAATGCATCATCAAAAATGACATCCCATTATGCCAGTAAGTTTCATTGCCAATTGACTTGTGCTTGAGGTTGGAAAAAGCTGCTGTTGAAACAGGTGGTTTGCTCCCCAGGGATTGAAATGATATTCAGTAGAAAGGTGTCTTAAAAAGTCACTGTATCTCTACACTATTTTTATTTACACTTAGTGAGTTTAACCACATTTTGAGAAGAATGTTATTTTTCAGATAGAATTTTCTGTAACTTTCATCTGTCATTACATGAGACAACATGTTGGCCTGACACCCTAAGTTTTCTATCTCATGTTTCTCATCAACATTTAAAAACACATTTCTGTGCCTTGTTTGCAGCAGGGTGTTGTATACATCAGATGAGATTTTACAACAGGCCACATACTCATCATCTTCCTGTCAGGTATTTGGAAAAAGAAAGGGCTTTTTCCACTTATTCCCCCCACCAAAAGGGATTAAAAATATGCTTGCATTTTTTTCTGGAAATACTCTCTGATGAAAAAAATAATGTATTCAATTCCAATGTAGAATGTAAAAGACGTTAGAAAGAATCTCAGGGTAATGAAATGACTCATTTACACAAGATATCACACTGTTTCCCACTGGGAAATTAGAGGAGATTTTCTAAGTGCAAAGAAAGTGATGGTATGTGTTATCATGCTTTTGTCCTTCACATGCTTCAGTGAAGCTTGCCAGAGTTTGCCAAATTACTAAAGAGGTGACTGCTTTATCACAGTAGCTATCTTAGACGAGTAGATGCTAAAGTTTGTTGCCTAGTCACTCGAAATTGCACATTAATAAGCCTGCTTTGTCTTTCAAGACAGGTTTATCCTTTATTGGCTGAAGAAATATAATATATAACATATTCAGAAAATATAGGGATATTCATATAGGGTATTTCAATTTGGGTCTCAGAAAACACTGTTAATTACCTGCAGAGTTCCCCAAAAAATTCCACTATAATAGAATAGGGAATGGTCTCTTGTCAAGAATGGCAAGAATCTTGGAATTTCATCAAGGTGGCTGCTTCAAAATTTCTTTGAACACATAAAGAGAGAAAGGGGACAAAAACCATTGGGAAAAATTGTGGAAAGAAAGGTCAGCAGAAAATAAAGGGATTTGCAATATCAGGTTTGTGATTTGTAGACTAAATCATTGATCAAAAAAATAATTCCTTGTAGGGACAAAGCTCTGGGGCAGTAATTGAGATTTTAAGTATACAAGAGAATTATGAGAATTAAACCTCTGTTCAGAAGTGCAAGAAAAAGTCTAACACAAACAAGCAAATCTTTTTTTATCCACAGAAATAAAAGACAGTTGGAATAAAAATAGTAACTTAAACTAGTAAGTAGGGTACTTTCCCTCAGCATTCAGTAAGAAATATATTTAATTCTGATGTAATGCGAAGGCAATCGGAGCAAAGGCACAGAAACAAAAGTTCTTTAACTGAGAGGTTAACATAACTTCAAGAGCTGTACATGCTTATGTTGGGGAAATTGGTCATCTCTACTCAAGAATGCCAGAACACGAGTGCATGTTGCAATAGATTTTCTGAAAACTGCCTGTAGGGGAAGTGGCTGGAGAACAACAAATGGAGAAGGAAAGGTATAGCCACATCAACAGTCTCATATCAATACCATTCAAGGCTTTATGATATTTTTAAGGAATTACTTTTACATAAAATAACAGGAGAGTACTTCTGCATGACTTTTTGAAATTCCATGTCAAGACCATAAAATGACAAAAAAAACCCCCCAAAACATATCTAAANTAAGGAATTACTTTTACATAAAATAACAGGAGAGTACTTCTGCATGACTTTTTGAAATTCCATGTCAAGACCATAAAATGACAAAAAACCCCCCCCCAAAACATATCTAAAATAATTAAAAATGTAGAAGTATATCAGTTTCCAATATCCAGGGAGGGAAAAAAACAAACCCAAAAAAACCCCAAACAACCCCCAAACAATAGCAAAAAATCAAAAGCAAGCAATCAACCCCCCCAAAAAACCCAAATCAACAGAACAAAAATAGAAATTATCTTGAAAAATAACCTATTATTTTACCTTTTAATTCTCAGTCCTTCCTCTAAATTTCCTGAAAAATAAAGGATAAATTTAGCTAGAAATATCTTCCTCCCTTGAGAGCAACTGTTCTTCTAGACTGCAGGATAGGTCAGGAGAAAAAGCAGAGTGTGTAGGAGGGCAGGAAGCCTGTTGCACAGCAAGGATACTCCTGTAAAGAACAGAGTACAGATACTGCCCTGCCACGGAAGTGACAGTCTCCCTAGATACCCAGAGGTAATTGTGTGGAGATCAAAGTGCTCTTAAAAGTCACTAGGTTTGGCTAATACTACTCAGTGACACAGTGGAAAAGGATAAAAATTGTTAACATATCCTTTTCTTCCTATTTTATCTGGCAAGATAGATTCTGATCTTCCCCCATGTGAGATGATTGTGCTCTAGTCTCTATGAAACAAAACCTGAGTCTGGAGTTTAAAAGTAATTTTGACCTCCCTGAGAATGTTGGTTTAACAAAAAATAGACTGGACAGGTCTCAAAGCTTCATTTGTTTCATCTTGTTCCTATAAGGACTGAAATTGCTATTCATTTTAGGTTAGTTGGAGTTACATTGTTAGAAAAGAATAGATTTTCTGGAAAACATTTTTGCTGCTGATAGCAGCTGAGTTTTTCTGTGGTTTTAATGCAGTTGGGTTGAAGCAGTTGACAGTATAGTCAACTTCCAGTAGTTTAGCATGCAAGCATGGGAACAGTGAATTTGCACTAGCTGCTTAGGCAAAAGAAAATATTAGCATTTGAACTATTTGAAGAGACTGAATGTGGATAGTAGATTTTATATATTTGGTACTTCTCAGTTCCTTGGATGCTGTATGTTTTTACATGTGTGAACTAGTGTAGCTTAGATATATATAAAGTTAATACTTAGGGCAACACCCTGTCTTTCAGCAGTATGCAACTAAGAGGGATCAGCAGCAGTGGAGCTCTGAAATCCCTCTCTGAAGAGAGACATGTAGACCTGGTGGAAACAAAAGCAGTGGGTTCAAGTCTAGATAAAATTTCAATATATATTGGATTGGGTAAGAAAGTTGATGTATCAGGTTGCTGTAAATTTTGTTCGTGCTAGTGAAAACAGCTTCTCTAGGGTGGTGGATAGTGACTGCAATAACATCAGTGAGATGCTCAGTATTTGAGAATGTGACTACAGGTTGGTGTTGTGGTCGAAGTTCTCAGTAGAGAATGTGAGTAAATGCAGGGCAATGGTGCTTGGAGGTGATGGTTTTCTTCCTGCTTGAACAAAACATGGCTTGATGGCTGTCCTGGTCCTGCTTGGTATTTGAATTGTTGAGTTAGCTCTGAAAGTCACTTGCATTTGTTTCTGTTGTTTGGTCAGGAGAGTAATTGGGGTGCATATCAAACAGATTTATCTTGTACTTTCTATTTCATGGATATTTTGTTTGCCTGCCAAACTAGATGGAGCTTTAGTCTGAAATTCTATGGCCACTCTCATTTGACAAAATCTGACTCCTATTTGTCCTGACTGAGGTCTCTTCTGTAGTCAATGTGCAGCCAAGTGGCTGGTGCTGGCAATCAGCTACTGTGATTGCAGCAGCAAATCATGATAATTTGAGCAATGATGACTAGAATTTTTGCAATTTCAATCCTCTGATTTCAAAATCATTTCTTTGATTATATGTATGTTTTCCCCAACTTTTTTCCATTGTTTCTTTGTGTTTGTTTTTTTTTTGCTTTAAAGTGAGACCACAGACTCCTGGAAACATAGGAGAGGAATATAGAGGAGAGCAAGCAAGCTGGGAAAAGTTTTTTCTAACACACTAAAGTAGAAGACTGAGGCTTCCAAGGTTGTACTAGTGTTGAAAGAAAAAAACCCAAAACACTGAGAACAGAAAAAAACCACCAAAACACCAAACCAGACTCTTCATACATACTTTTCATTCTCATCCAACTGGACAAGAATAATACTAAACATGCACATTCAAAATGTAATAAACTTCACATATAATAAATATTAAATCATCATCATATCATCAAATGGTTTGGGCTGGAAGGAACCTGTAAGGTTCATCTAGTCTACCCTCCCCTGCAATGAGTTGTTTCATCTTCAATTAGATCAGGTTGCTCAGAACCCCATCCAACCTGACTGTGAATCTACCACATCTCTGGGAAACGTATTTCAGCATTTCACAAAGTTTGGTGTAAAAAATTTCTTTCTTATGTCTAGTCTGAATCTCCCCTTCTTCACTTTAAAACCATTATTACTGGCCCTGTTCTGCAGGCCCTACTAAAAGTAGAATTGTTTAAGTTGGAAAGGACATGATATAATGCTTGACTTTCCCTTTATTTTATACAAATATTTTCAACAAAATATACCAAATTTCAGAGTAGTTATACTGACTAGTACTAAAGAGCATAATGAGAGCACTTTTATTATTGTCTGAACTATATGAAGATTTTATACTTTAGCAAAAAAAAAAAAAGTAATTACATTCACTTAATTGAAAATCATATTACAGATTAGAAATAAATCTTCATTAAACAGTTCTTAAATTCACTGAATATGCAACATATAGCCAGCTGAGCTGTGGAGATTGAAATTCAAGGACTCATTATAAATAGATTATTAAATATTGTTGTCTTCATAGTTGTGTATCTAAATGCTGATTTGGCTCAAAAAACAGAAACTGAATTTTTTTGTTTCTTTTATGTGATAAAAGTAAAGAAGATTACTTTCTCTTTTGTTTGTTTTGGAAAAAGAATTGATTTACAGTGTAATCATTCATTCTGAGAAGTGGAATTCTTGCCTATTCTTTTTAGAAAAGCTACAAGTTAATTGGTCCTCTATTTTTTACTTCTTTCCTTCTTATTTTTGCAATGAGCTTATTATCATAACACAAATTATCTGTTTTAAATTTCAAACAAAGTATTTTCTCATGAGTAGTACAATAGTACAAAATTTAAAGAAAAAATGAGGGGGGTTTTGTAGTTGAGACATTTTTTCAGAATCTGGTTTTGTATTCAAAATACTGGCTTCTAGTAAGCATGATGAATTTTTGACGAGCCCTTCAAGTGGCATGCAACATCCCATAATGTCTTGGTAGACTGTTTGATACCTTTTCCAGTTAATGCATATATGAGAAAGGAGGTAAATCCTACATCCTCGCTGGACATAATCTTTCAGTGAGGAACATGGGGTTCTTCTTGATTTTTCACCTAAACACGTTTGACCTCACATCTACTATTACTCGTTCTGTGTTCCTGGATTTTTGAGGACTGATGGTGGTAGTCATCTTTAAAAACTAAAAGTGCAAGGATTTTTTTATTTCACACAGGATGTCAGGAAAATAGAGTGAAAATAGTATTCCTGCCTAAGAAAATAAAATGTTTGGAAGAATCTGGAATGTGGTTAAATGGAAATATGAAGTCTAAACACTGACAATATAGAAACATCAATCCATGAGTAAAGAGAGTTTATAAAAAGAGAAGAAAGCAGTTTCCATTCCAGCTACATTTTCTCCTGCTCCTCTCAGAAATCCCCACCTCAGAGGGAGGATTGCTGACGTAGCAGCTGCTGATTCACTACAGATTATTAACTATTCAAACAAAGCAAATTGGTACTGATTTCACTTCTTCCCCAAGAATTTTCTTTTAGGTTTACTGAACAAGTGGGACATGGGTAAATCGGTAATGCTAGATTGAGCATATACACTTACTGAGGAAAGCTGTAGTCATGAAAATCAATTGTATAGAGAGGAGCAATGAAATAAGGATGTAGCCATGAATAAAAACAAAAGCCGTGGTGAGTAGTCAAAAAGATAAAACATTGAAAGCAAATGTCATGCTAAGATTTGGATTTTGGGAAGCAAAGATGTATCTACAAACATACAAAGGTGGTATAGAGAGGAGTTTTTTAATGTCTTTCCTTTACCCAAGTCTTATTTGAAAAGTGATGCTGGTGCAATTTAAATAACAAATTCAGGTTACCTCGGTTGGGTGCAATTAAGAATAGGAATACAAGTTAATACATTTCTCCAGAAAAATTAGACACGATTTGTCATGGAAGAAAATATACAATATATTGATGGAAATGCATTTTAAAGATTTGTTTATAGAAAACTCTTTCCTAAAGTTTTACTCATTATATTATTTTTGTTTGGTCTTGATCTTATTTGGAAACACTTCATGAAATCAAGATGCTTGATACAACAATACTCTTGCTGTTTAGTTTGTCACATTTCTAGCTTCATAGCCTTTTCCAAAGGAAAATCCCACAGGGATTATTGTGCAATGTGACAGAACTCAGATTCCAAGAGTTTAGCATTTGGTCTATTTTGCCATAGTTGGGATGAAACAGCTTTTGCTTCTCATGCTGATTGCCTGCTCACAGGATGTTCAGTGATCATTTCACAACACAAAAAAAAAAAAAAAAGGAAAATCTTTTGAATCCTTCATATATCAGAATTCAGGAAATAACATTCCTTCATATAGAAGGATGTATGTCAAATCTGTTTAATAAGTTGGGGTTTTTTTCATTTAGATTTTCCCCACTTGTACTGAGTGACTTCAAAGTAAATATATTTGGCCAAACTGGTTTTACCTAGTGAGAAACTTGCCATGGAGCAATTTTCAATGGCATACACTGGCTGTCTTTTGTATTTAGAAACAGTTTACTTCAAGTTTTGCTCTCCATCTTCCTCTGCAGATAATAATATGATCCTGAAGTCAGCTCTTTATCACACTGAAGCCAGCTGCTTCAAGCAGTTTGTAACTTCTAAAAATGATGAAAAGAACTCTAACTGACACTTATCTTAGTCAAACCAAATTGAATACGCAGGGCAGTTTGTCACCTTCTGCAGGGAGACAGGGACATGCTATGAAGTTCTCGTGAGTGGTCTGAATCAGTTGATTGCTGAATCCAATGATTTCAGAAGGAATGTGTCTTTTTCTCTTTTTTTTTTCATTATAAAACTAAAACAAGGTTGTCTCTATGTAACTGCCAAAGTTTGCATATAACTGAAAGTCAGATGTTGAGTCAATTAAATAAATTCAACTTAATAGACACAAAGCATGGACTCAAAACCTGTTTTGATCATGTTTTTTAGAAATCTCTAGCACTTGATTCAAATGTAAATCAGACCTTAACCCTTTCATTCAACTGTTCGGTTTTGGTATTTTTTTTACAGAAAAACAAATTTCAACGTATCTTTAAAACTGGAAACAAACTAAGTAGCTTATAGTCTTTCTCTGTTTTCCTGAGGTGAAATATTACTGTGATAAATGGAAAAAGTTTCACTTGAATGACCCATTGATAGAATCGGAAGAGCACTCATAGTGAAAGTGCTTATTTTAAATGAAGCCCACTAGTCATTCTGGAGAACAAACTGTGAACTATGTATTTTCAAATTTCCTCTTCATGGTATGTTTGCTGAGATTTTTATCTGTAAAGAAAATCAGCAAGGAATTTCTGGGACAATTTAAAGTTGAAGAACTTGATGAAGACTTTGTACAACCTGTTCTTGCAAGATTTTGGTGTTGAGAGGTGCTAACAGAGCTTTGGGAATAAAAGTAACTGTATGTTTTATCATAAAAAGTGATTTTCCCACGTTATCAACATCATTGCAACTCTCAAGATCAGACAGAGAATTATATTTTGTGTCTGAACACAATAATTGATGTTTTGATTTGGAGATACTATAATCTTACTAAGAAGGGTATAATTTAGTAGCTACAGTGAAAACTACTTGGACATAGAATAATGATTAAGCAAAAAATTTCTCCTCAGCTGGATCAGCAAGGCTTAAGTTGCTGAAAGCATTCAGCCTCTCTGATAAATATCCTATATTTCTCTTTTGGTTTTCAATTCATTCTTTTAAGAGATTCAAAGACAAATAAGGAAACTACAAGGTGTAGGAAACCACAGCTGGATTTTTATTATTACTAAGTGCAATGAACCTTTACCTCAGAATGACCTGTACACAAAACTCTAGACTTTATTACATTTAAAATTCAGGAGATAGGTTTATCTTCAGTAAGGAAAAGCTTAGGATGTGGGCAGTGCATGTGTAGGAGAGGATTTATTTTGAGTAATGACAGATTTTTTATATGAGAGAATGTTAATTAATATTGGATATTGGATGTTTGGGAAAGTATGGAGAGTCCCCTGAAGGGTTACTCCTACTAATACTAGATACTCAAGAGTAGGAAACGTGGATAGAAAGCTTTAAATCAAAACATTTTTTGTTCTACTTTGTTCAAAACAGGAAAGAATAGCAGTAAAATAATAAATGCTTTACAAAAGAGAGAAAAAACAGAACAATTGAGGAAGTATAAACAAGGATTGCAAAGATTCTTGTGCTACAGCCACTCCTCCTTCACATTCATGTGGCTGTCTTTTGTCCACAGAAATTTAAAAACATCTGGGTATATCTATTCATAGGCACATAAATAACTCTAAATTTTTGGATTATATTAGGTCAAACAATAATTTAGAAGTCTGGGTTCAGATAGTCTTGGACTGAGTAGCAATCTTTTTTCAGATTCAGTCTTCCTAGATTTAAGTGAAAGTAAGAAGCAGCACTTGGAATGAAAACCAGTATTTTCACTCCCTAAGATTACACCTGCATGTCTGCATATCAGACTTTGTTGTCTAGAATGACAATCAGCTCAGAGTTAGAGTCCTCTCTGTGGGAGGCACCTGGAGGCTGCTGGTTGGATACACCTAATGCAATACAGAATGTGTCAGAAAAGCTCTACGGGAGAATTTTGGAAAACACGTATGTCATGAAGCATGTTGACAACAACTTTGAAGTGTGACTAAAGTGAGTACTCTGACACAGATAGGTCTGGGGTGAGGTTGTCAGGAAAGATGGGAATGGTGGAGGTCTGTATTTGAGGATCTGTGCTATTGTGTAAATCATGTGGAAAAGACATACATCTTATATTCTGTACCAACCACATCTGGACATTTCGCCTACTCAGTCTGACCCACTAGACTCACTGGTGTCACAATGTCATCAAGCTATCTTGCATGTTTGCAATTTTCCCTCTTGTTCAGCCAGTGAGAATTTTAAGTCTCCGAGAATTATACCTTTTGTGCAGTTGCTAGGTGACTAAGGGATTTCCTAAATGCGGCAAATACTACTAAATTAAGAACTTTTGAACTTTTCTTGCCAGCTTTTGCAGTGTTGACTGATCTGGTGAGCTCCATCCACTTTAATTTTAAGCACATACAAACACTGAGGATTTTTCTTAATGCTTGGAAGGAGCTTTTCATGTTCGCTATTGCTCTAATCAGCTACTAGGCTACATCCCTAAGAGGGAAGCAGTAACTATGTGCTGTTCCCACACACAGATTGTATGTCCTTTTGGGAAAAAGTACACATACCTTTAAGCTAAAATAATTTTGTCTGCATCTGGTGGGAAAGTCATATTTCCAATGTATGGAAATATTTTTCATTTAAAATATGTATTGGATTGTAAGACATAAATGAACTTTGAAATGTCCTCTAGAGTCTATCAAGGTGATGTGGCTCATGCAAGAATTACACTACGGATCTCAACACCAGAGTTACTGCAGGAATAGATGTCTGTGGTGGGTTGACTGTGGCTGGGTGCTGGATGCCCACCAAAGCCACCCTGTAACTCCCTTCCTCAACTGGATAAGGGAGGAAAATTATAATGAGAAGTTTGTGCATTGAGATAAGGACTGGGAGAGGTCACTGAGCAATTACCATCACAGGCAAACCAGACTTGACTTAGGGAAATTATTTTCATTTATTACCAATCAAATCTGAGTAGGGCAATGGGAAATAAAGACTAGATTTTAAAATTCCCCTCCTTATTCCCAGATTCAACTTGGCTCCATGATAAGTAGGTTAACTCTGCAATAGGACAAGAGAACACAGTCTTATGTTGTTCTAGGGGAGCTTTAGGCTGAACATTAGGAAGAAATTCTTCACAGAAGAAGTGATTACATATTGGGATGGCCTGCCCAAGGAGGTGGTAGAGTCAATGCCCCTCCAGATGTTTAAGGAAAGACTGGATGTAGCACTTAGAGCCATGGTCTAGTTGAAATGGTGTTGTTGGGTTTTAGGTCAGACTTGATGATCTCAAAGGTCTTTTCCAACCTAATTGATTTTGTGATTCCTCATTTTCTTTGCCTCCTCCCCTCTGGCAGAACAGGGGGATGAGGAATGAGGGTTGCAGTAAGTTCATCACAGGGGCAGGCACCATGGCTTTTGTACTCAGCCTTGGCCAGTGCCAGGTCCATCTTGCAGCCAGCTGGAATTGGCTCTGTTGAACATGGGAGAAGCTTCTGGCAGTTTTTCACAGAAGCCACCACCTCTGCACTCCCAATCAGCAGATACCAAAACCTTGCCATGCAAACCCAGTAAAACATCAATCATCAAGCTAGGCTTCAGAATTCAGTAAAGTGCAGGAGGATGAGATTTTGTTTGCTAGATTTCAAATGATAAAGGTGAGAAAGGCTTCGGTTTAAGTGAACTGTGTTTGTGCAGTTCATTGAAATTAAGTTTGTGCAACCAGATTTGTAGCCCAGCTGGGAGGAGGGCTACAGATGGGTCTTGTGTGAAAAGCTGCTGGAAGATTCCCCCATGTCTGATAGAGCCAATGCCAGCCAGCACCACTGGCTAAGGCTGAGCCAACCAGAGAAGATGGTAGCACCTCTGTGATAACATATTTAAGAGGAATAAAAAAGTTATTGCACAGATGTAATTGCATGAAGAGAAGAGAGTAGTGATAATATGTGAGAGCAACAATTCTACAGACACCCAGGTCAGGGGGGAAGGAAGGACACAAGGTATTCCAGACACCAGAGCTGAGATTCCCCTGCAGCCCGTGGTGAAGACCATGGTGATGCAGCTGTGCCCCTGCAGCCCAGTGACATCCATGAGGATGCAGACATCAACCTGCAGCCCACAGAGGAAACCCACACCAGAGCAGGTGAAAGCCTGAAGAAAGATTGTGACCCCATGGGAAGTCTACACTGGAGTAGGCTCCTAGCAGGAACCTGCAACCCATGGAAAGAGGAGCCCATGCTGGAGCAGATTTTCTGGCAGGACTTGTGACCCCGTGGGGGACCCACTCTGGAGCAGTCTGTTCCTGAAGGACTGCACCCAGTAGAAAGGGACCCATATTGGAGCAGTTCCTGAAGAGCTGTAGCCCATGGGAACCCAGGCTGGAGAAGGTTGTGAAGAATTGTCTCCAATGGGTGGGACCCCTCAGTGGAGCAGAAGGGCTTCTCTCCCTGAGCAACATCAGAAACAACCTGTGATGAACTGATAATACAGTCATTCCGCATCTTCCTGCACCACTTAGAAGGAGAGAAGAAAGAGCCTGGCAAGGAGGGTGGAGTTTGGGAAAGGTGTTTTTAAAATTTGTTATATGTCCCATTTTCCTGCTCTGATTTTGACTGGTAATAAATTCAACTAATTTCCCCAAGAAAAGTCAGTTTTTCCCTTGACAGTAACTGGTAAGCAATCTCTCCCTGCTCTTATCTCAACTTGTGAACCTTTGTGTTATATTTCCTCTTCCCTGTCCAGTTGTGGAGGAGAATGATAGAGTGGCTTTGGTGTGCACCTGGAATCCAGCCAGAGTCAACTCACTACAATTTTTTCCCCTACGGATGAGAAAACTAACTCACCAGGATGCTTGATATTTTACTTGAAGTGTGCATGTTTTTGTATTAGCAGACATAGACAAAAAATTATCATATGGTTTCCTAACTATGCTGAACTAAACTGTGCCTAAATCTCACCCTCTGGGCAGCCACCTGAAAGCCTATGATCATTCTCTCTGTGGTCAGGGAGAAAGAATTGTCATCAAGCCCCAGGTGTCTTCGCCATTTTAACTCTAGTTCTGTACATACTTAGGGTACCTTGGCAGCCATATAAATTCCTTGGCTAGAGGAATATATCATTTGTGCATAAACATATGCATTGCACCCAGGCTAACCTCAACAAGTGCCTTTGTTGGAAAAGAAAACAGTATTGGAGCCAACAATATGTGACAATGGCTTCCTTAATGTAAGTGCTAGGTGAGATTATACAGTAAGAATTGTCTAAATTCTAAGATTAAATGTGTTTGAGCTCTGGGTCATTACCTTACTACATTAGAAAATTATTTTTATTGCTTCATGAGTTTCTTGTTTCCACTTAGAACTTTCCAATTTCTTACTTTAATCTTTTTCCCATTCATCCTTATTAACTATTGCATTTTCCACTGATGAAATGTCTGCTCAGCCGAGTTTGGTGGCAAAAATTGTGCAAATTAAAGAAAATTCCTTAGGGTTGTAAAACAGAGCTAAGAAATTGACTACCTACAGTAAAATGGAGCCTGTGTTATGCAATTCTGGCATGCTTGAGTTTCCTATGCAAGCAACTGATAGTGCAGCTTCGCATGACTAGGAGCTGAACAAACCATTTTTTAAACAGTGCTACATAGAGCCGAATATCACAATTCTTGCTTTTCACAGAGCAGAATCCTAGTTTAAAAATAGTTATTTGTCCTCTGGCTTAGTTTTCAGATTTTAAGTACTATTTTGCAACCAGCCGAGTTTTACTGATTTTCAGATAAATTATAGTGCATGGTTTGACTTACTTAGTCTATCAAAAAATTTAAAAATGTAACAGTCAGGAGAACAGACGGGGAAAAAAAGCTTTTCTTTGCCTTGCTTTTCTTTATTCTGTATCTTTTGCAAATCAATATTTTATTAATATAAACTTTTTAGGCACTTAGGAAAATGGAAGAAACATCTCCTAAAACTTGTTAATATTTTAGTGTGTGGAAAATATAATATGTTTACATAGTCATAGAAATTCAGGAAGATTATCTTTCTGCCTCTCTGGCTTTTAGAATTTATGGTGAGATGATTTGGTAGAATGCATTTTAAGAGGCTGCACAGCAGCTACTCAATATTATATTTCTAGTGTTTTAATAGGTGCCATCAAATTTTTCATCATTTATAAACATCCCTTATGATATCAGTAAGTCACTTTGTTGCTAATAAGATCAGCACAACACCCCACATACTGATTGTTGTACTTAATGGACAAAGCTGAGAACGTTTTTCTGACAGATCATAAGATAGTAGGGGAGAGCTAAAAATGAACATACAGCTGTATAGACAATACCATTAGCTTAAAAATATATATATATATACATATATATGTAATGCTTCTACAACTATCTTTCTAAAACTTTCTACCCTGAAAATTCTTTTTAGTGTGCTGTTACTACAGACAGCAGGATAAAAGTTTCTGTAACCACAGGAGTCGGTGATATACTGATTACTTTGTTCTGATCTGCAAAAATNAGTGTGCTGTTACTACAGACAGCAGGATAAAAGTTTCTGTAACCACAGGAGTCGGTGATATACTGATTACTTTGTTCTGATCTACAAAAATCATACTGCCGTGGAACTATGCACTCCTCATTTCAAGATGGAACCGCACACCAAAGTTATGCGTTTAAATATAATGTAGAAGTTGGTATATTATCAGATTACTCTGTCTTAACTTTTTATAATTATATATTTATTTGTATTTTCACATAAACCTATCAGAGAGTAAGGCCAAAGTAAGATTTTAATAGGTGTCAGAATGGGACCAAAACAACAGACCTTACAACATTTTATTTCTGCCTGTTTAATGTTTTATATGGTAGAACCATTGTGTATTTGTAAAAGACGGTGAAACAATAATCAGCTTTCCCTGTGCAGGCTTATACCTAGTAGAAGGTCAATGTCACTTGAATTTAGTCCTGTGTAAAAGCCTTCCAAAAACCTCTTCTTTAATCACCCTGAACTACTCTGCATTTCTACACTCTGAACTTCTAATGGTACAAGTTGTGTTTGTACCTTGCACATTCTTTCCTGATTTTTCTTTTTAAGTTGCATTCTTACCCATCACATCTCACCAATTTTTTGCCCAAGTTGTCGTCATCATGCATCTCAGTTAATTCAGTATTGATCATCCTTGCTTGGATGACTACAAATTTTTAGGCCCATAGCCTTCAAAAGCAGCTGCAGAGAGGATTCTTCTTTTTTTTTGTCTCTGCTCACCCTTCCTTGTTGCATGAAATGTTAAATATTGACCCTGCTTTCCTAGCCTTCATAATTTATTCCAACTCCATCTACAATTTCTTATTTAGCAAGTATAATTTGAATATGTTTCAAACACTGGTTGCTCAAACAGAACCTGTCCCCTACCCAGTGCAGAACAACAGCAAGAGATTGTTTATGTTTTAACAGGTCTCTGCACTCTTGTCAAAGCTTAGAATACAATTAGACAAAACTGGTTTTAATAACTGAACAAAAAGTAGTTTTCTCTTTCAAAATAACTTCATTCCAAAAGTTCATGATACAAAGACTGAGCACAGGAAGGAATTAGACATATGATTTCCTCATAAATCCTGATAATCAAGGCATAGGACAAAAGTCTTGCCTTTGACATTTGAGTGGCTTTTACAACTTATTTCTTCAGTCTCTACCCTTGTTTTTTAATTACTTACTTTGTTCCAGTAGTATGAAGTCCTCACAGCTGATATTGGTGTGCAAAACACAGAACAAATTATTTGGTTAATGTTCAAGATTATCTGAATATATCTTCTTAACATTTATGAAGAATGTACAAGTAGTCACAAAAATGCACAGCAGTGAACTGTACAATTAATTTGTTAAGGCAGACTAGACTGCAAAATTCAAAGCTGTGTTGATACTTCAGAAGTACACATGTGCTGCAATATTAATCAAAATTAATCAAAATAATCAGCCATTTTTAGGCTGGCTTAAGAAAGTACTTGATAGTTCACAAAGTCTTTGGGAAAATAAAGAAAACAAACAAACAAAACCACAATGAAACAAACACCCCCCTCCCAAACCCAACCAAAACTTTAGTTAATATCATATACTAAACTCATTCATTTATACTTTCTTCTTTTTCCTTGGAACTGAGAGAAGAGCAATTTGCGTTCGATCTAGATGATATTAAGGATATTTCTTAAAAAAAACAGGCAGATTTTGCCCTAGTTCTATAAATTCCAATTTGTTTTGACTTTGCTAAATATGACATGATGGAATTAAATCTAACCTTAGTTAGAAGGTTGATCACTTTTTCTCTTTTCATCTTTCCCTCTCAAGGACATGTTAATGAAAATGAGAGTAGACTCACAGAGTCATAGAAAGGTTAAACCTGGAAAAGACTACCAGGGTTGTTGAGTCCAACCATTAACCCGGTGCTACCATGTCTCTACACAACCGTGTCCCTAAATGCCACATTCACATGATTTTTTTAACATTTGTAGAAATAGTGACTTCACCACTTTCCTGGACAATCTGTTCCAATGCCTGATCAGTCTTTCAGTGAAAAATATTTTCCTAATATCCACTCTAAACCTCCCCTAGTGCAATTGAGGCCATTTCCTCTTGTCCTGTCATCTGTTACTTGGGAGAAGAGGCCAACCCTCACCTGGGTACACTCTCCTTTCAGGCAGTTGTACAGTGTGAAAAGGTCTCCCCTGAACCTTCTTTTCTTCAGGCTGAACATGCCCAGCTCCCTCAGCCTCTCCTCATCAGACTTGTGCTGCAGATCTTTCAACAGCTTCATTGCCCTTCTCTGGACTTGCTCCAGCACTTTAATGTGTGTTAAAGCACTTAATTAGTGTTATTATAGTGCTATTCTTGCTCATAGTGTTATTCTTGCTAAAATTGTCAAGGTAAGGAATCATTTTTTAAGTAGAATAAAAGCATTTTAAAGTTTTCTGGTGAGAAGCAGAAATTTTATAAAATACTCTGAAAAATGCAATCTAGTCAGAAAAGTGTCCACATAATTATTTTGGACAGAAAATATACCATCTGATGAAGCCAAAACTTCTGGAATATTTAGAAAAGAAGAATACTTGTATTTATTCTTAGACTGTTTCTTTCCATACAAGCCTGGGCTATCACTGCACAAACACATCAGGGACATGTATGCATTGCATGACAAAGGGAGGAGGTTCTGAGGAGATGGAGTAATCTTTCAAAATATAAAAAAATAATTTTTTGTCTTTTGAATGTAGTCCTCGATGGGAAGCATTTCCATCCAATATCCCATAACAGTCTCCTTTCTAATATTACCAAAATACAAAAGCTGCCAGAAGACCTTATATGTGTCTCATACTGTAGTGCGGTGCAGTGTAGTGAGTTTGCCCTGGCAGGATGCCAGATGCCCACCAAAGCCACTCTATCACTCTCCTCCTCAGCTGGACAGGGGAGAGAAAATGCAATGAAAAGCTCATGGGTTGAGATGAGGACAGGGAGTCATCACTCACCAGTTATCATCACGGGCAAAACAGACCTTGACTTTGGGAAAATCACTGATGGGCTCAGCCTTTGCCAGCAGCAGGTCCATCTTGGAGCCAGCTGGCATTTTCTCTGTCGGACACAGGAGAAGCTTCTGGCAGCTTCTCACAGTAGCCACCCCTTTTGCCCCCCCACTTCCAAAACATTGCCACACAAAATGAAAACATGTAGCATTAGTGAAACAGGAAGCACAGAGAAACTGTAAACCACTTCTTTTTTAGAAGTTTAAAAAATTATTGAATCTAAATACTCAGAGCAGTGCCAAGTTTGTGCATTGCTTGTTACCAATTTCACTCGTCTGCAACAAAGAGCCCACAAGGAAATATTTTTTCACTGTTGTTATTTTTAGGGCAGTTCAAGCAGCAATTTCAGACACAGCTTTATGAAGCCTGGCAGTCCTGAGAATAATTGTGCAAGTCTGGAATTGAGGATTTCTGAGCTTAGGAGGTGCAGCTTCCCTAACACAAAGTCTTCCAAAGCATACAAACAATTTAAAAATCCATATCCTGCCTATTTTCAAGAGGCTTTTTGATGAAATGTCATTTAAATATTAATAAATTTCACCCTTTTTATCTATGACTTCATCAATAACAAGCTTATAATAGTGCTAGCTCTCTTCCAGAACTTTCAGTGTGCTTGTTCCAGGCTCTTCATGAGAGGTACTCTTTGGATTATTGTTTGCCTTGATGAAATCAGACCCAGATATAATAACAAACACAGGAACTGCAGTAGTAAATTTTAAGTACCTAAATGGATGTTAAGGTTCTACACACTTAGAGACTGATTCTCAAACAGTTTTTGGGAAAAAAAATTCTTTTGTATAACTGTGAAAGCATAATGCGTTCTTTGCGGAACACTTGGATCTTCTTGTGTACTTAGATAAAAAAATTGAAAACCAAATTAATTATCAGTACACATTTTTGCTATTTATTTTTAAATATTACTGAAGCTCCTGGAAGACTAGGGTCAGAATAAGGCAATGATAAATGTACATAATAGTTTGATGAATAGATTCTGCAGGATTTTATTTGTGAAGTACTCTAGTTTGTGAGTAGACTCCAGTTAAGAATATTCAGCAAATCCTATGTTCAGTCACATACTACGGCAAAACTGGAATGATTTATTCTGCCTGGAATCAATGCTCAACTTTCAATGAGGCTTTTACTTTTTTGCTCATAATGTCCCATATTAAATGCAGGAATAAATCATATATCCTAAACAGCAATCAATATCTTTCTGTCTTCAATTTCTACTCACTTCTTTTATGTAAATGATGGTTTGTGTGTTTATTTTTTCTTCCTTAGAGATGACTGTGAACTAAGCTCCTTGCAGGAAAATATCAATGATATTAATAGAATTACCACATCTTGACCTAGGATAGATTTTACATATCTGTTATCAATGAATGTATCAAAATCCATCTGTATTTTCCAAAGAAAGCAAGGGTCAGTTAAGAATTGATGCAGATAAAATAGCTCTCTAAACAGTTCCAATCTTTCCAACTAATTATGCTAAGCTTTCAGCCAGTTCAGGCAAACCACAATTATATGCAGATCATAAGGGATGGAAGGATTATTTGCCTTTCCATCCACATTCACTTTCAAACCCTATGTTTATAAAATGTCATGAGAAAAACACTGCATTTACTGACCTTCCTTATGATTAGCTAAGCTGGAGTTTAGGGGCCAGAGAATGACTTTCTTCCACTGCACGATTACCACAAAATAAGTGCATCTGCTGTAACTTTAAATGTGTGGATCCAGTAATGCATTCCTAACCACCACAGATATGGCACACAGGACATTTCTCCAATTCTTGGCTCTGGATTCCCAGTGAAGTCACCACCCACAAAGTATTGTCTGTGCAAGTCAGACTTTGGCAGCAGGCTCAAGAGCAAAGGCTCAGACCCAAAACCATAAGAGATATGTCAGCAAACAGTTTAACTTCCTTTTTGCTGTGTGGGTGACCAGAGCAACAGGAAGGCTGTTTTTATTGAATCCTCATGGAAAGTAAGTCTCAAAGTCTCTTTCTTGAGCAAGAAATAAAAGAAGAGTTGGAACAGAACTGCTTAGGGACAGCTCAGGAAAAAATAATTAACCTCAAAGATAAATAAAATCACATAAAGGTTTATTCACAAGACTGCCGAGTGCATGAACACCAAGTGTAGATCTCAAGTTAACCCTTAAACCTTCAAGAAAAGACTGACAGTCTGAGGTACTGGCAAAATTTTAGTGGAGAAATAAAAACAATATTCAGTTCTCAGTTTATTAAACTGACAGGATCCTTTAGTTTGCCCTAATGTTCATACAGGTCCTACAATATGTATATGCCTGCAACAAATACTGTTTCCACTCTTGCCGATATGTTAGCCCCACAGGCTTTTTATTATTCCATTCACTCTTAAACGCTAAAAGAAGTTTATCGTATTAAGTAACACGACAACAATAAAAGAACCAATTCTTCAGCTGATGTAAATATTCTTCTTTCCATCTGTAAATGTAAAGTGAGCCAGTCAGCCTTACACCAATGTTGACTTCATCAATTAGGCAGCTTTTTGCTCATGTCTTACCAAAAGTAATTACTTTGAAATAGAACTTTTTTCAATTGGTATGTGTTAGGCTTGAAGAGTTTCTAATAATGCCCTGGATCTAATTTTTCCTTTTACTTTTAAATTTGTTTCTAAACAGTCCTGCACAGAGTTAGACATTTATTGAACTGTATAAACTACAACACTTGACCTTGACTTTTTTCAAGCTCTGATTTGAAATTTGTGATGAAGTCAGTCCTTCAAGTACACATCCTGAGTTTGATTGGCAGTTGCCATTTTTGAATGTTCAAAGAATCATTTCTACAATCTTTATGAAAGAATTTCACATATTTAAAATTCTTGGATTTTTCTTGTGACCCTTAACATAGCTGATTTGGTTTTATTCTTCGTTATAATCTTGTTTTGCTGTAGTTTTAGTGTTTTGATATTTAGGTTACTTCAGATTCAGCATGATATGGTTGTTAGGTTTTTTTAAAGTAATACAAGCCAAGTCTCTATGATGTGAACCAATGATATAGGTGATTTTTTTCATGTGCATTTAGAACAACGCATTGTTTTGGCTTTTGGTTGGTAAGTTGGCCTTTCTTCCTCACTTTTATTTCTTGGTAAGATCTTCTGTGGAAATATCCTACAAAGTAGTCATGTGGTATTTATCTTCTGTCCTAAATATAAAATATTAAGGAAAATACTTTTTTTTGGTTGTAATTCCAATCGAAATCAATTCAAGAGGCTGAGAAAATACAATCTTTAAACTCTTATGTACGGACGGCACTTTTACTCTCCCATCTTCAGGAATCCTAACTGCTCCAGTGTTTGGGAATATGTACCTATCTAACTGCTGGCCTTCAAAGTAAGTCTTGGAACATAAAATGAGATTATAAACTTCTTTTGCTCCTGGATATTTGAGAAAAAGAACATGAATTGAATTTCTTATAATGGAAGACTGCCATAACTAACTGCCTAAGGCAGAAAATCTATATATCCATGAAATGTTACAAATATATATATATATGTAAATCAGACTTTGGGAATTGCTGTACAGCATCCCAGAAGGTACTTTAAGTACTGACACTTAAAAATTTTACTTATTATAAGCAGGTTAAAAAAATTTATTTAATTATTTGTTTGTTTATTTTAATGCATTGAAGATCAGAGTTCAGTTTTGGCTTTCTATTCCTCCAAATAATTTTAGAGTTTATTAAAAATCCAGGGAAGGTGGGTGGCAGCGGCATATGTATGCTTGAGACCTCAGCCAACGTTTGTTCTCTGACCCATTTCAAATAGCTTTTACTCTCAAATGGAAATTATTCACTGTCCTTCAAGTCAATTAATTTAACTTTTCATGAGGTCAGCCTGAGAAAAGAGCTGAGTTTTCTGTACTCATTTGGCTTAGTTAAGCTCAGGAGAAGGACATGCAAGGATCAGGCAGCATAGCAAAAAAATCTCTCTGGTAGTGGTATGTAGATGTATTTCTAAACTGGTGGAACTATGAGTGATTTTAAAATATTTCTAAGACCTTGTGCCAGATTAATAGAGAAAAGACTCCCAATCAGGCACAAGAAGTATGATCCTGATTATGTGAATGACTATGATTAGGTTTATTGCTAATACAGTCTCTCAGTACTGCCAATGCAGTATATACCACAAGCAAGTCTAAAGGGTTATACTGTAAGCAGGTTCACCTAGGAACAGACAGGTTTCAGTCTCTGGCTGTGAAGCATGCACAGTTAAAAGGCAATAAAAGCACCTATGTAGTTACTTTAGAATTTTATCTCTGTATTTGACTGGATCTTAGCACTTGTAGTCACCTGTTCAAAAGTGAGTCCCTGCCCCCCCAGGGATCCTGGAACCTGGAAGATGCCTACGACCTCCTGAGGCCAGTTGACCCAGTCTCCAGCAGGGTTTCATACACTTGCAGGCTGATGTGCACCAAAGTCAACCACAGTCATCACAGCTTTCCCACTCTGGAATCATTCACTCTGCAAGCATCCAGACAGTTCCTCCTGCAATTCCCACCTGGTGTTCTTATCTTAGGGCAAATCACATGGTCCATTAGAGACATGAGGGGGGAAGGGGACAAAGACCTGACTACAGATCCGACTGTCTGTCATCCATGCCACAGACCTTTGAAATAACCAAGTGATATGTTTAGTTAATAATGAAAATTGGGCAATACCAATCATAGATGTGGAGAGAGATTACTTGAAGAGCTAAAAATTAAGTTGAAGGTAGCACATTAATGACAATTGCATGACAGAGGTGTAAATATTTATAAAATACTGTTTTCTCCTGCTATGGTTCCTTACTTGGTAAGAGCCAAGAGAAGAAAATAGATATTGTTTTTTCCTTTCAATTTCCTCTGGGATGGGCCTAACTACAAGATTTTTGACAACTAATTTTTAGGGAAGGGAGAGAGGGAAGGGAGAAGGGGAGGAAGGAAGGAAGCCACAATGTATGGTGTCAGCTGGCTACACTAAAAGAGTGTTTGTTCATCAAGATTTCCTCTTGTGCCATTCATCAATATACAGTTCTGGCACAGGGCTGTTCTCTGGAATTTATAGGAAGTAATTGCTGAGCCTTCCCTTAGTGTATTCAGTTGTAATGACTTATGAGAAAAGGTATGTCTGTTTGGGACACATAAGTCTTAGTAGACATTGGTCACAATTTCAAACAGAACAGAAAAATTCTGTAATTTTTAAACTTCTTTTTATCCTGATAGACTAAGGCAATGAAGGTGGTGCTATTCTATTTGTCAGACCATGATTCTTTCCAACTAAGTCCATATTTAGCTGGTCTGTCAAATTGGACCAGTCTTGATGAGAGAGAAAGATGTCCAAGATGTGATATCCCTGGAACTTTTTTTAAAAAATATTTACGAAAGAATGACCTGAAAACCTAATTGCTAGTCCTCTGCTGTCTTTAAGGCAAAATGGCAGCATAAGCCTCAATAATTATCTATCCCCTTTGCCTTGCATGTACTTGCCAACACACCTCATGACATAATGCTAAGCTTTGTCAAGGTGTTCATGTGAGAGTGTTGAGAGTACTGTAGTGTCCCAGTTTAGGGCAAATCTGGGAGAAAACCTCTGAATGGGGTCCCTCCAGAATAGCAAATTCAAGCAGCCTCCAAAAAAAGGCTTTTCTCAGAGAAAAGTGGAAAAAACTATTTATTTAACAATCAAAGTATCCACAAGCACAAAAAAAAATGAATAATATGAAACAATAAAACTTCTCACTGTTCAGAGATGGCAAATCCAGAAATTCTTTGTCATGGAGTGTAGCTCGGTTTGCTCAGTCTGTTATCAGTCCCTCTGGTGCTGGAACATGCCACGTCCCAGGCCCCAGTGGGCCACAGGTGTGATCTCCCGGTGCTCTGCTGGGTTTTCAGTCCAGAGCAGGTTCAAACAGTTCCAAAAAAAACCCAAAAGCCACCATCCAGGGAACTTCTCTGCCTCAGCTAGCTAAAACTAACTAAAAGCAAAGCAGATCTCTGTCCTGCTGTCTATCTGTGCTGCAGACAACACAGTCCAGGAGCGGAATGTGGAGGAGTGAGTGCAGTTTCTGAAAACAAACTCTGCACTTTTCTTTCTCCCCTCTCACTCTCAGAACCATCTTTAAAGGTAGAGAACACAATATCCAACAGACAGAAACAGAACAGACGACTGGAGATACAAACATCATAAAGTCACCCTAGGACATGTACAGATCTTGATAAAATAGGCTAAAAGTGGAAGAAATCATAAGGACATTGGAAAAGTAATTTTTCGAGAGTATGAATGGCCTGGAGCACATTAAAAACTAGGCATTATTAAATTCAGTGTTAACAAAATATATTTTTATTGCTTTCACTTATAATCACAATATACAAACTCATATTTAAAGATATTAAAGTTTTAAATAAAGATATAATTTAGAAAATAATGAAAATGCACGGGTTTTTTCACTTGTGCTGTTATTAAAAATAAATAAATAAAAAGTAAGTCCCAAACATTGGCTACAAACAAAGTCCATCATGCAGGATGTTTTCCTCTGCTTTCCACCTTTCTAGACAGGCAGGGACAGGCTCAGACTCCTGCTGCTTCATAGCAACTGCATGTTTCCTCTTGTACTTGTGCATGGGAAAACATCTGCAGACACAGCTGCTACCTTAGCCAATCATTTTAACTGGATGTTTTACCATACTGTCACACCCAAAAGATGGAAACTCCTAAAGGAAACTTTAGTTCTGTGGCTGGCAAGGTTGCTATATGTTATGACCTACCCTGAGGTTAAATCCAGGCCAAGAAAAAAAAAATTGGCTTTTTTTTCCATACTAATATCATTGCGTTATTTTTTGATCCCATAAGATGTGCTTGCAAGATGCTCTATCTTAAAAGTGGACATGCCCAGACTAAACACAAAAAGGGCTTCTAAACTAAAAGCCATCTTTTACTGGAATTTGAATTGGAACACCATTTAAATTGAGAAGGCTCAGTGTGACTAGGGACAATAAAGCAGAAACAGGAGCATTTACTCAGAGCTGTCCCCTTTCCTACTGCTCTCACAGATGTGTTCTCACTTCCTTGTTTGTTGCAGTTAACTCAGACATTTTCTGAGGTTAACTGCAAGCTCTGCGCCTTCTCTATCTGTTCCAAAGAAACCTCTCATTGGCTTTCTCCTTGGCTCATGCTCTTGCCTCTCTCCTCTCCTTACAGTTGTTTCTCAGCCTTTTTAGGCTAACCATAGGCCAGCAACGGTCCAGTGTCTCCCTGTCCTGCTCAGAGTGATTTCATGTGCACTCTCTGCTCTTCTCCCCATCTCTCATGGGGCTGGTCAGTAGTTTCCCAGGAAAAAAAAAACAGCCTCCTTGCTTCATCAAGAGGTTCAACCTATCAAACTAATTAAATGAATTTAGAGTAAAGCTGAATCTTAATATACATATTTACATTTTGAAACAAACAGGCTGAGATCTGCAGAATTTCAATGTGAAAATCAAGCATTGACTGTCCTGGATAAAATGGCAAAAACGGACAACAAATTAGGCTTGCATTATCCTATCACTATTTCACAGCTCTGTACATGTACCTGGTGCCCATAACATATCTTCTGGGCTTTAGTAGGCTAGCTCCAGATGTAGTTCTGATGGTGAGTTGTGGTTAATATCACAATACAACAAAGAAAGTTATACTACACAAGTTTTGGATGGAGAAAAAGGGTACCGTAGACTACTGAACTCTAACATTTATATTGTTTCCCAAGATAAGAAAAAGGACAGAAAAAAATGGACAGGAAACTTAGATGATAAAACTGGAAACTGTAAAGTCGCAGGTCATCAAGTACCTCACAAAAATAAGGATAAACTTTGGGTCATTCTTGTTTTTACATTAACAGCGTCGACAAAAGTGCTGCGAAAAATCTTTCTAGGAAAAAAAACAAACCTAGCAAAAGAAATTGAAAAGATCAATGCCTAATTTCACTCAAAAGATAGTAAATTATCGTATGCAATTAAGTTCAGTCTCCTTTTACACATTAGGGAGTTGATTACCTCAGGTCATATTTGAGAATGTATGTAATGTTATACATTGTTAATTTATTTACTCTAAAAGAAAAAATGGAACTGATGTGCATCAATATAATACATTTCTTATTCTCATTCTTTGAAAATATTTGTGAAAGTAAGTTATCTTGTCATGGTTTTCTGCTATTTGATGTTGAAGAATAAAGGCAGGGCATTGTACCAGCTTTGTAACAGACTGTTTCAGAAGCATTAAAAAAAAAAATTTCATCTGCTAGGAACTCCACAGAAAAAATCATACACTTTTCATTCCAAATAGATGAAAAATTGCAATGTCCTTAAATGATGAGAAGTGGGTTAATGGAATCACTTTTTCAGCTATATAAAAGCTGACTTCAGCTTATATAAACACCTCAGTCCTGTGGCTTTACAAAATGTAAATATGCCCCTTATTGATACAGAGTGTTTGTCATGGCTCCCTGCCACCTTGTCCCAGCTGCTGACATAAAATCATCAGTAGAAAAACAGAACATAGCAAGGATTCTTTGATCTCACAGAGTTTTGGATACTGCCTCTGTCTGTTAGGGCTGTTGACCAGCAATGCAGGCTAACTAGGCTTTTGTTCTGCCTGGCAATACATGCTAAAGGAGCATAAAGGCTGCTCTGGATTGTTTTATGTACAGTGATTCGTTTCACAGTAGTGCTAACATCAGGGGAATAGTTCTCATTTCTTCATCTGTACTGCATATTCATGGCTGTAGCCAAGAAGAGACTGTTGAATGGATGCTGGAATGCTGTTAGAATTTTTTCTATCATTAGCTATAGCTCACCATATGTTATTACAAATAGGTGATGCATGAATCACAGGAAAGATTTTGCTTCATCAAAGTGCCAGGTATAACAGTTGAAATTAACTCCTCTATTAAATTAATTCAAATAATCCACATTTAGACCTACCTATTTTCCTCAATAAAAGTTTCAAGAATACACTTGGAGTTCAAATTTCTCTTCATATCAACAAATAGAGTAGCTTTAAGTGCTGAAGTTTGATGGTTTAAATACTAAGAACAGAAATGATGGTTTAGCTACTCGCAATAACAATTGGGTTTTTTTCTTTTGGCTTTTTTTTCTTTTTTTATTAGTGAATTACCTCTGTATTGTGAATTACCTCTTCAGTATGCCATGATTATAATCATTTTGTGGTGGCAAACACTGAATACTAGAATTAAAGCTTTAGATTTGGGAGGGAGGTACATGGCAAATTTGTGATCTTCCAATTCAATATGTGCTTGAACAGGCATACCTGAGGGTTTGAATTGAAATTGCATGGGAATCCTCAGTTCCAGCTTCCCCTAAATTCTCTAGTCTTGACTCTGTAACCATAACAACGCTAAGAGAATGTGGAGCTGGAAGAAAGGTTGTGATGAAATTATTTTTATTGCATCTAAAGTGTCTTAGGTTCTCATAAATTGTTTAAAGGTCATTCCTCTGAAGATTTCATAAATTTAACTTGTTAACAAGAAACTAGAGAGAGAATTCCCCAAGCATCTGGGAAATTCATCTCTAATACCTGCAAATTATGCAGAGACAACATCCCTGCATTATTTTCTATGAGCCACACTGGCATGTGTAGAACTCTGCAGAACTTAAGTCTTTTCTGGGTTCTGTGCAATTCAGTGTAAACCACTGTCTCTCTGGTACATGAATGGTAAGCAAAAGAAAAATTTCATGTCTTTTCTGTTTGGTTTGGGTTTTTTTTTCATATAAGCATACATTTAAAATACAAGCACAACATTTTAAAGAATGTATTTGTGTTGATGTAATCTTAGCCTGTATTTGTGCACCTCCCTAGCACAACAGTGAGAAGTAGAATTAGATGTTATTGTACAGTGTTGTTCCCTGTGCAAACAGATACATTTAGGACTGTCTTAGAATGACAAAATGATTTATAATCTCCAATATATACCACAATCCACCTGCCAGGAGCAATGTCTGGTGTTGGCAGGCTCTGGTTAAAGGCGACCATTTCAGCTGATAAAATGACTGAACCAATGCTGAAAAGGGGCAGCAGGTAAAGAAAGAAAACAATTTTAAAACATATAAATATTATTTGTGCCAAGTGTGTAGTTTAATATAGTCAAAACACTTCCATGGCATAAGCTTTTAAAAAAACTATTCAATTTCACCTGGACATTGTAGATTCATTCACATGAAAGCTATTCAGAGGGTAAACTGCAGTCAAAAGCAGATACATTAACTGACTGAAATAAATACCTATTTTTCTTACTTGGCTACAATGCAGATAATAATGTAGTGAGCATGTAGTACTGTTAGTTAGTTAGTATTAGTGATTAAAAGCAATAAGACCAAAAATTTAAAAAAAAAAAACAGAACTCTTTACCAAAAAACAAACACCCCCAAAACCTCAAAAGAAACAAACAACAAAAAACTAAAACAAAACCAATAATAATAATAATAACCTAACAAACAAACAAACAAAAAGAAAAAAAGAAAAACAAAACAAAACAAAACAAAAAAAACCCAGCAAAAACAACAAAAAAAAACAGCCCAAAAATTCCAACCCACAAGCTAGCAAAAAAAAAAAGCAGCAATAAAAGGATGGTCTCTGTGGTAAAATACAGCCACTGTAAATATATTCAGATCTTTAATCACGTTTTCTACTAATAGAGAACCCTATCTGTTCTATCACAGCATTGTAATTTCAGCAAAAAGCTTTTTTTCTCTGAAATGAACAGGTCTCTTCTATAATTTATTGCATTATTTCATAATCTTGCTTAAATGTGAAATCAGTGCTGGTTTTGAAAGCAAAATAATTTTGCTACCAGCTGTCAATACAGCTGCACAGCCAGACTTTCTGTCAGGTCATTCCTTAATCTCTATTTGGCCCTCTAAAAGTTGCAGCTAAGGTCTATATTGGAGACACAGACACGTAAAACGTTTGCTAGAGGTTTTGTTTCTCTTCTTGCCCTCTTTCTTTCTATATTCTTCCCTTACTTGGAGTGTTCTTCAAGAACAATTCCCTTACTTGGAGTGTTCATCAAAGATGAGCTTCAAATGCACCTTCCACAAAGAGAGCGGAGGGAAAGAATAGAACAGAAACATAAGAGGGTCAAAAATAGAAAGGCATGTAAGTTTGGACAAAAAGAAAAAAAAGAGGAAGAAAGAACTGGGAAAGAAGATGGATAGTCAGGCTGGCATGAAGGGCTGCTTCTTTGCTGTCAGCTAAGAAAAGCTTCTTTTCTGTCAGCTGGTTCAAGCTAAGGTGCATCTCTTTAGTGAACTTTTTCACTTCGCGTCAACAGTTTCGGTGCTGCTGTACTGGTACAGACTTCTTGGGTAGGTTCTCTTCATATGGCAAACAGTGATGTGTAATGCTGCAATCTCCAAGGTTCCTTAGAACCAGAGAAGGTGCAGATTAGTCACTTTTTCACTAGTGAAATGGTCCACATGCTAAGCACATCTCTTAGAGTACTTGCACCAAACTTCCCTCAGAGGACCAGGAGCCAGCCCAGTGCTCACAGTATGCCGTATTTTGATTCTAGTTCACAAAATTACTAAGCCTGGTTTATCCAAGCTTAAAATGATAAGACTATTTTATGGACAACATCATTTATTCTGAGGGTTAGTTTTTGCAAAGCACAGCTTCAGCAGCAGTGGGCTGAAACTCAGGATTTAGCTGTAATTTGGACTCTTGCCTCCAGTCATCAGCGATCAGTCTACCTACTACATTGTTTCAAGTTGTTTCTTTCTCTGTTGTGTAGATATCTCACTTCACCATCAGGTAGAATTAAGCAACATGTTTGCTGGTGGTTTGACCTTTCAGTAAACCTGTTTTCTTCTAGAGAAAAAATCATTTTAAAGAGCACTTTTTTTTTTTCCCTTAAGAAATCTCTAAGACTCCTAATTTGTTTATTATCTAGCTAAGTGAATAGTCATTTACCTGCTGAATTTAGGACAAAATTCTTTCTTCAGTGCCAGGAATAGCTTCACAATTTGTCCCAGTGGACCTTTTAACTCAGTGATATAATAGTGAAAAATCTGTTATCAGAGAACTATTATTTAAGAGGGTGGGAGAAGGTAGCATAAAAAAAATGTGTAATTGTTTAAATGGTGGATTTCAGTTCTGACCATCTGCTGTGAACACATACTTCTGTTTCATTGTTATAGCTGAATAAATCTGCTCCATAAAACAGTGCATGTCACATACTAACCTTCAATGAATTCTGCTGGGGCCTATTTCATCAAACACTAAAGGCACAAAAGCAAATGAAACAGCAAATAATTTCCATATAAGTCTGCATTTCCTTATGATAGGATTAAACATCCTGAAAAAAACTCTGTCATGTGCAAGATTATCAGAAACTGGTCTGAAATGGAAAGAATTTATGGAAACAATGAAGTAATTTGTTTTTCAGATCAATGTAATTCTCATCAGAATAACTTCAAAATTTTACTTTGTCCTGATATGTTTAGCCTAGGAGTCAGAAAGAAATCAGGCAGATCAGGCAAGTTTCAGGTATTGATAGAATTTCTTTAAAATGTAAATTCAAATTCTCTATGAAATATAATCCTTTTAATGTATCAACTAATTTCAGTGAAGAAATTTTTGCTCTGAAATTTTCCAACCTCTCTGTTTAAAATGACAGTCATTATAGAAAGAATTTACCCTTCCCCACATAATAAAGGGTTTGCCTGCACCTAACAGGAAGTCATTCAAAAGCTGTCCATGATACAAATATCACCTTCATGCTCTTCATGCTCACCTATTCTAAAACCAGAAGTTGCTTATTTTCTGCTTCAACATTTCACAACAAACATTAAGGTGTTTTTCCTCTTACCTAGCTGTGAAAAAGCTAAATGTACCTATTTAGTCAGAATTATTCATTGTGACACTGTTACAGACAATGGTAAAGGACCCAGTGAGGATTGCCCTCTTTATTTCACAGTCTGTCCAAACTGTCCCTAGGTACCTTCCTTTTCAGGTGCTTTATATTACAATAATTAAGTCCCCCTCTAAACCTTTAAACTGGTTACCATAGTTTCATTGTGTATCTCTATAAAAAGCAATTAGATACACTGACCTCGTCTTTCCTTATAACAGTTCTCCTATTCAACTCAGGCTGTAATTAGAACCTGTCATTGTGGCTGTAAGACCAATGAGTAATCAGTGTGTCATGCTAGGGACCTGGGAGCAGTTCCCAGCACACACTGGAGTAAAGATACATGTAAAAGATGATGCCAATACATGAATTTTCTTCCAAATTGCCATCAGTTATCACATTGAGCTCTGCAATCTCTAAAGAGTTTCATTCTCTGATTTAAGGAGCTCTCTCTACTACATATCATTAAGTTCCTGGCTTTTAAGACTTGCTGTGGGGCAAGGACTCCCTCAGGTCAGTTAAGAACTGTGTGATAAATAGGTCCCTTATTATTAGTTTAAGATGTATTTCCTTTCAGTTTGATTGAATGTTCTAGAAGATAGACAGCAACACACGATTTTTCTTCCATTTACCATATATCATTTTGTTTACCTTCAGCATATCTGCTCCCACTCATCTTCTGTGTAAATTAAATCTGATCTTTTCAGTCTGCCATATGACTTTAATCACTGTAATCTCTAAAGTCTTATACCTTACTCATTATGCATACTGCATGCTTTTATGATACAAAGTAAGCCATTTCTTTCCTTGAATAATCTATGAGGATGCATAGATCTTTTCTCAGAGTACTTATAGTTCTTTTAAAATTTGTTTATACCTCACATTGCCCTCCTTCATGTTGATTCATTTGTATTTGCCACCTATGAATTGTCACAGTTTTCAGAATAGAAGCCACATCTAGGTCCTCAAATTCTAGGCCTTCGTTACCATACACAGTCACATCATATAATTCTATTCAGAAGTTTAGTCAGCTTTCTTTTATGACCATTTATAGGGAGTTCTTGTTCCTCTCCTGTTCCTTGTTCTTTACTGTGATCCTGGGAGTTTACAGCATCTGAGGATCTGAGGAGTATGTGTGCAAAAGGATAACTACTTTGCTGAAGCATAGTTTGCTTCTTCATAATGGAATGAAAAGTTGTTGTTCTTATCAAGAGTCCAGTGAAGCTTTGTTTGCATAATATTGGTTGCAAAGACTAGTGAGCAGAGAAACTTCTGTACTGGTATACCAAAGAAATGTAAATTCTGTTTCCTGCAAGGAACTAGAGTTGTGGTTTTGGTGGTTTCCACGCCCCGCCCCCCGCCCCCCCCCATATCATCCAACACCACTCCTGGAGCAGCCTGCACTGCAGTACAGCAGCTCTCCAGCATGTAGGCATACATGGCTCAGCTCCCAGACAATGTCAGCAGTCATGTGTAATGTTCCCCATATAATGTAGTATAAACAGAAAATGCATCAGAAACATGGCAATGGCAAATCTGAGCTCACACAGAAGGTGCTGGCTGACTGCATTGTAGAGCACTCGTAAGAACATTCTCTAAAGGATATTGTAAAGTGTACAGTCATGTTCAGAGGAACATATAGCTACAATAATCCACATATTACCATCTTAATCTACATACTATTAATACCATGTACGCTAAATAGTTGGCTGAATAACTTTTGGTCATTCTAAACATGCACAAGGCATAACAGATTAGGTTTTCTGCACAACAAATTTTTCAGATAAAAATAGGAAAAGGAGATGTGCTTTGGTATTCAGAAACAAAGCAGTGTATTAGCCAGACATGTTCTTGTAAATTAAAGCTGTCCTGACTGAACATCGAAAACAACAAATGCCTTGTCTGGTTTTTATTTTTCATTCTAAGTGAGATGAGCCACAACTACAGGCACAGAATGCAGCAACACAGACAATGCTAAGTTCTTTCCTCTGCATTACCAATGTGTAAATGGGGAATAATTAGTTGGAAATCCTGGAAGCAAATCTGAAGGGTTAACATTGTCCCTTCCAGGGTGACTTTTCTATAAGAACTTGCTAATAGCAGAAGATGTTTTGTCAGGCAGGACTGATTAGGATGTGCTCTGGGATGGAAGTATTCAAGTGCTATTTCATCTGTCTTTCTCTGTTGCTCCTCCTGCTTCAACTAGGAGGAGTTTCTTGTCAAAATGGATTGCAATGGCAATTGTATTTCAGATAAGCTTAAGACGTGTGTAAAATGTGGTGCTGCTAATTAGCCAAGATGTCATTAGTCCAAGGAAATTAATTGTACATAAATAATGTGGAATTTCAGCTTCATGGCTCAAGAGATAAATTCAGAGTCTTTTCAGAATTGTCCATCTTAAAAATAAAATAGCAGAAGAGGATTATTAAGGAAGCTCTTCAAAATTCTCATTACCCTGCTAGTGAAGATTTAACACATGGCCCAGAAGGCATGGTTGATCTGTACTCCTTAAGGTCCTTACACCACAACAGCATTGGCATATCCCTGGCTGCTCTCATCAGAGAGAAAAGTAATTATGACTTTGAAGAAGCAGCTTATTATCCTAACAGAAGTACAGTCCATGCTCAGCAGTGGATGGGTAGTTAAGAGTGTTCTTCATTATCTGGACTTCAAGGGAGTCATCTCTTGGGTGCATGCAAAGGCTGCTCTGACCTGGTGCTGTTAGAGTAATTAAAGTTCCCTTCAGGATTGATTGTCTCAAGGATTTCACAGTACAAAGGTGAAGCTTGACTTGATTGCCTATAAAGATGCCTGGTATTATTGCAGTTACTCACTGACACAACTTTCTAGTAACAGTCAAAGGACCAAGTCTGAGGGTTGAGGCTATTTTTTTGTGATTGCGAAAGCATAGGATTGTGTATTCTGTGCCCTCAATACAAACACCTAGGGAAACCTCATCCATCTCCTCAAAATGACTGTAAATTAATACCATGATTGTCCTTGCCACCTTTTTTTCCTTATATATTTTTATTTTATTCCTCAACGAAAAGAGGAACTCTTCCAGTTTTTTATCAACTGGTTAGTGCTTCATGCATTGGACAGAGTGTGAAGTCAACAGGAAATGTCACTAGATGAAAAGAACATCATTTCAACACCCAGCTTACACAGCTGCAAAGGACTGCACAGGCAGAAGGCCATGGAGAGTCAGAGAAGGGAGTACATGTATCACATGTCTTAAGGGTGATAGGTTCTGTGTTTTGTTGTCTAAGTTTTGCATAGCTTCTAACCAACTAGTTTGATTGGTTGGTTATCACCTGCAATATTTTCTGGATTTTGTTAAATATAAAATAATATATAGTGGTATAGCATTTTCAAAGCTGTAAAAGATTGTCATTCCGCATTTCTTAGCAAAACCTCCAACTATCCTATAGAAGACCATGCCTAAAATATTTGTTTTGAAAGTACCCCTCAGCTGTCAAGTAGAGTGAAATAACTCGAGTAGTTTGATAAAAAATATTTCTATTTTATGTACCTCCATGGTCTAGGACTGTTATCTTCTCTTCTTCTCTAATCTAAGTTATTGGCAGATATTGGTGCCAGAAATCTCATTCTATCCTGTCCTCTCAAGTTACAGAGTGATTTCTCAACCACAGCTATCACTGTAGTCAGGTAGAGTTTCTAGAGATGACAGATATAAAAGGAACAAAATTTTGCAAGACACCTGTGAAGCAAGATTATTTTGAGTATTTAAGACAGGTTTCCCTCTATTCTGGTGACAGAAATGCTTGGCTTCATTAAAAGCCAGAGGAAATGTTTGTATCAGCTGAGGGCCAAGGATATTAATGAGCAATTTTCCCATGTTTTTCTTGGATCCTCACTGAAAGTTGCAGACTTCTAGGCTAGCTGTAACTCTTACCTTCTCTTGTCTTTTTTTTTTACTTGAGAAGATGGAATTTTGTTAGTAATAATAATAAAAAAAAATCTTATAAAGGGTTGAAAGAATCTCCAAATCATAACCCAGATTTTTCTGACAGTCTTATCTTTTACCCCAGTGGCAGAGACAATGGCTAAGATCCCCTGTCATAGTTAAAAAAAAACAAATAAATTAATGTGCAAAGATACAAGTGGGAGAACTTAACCAACTTATACACTCATTCTTAAATTATTTTGTTGTTTAGTACTCCTTTTCCATCCTTGTCTTTAAGGATTAGCTGTGGTGTCTTTACTATCTTCATCTTTTTTGCCTTTACTCCTCCCTCTCCCAATAAAATAATCCCCATGCTTCATGTTTTACAACATTTTCCCCATCTATTTGTTTTTAAATTTGTCTTTATAAATTACCAAGTTCCAGATATATTATCTTTGCTCAACCTTAATCCATTTTTACCCATTTTTTTCCCCAGAAAATGTCAGTGACACTTATGGTAACAACCTAGATGAAGACAATAATTTCACTGGCCAAAATTACGCCCTGACAGTATAACATCAGGTTCCTACGTGGTATGTGTCATGTAGCATTCAGAGATTTGAAGAGTGATGAATGGCCAAGCCAAGTGAGTTAGTAGCTGATCATAAAACCTATGTGTACAGCAAGATAAACTAAAAGATGCTTAACTTTTTTACCCACAATTCAAACATAAGATGAATATGTGGAAATACTCCATCAATAAATGGAAATACAGCATATGAAAATATATTTAGATATTTCTGTGCAGTAGAACTTTCCTATAGTCCTACCAGTGCACACACCTGCTTTATGAGCACTACCTCTTTGCAGCTCTGAGGTGAGTTATGTCCTGGTGCCTCCATACCAGCAAATGGCACCTCTCATTGCCACTCTGAGTAGTGCTTGTGCACAGCTGCAAATCTGTTTTCTTATTTTTTCTTTTACAGTCAAGTTCTGCAGTGACAAGAAAGAGGCCAATTTTGGTTAAAAGCATATCTAGTTCAACAGAATATCTGGCAAACAGGGAGAAAGGAAATTATACAATTGAGAGCAATCAGAAAATTCTTTTGATGGGTGATTACCATCAGATTGCAATGTCTCTACATGGATCCACAGAGCTTGGTGTAAGCTCAGCGCCAATTTGACATTTTTATAAGATCATCAGTCTGCATAAAAGAGCAGCTTATGAATAACATGGTTTTTTGTAGTATGCTGAAGAAGAAGGAGGATTGAAGAGACCACGTATTTTCAGTCACTGAATACAATGGGTCTCCAGCTCAGCCAAAGCTGTCAGCTGAAATTATACCATTTTTTCTTTGAAGTTAGCATGTCAGAATACGCTACTGGCTCCAGTTTCTAAAGCTAGAATTCATTAGTGTATCAATTACTAACCTTGAACGAGGTAACCCTTTAACCACAGAAAACCCATCTGTGGTATAAATGGGTTAAATAAAATCCTTCTCTTCCCACTGTGTTCAAGTCAGGCTGGTACTTCCCTTCTGGCATAGTCTCTGCCCAGATTTTTTCAGTCATTGCATTGTAACAAATCATGCATCAGTCTCTTTTGGTCTATAGTGAAGTCTTCTTCCTGTCATGTCTGAAACTGGGATAGTGGTCTGGTTTCTGACATGTCCTGATCCTTTAAGGATTCTAATTTTCAGTGCAGCTACAGATTCTTGCTGCTCCTATCACCCCACCCTTCCTCTCTCTACATTCACCACTCTTAAGTGATTTTCTGGGAAAATGAAGTACTCCTGTCCCTCTGAAATGTCCAGTTAACTCAGCATGCAGCTGCTAGGGTAAGGCATGTGGGCAATACCTTGTGCTAAACTATGGCAAACAGCATGAAATCCTCTTTGACATGTTCAAATTAAAAACCTCAATATAAAGATTTAATTGTGTCTATATGAGTATTGTGTCTGTGTGTCTATTTAATTGTGTATATGTGAAGTTTCATACTAGATATTTAAGGAGAAGAAACTACAGTTTTAAATTACATCTTAAAAAATGGTGACTATGTAAAAAAATCATGGTCTTAGAGTTTGAAAGCATCTCAATATGTATTCCAGCCCACATTAATAGTTTGTGAAACTGTAAAGAAAGAAATCATAAGGGAAACAAATTTTCCATGCATTTGACATCAGTAGGACTGAAACTGGACTACTACTATCACTTTGCTCTGACGCTCCCTTCTAAAATAAGTTTAAAAATTATGACGCTCATAAATCAACAGCCATGCATATAATTGGAAAGCTGGTAGAAGTCATTCCATCAATACACTCAGGATGGGGTTCAATCACTATGTGGGGTGCCTGAAATGAAGATGTCAGTATGTGGCTGTCCCCGCAACAACCCTTTATGCTGCAGCCATTTTGAGATTCCCCAAACTGCCTGTGTCTCAGCAAAGGCAGCTGACCCTCACCTAGGTGTGCAGGTGCCTTCATTCTCATTGAGAGAGAAGGCCACAAAAAAAAGTAAGCATACAAAAGCTTAACTGAAGCAAATTAAAGTGAAAAATGACATAGACCTTTTTGGTGAACGTGATTAACCATTAAGCAACAAGTGTAAATCAGAACTGCAAAGTTTGTGTCAGATATTTCATATTTTGGTCACATCAAATCAAGACTGGATTTTACCAAATAGAAGCTTTGGAATAATTTTACATGGCTGCAGTCAAGGGTAGCTTTGGTTTTGACAAGGTATTTGTTGGAGAGGTATCATTTTCACAGAAAAATAGAAAAACAAGAGAGGCGAATTAGGTGACGAGAGAAAAACATCTTTCTCATATTCTAATTGTATGTCTTTTTCTATATTAGGGTCCCAGTTCCTCAGCTCAGAAATGTATTTAACCCTCACATGGGGGATACATGGAAATTAGTCAAATTTCTTTTGCTGTGAGAGAATAATATGATAGCATTATGGACAAGGAAGCCAATTCTAATCTTTGAACTTAGTCTTCTTCTCTCTTCTTAGTTTGCTTTGTGTATTTCTTACTTAGATTCCATTATATTAACTTTGATGCTGCTCTTTGTGATTCCTGGATAAGCTTTAGTCACTGGCAAAAGCGCTCAGAACTTTGGCATTTCCTCTGTGCTCATCACTTATGAGGAGTTTATGATCCTTTCTCCTCCTTTCTTCAAAATTCTTGTTTTATTCACAGATGTGAAAAAGGATGGATAGGAAACCGTTGCCACATAAGTGCTAAGCCTCTCCAGCCTCCAAGTCTCCTACAAAATGGTAGGTCTGTAAAAAGAAAGTAATATCTTTCAATTCAATTCTTTGAGTCTTTCATTTTAGTTATTTCTGTCTTTGATTGCTCTGATTTTGCAGATATTTGGATTGGATTGGGTATTGGTTTCTTACTGATTAAAATTACAGCTGCTGCCTTGTACTTTCTTTTGAAGAAGAAAGTGCCAGAAACGTAAGTGAAACTTTTATTTTGCATATAGCAGACACAAATGTGGCACAGAGCAATGGCCAACTGCCCAGGCTCATTGGTTTCAACTTTCAAATTTCCCCACAGTCTGTCTTCATATGCAACACTAAGCAGAAAACGTAACCTTGCAACAAAAGCTGACCTTAGTGGGCCCCAGTCTGGAAACAATGAGCAATGGCTTGATTGCCTAGAATGTTTTGATTGTGGCATTGTATGAGTATTCTTAAATTATAAAATTCAGGATATGTTGAAGGATATGCCTTCAACTGGCAATTCACTGTTTCACAGATATATTTACAAGCCCTTCCTGTCATCCCTCTGATGATTTCTGCTTTTCCTCTTCTCCGATAATCTCTGCTAATTTAAGATTTTTTTTTCTGTTTATTTTACTCTCACTTCTGTATTGCTTATCTGCCTATCTCTCAACTTATTCTGCTAGATCCTTCTCTGTCAGCAAGTACCTAGCACTGTCCCCCACTTTCAGCAATTCCTGTTGCACATTTCCTTGTCCATTTTTGTGTTGTTAGATTTTCCTTACCCTTCATTTTCTTCTCCAGAATTCATCTTCAAAGCTGTCTCTTTTCCTTTAAACTTGTTCTCTGCTATAGACTTTCCTCTCTTTGGGGATGTTGTTATCTCCCAAAGTATCTACTAATCTGTTCAGACTCCAGTCCTGACATTATTGCTGCTGACAACTCCTATCTCTGCATGCTCCCCTGACAGGTAGAGCTGTCTATGGACAAAAAAGCAACATGTTGCAGCAGAAACCTTTATTGGTTGTGCTTCTGTTAATTGAGTGCACAGCTTCACCTGCTTTCCTTACATTTCCTTCCTCCTCCTTAAAGCAGGAATAACATTTCCTTATCTGATTCTATGGGGATTTAAGATTTAATTCATTCGCATTTATACAACCTGCTAAGGCACACATATGGAAAAGCACCTCAGAAGTGCAAGATTGCTTGTATTGTAAGAGATGCCGAATTTTTTCTTTTTGTGATTTCAATAGTTATCTTTTAAAAAAAAGAGTTTGATTTCTCAAAACATGCTTGATGGTATTTTAATTTAAAACGTTGTTTCTTACACTACTTCTTTTGTGCTCTCACTCAACACTCCCTCCTTTTTCTTCCATAAACATCTACTTAAAGGTTACTGCACTGATATTTACATCTCTTTTACCCACATATCTGTATTTAAGGAATACTTTTTCTTTTTTTGTAGTTATATATGATAAAAAAGTACCTTGTTGCAATATGATGCTAAGCAATATGGTCTTATTAGGTACAAGACAGGGATGAATGAGGATCTTCTTAGACTCCAAGAATATACCACAGCCTTTATATGCAGAGAATCAGAGCTGTGAAAGAGAGGATTAGACAAGCTTATAAGGCAAAGGTTATTCTGGTCTTGATTGTTTTCATTAAAGCTTCCAGAAAGGTAAATTATGATGATGGAAAAATTTGTGACTATTAGAAATAACAAATTTTACAAATTTTACAAATTTAATTACAATATTACAAATTTTATCTATTAGAAACTGAGATTGTCAAATCCTTTTGCCCAAACTAGAAATAAAAATTTTTATTTTCATTGTTTTTAATCACAGATGACTTAACATGTAAGTTAAAATGCTTTAATAGGCATCTTGCTAAGAAATAATCTAGGCAATAAATGTCAATTTGTTTGAAATTTTAAAAACAATAAAATACGACACTTTGAATTTGAGAAGATAAGTTCATCCAGGCTCTTCCTCTTCAACTATCTAGTGATTATCATAATTTGGTATACAAAAATAACAGGTGGAAACACAGTAGTAAATTAAGGCAAGTTATTCCTGAACTGCTTCATCAGTAATCAGAACTGACTAGTCAAAATGCAGCCAATGTTAACATACTGAAGTTTGGATCTTTAGGATAAGGCTTTATCATAAGAAGTGACTTGCATTTGCATAAGTCTGCAAAATGTTCAATGTGACAGCACCACACAGAGGCGTGAGATTTTACTCCTGATTTTTTTGAAGGGATTTGATGAATGAGACGATTTTACTGGCACATAAATAATACTGTCCTACAGTTAATTTTCACTTGTGTCTGCTTTTAGCCCTCCTGAGCCATGTTGTTTTCTTAAAGTCATTAGGCACTAGAGTCACTCTAGGGAAGCTTTCACACACTTGAGGCCATATTTACTACCTTTTGATAAATTCTTTTGCTAGCTATTTTTATGTAATTTCTGTTAGTGTTCCCTTGTTTTGCTGTATAGACCCACCCATGCAGGCACTGGCAGAAGGTTCTCAAGGGGCACATTACAAGCTGTGCTAGTTCCCATGACATCTTAAAATGGTGTGCAGGTCCATCTGAGTCTCAGTGGAAATAATACAGGAATGTGCACAAGAGCTGGAGAAACTTAAGAGTCCAATAGAACTCGTTTTTTTTCATCAGAAAACCATGTGGAAGACCGGAGGGGTAGGCTGGGAACCCCTCAGGCAATTGCCAGCTAGAAATTTGTCACTAACAGCAGTGAGAACTTAAGTCACATTTGTCCCTCTTCTTCTCTGGAAACGTTAATAGTGCTTTAACCCTTCCTTTCAGCCCAGAATGGATGCCCCACTTCCCCTTTGCTATCTCTTCTCCTTCTCCTTTGCAGAATTTATTTTCTGATCTGCAGGCTTTAAACACTCCAGTTACTGACTGGGAGTTACAGGAAGTCACCATGTGTTTACTTCCTGATGGACAAAAGCAGCCTTACACGGCCTGGCAGCAGCGTACTTCATTACCATGACAGCATGCAGATATGCCAGATACTTCCCAGTCCCCGGCTGGGGATATGGGAAACTTTTGTATGGAAACCCCAAGTCAGGGAAGCTTGTGAGTTTCTCTCATTCCTTCCTGTTTGCACTATAGACATGATATTCCCTAATCCAGCAGGGAAGGCTGCCAGTTGCTCCACTCCATCAGTGACATCTGTCCTTGACAAAAAAGAAGCAAAGCTTCATTTTAGCTTCCATTTTGTTGCAGCTGCTAATGCTTCATTGTAATTTGAAATGTGAGAGTATGACAAGTAAGTGACTTTCTGTCCAGCCAAGCTATGCCTTTTTGCTATTGCCTCCAAAGCAGTCAACGTCCCTGGATCATTTCAGTTTGTTTCTTTCCTGTTCTTGAACTATGCCATCAACTGCAAGGACAATGCACCACAGCTACATTATCTACAGCTACTATTATCAGTCCTGTCAATCTTAATGAACATAGAACATTACATTTTCCAATGCATATAGCAATGTGTCTTGCCACACAAGCAAAAGAGTGAAAAACTGAGGTGTTCTGAGAAAGCATTTTAAAATGATAGAAAATCATGGGAAGAGAAGGCCCACAGAGGCCATTTTTCATCCTGCCACATCACAGACTCAATTGTATCACTCCTGAGTTTGCATTTAAAAACCTCTAGCAACATGAATTTGATGGCATCCTCGGGCTATATTGGTACCTTGGGTAGAAAGAAGTTTGCTGTTAGAAAGTTATTTTCCAACTGCTGATATGTCTGTTTATCATTTGAGTTCACCCCTATTCAGCATGGACAATAACAGATCATTCCCTTACTCCTTGCAGAAAGCTTTTTTCTGTTCTTGAAGGCAGTGGTCATGCCTCCTTATAGGCTGCTTTCTTCAGGCTAAACAAGCTCACTGCTTTTGCCTTTCTCCATAGTTAAGGTTTACTTACAATTATGATGATTCCCAGTTTCTGTTGCCAGACTTTGTGCAATTAGACCATACCCTTCTGGAGGTCTGGTGTGGAGAAACGGGTGGTGTATTCCAAGGGAAGCTCTCCAAACAGATCTGAAGGGCTGCCAGAGGTCATTGCAGGCTGTGCCTCTGCTCCTATATCCCAAAGAGATAAACAGAATGACACTATAATGGCATTTATTGAATCGTTTTCAGCTTGTGAACTGGAACAGAGACAGACACAGTTCATGTATAATGGGAGAAAAAATAAGCAGTTTTATGGGAAAAAGTAAACCAAAATTTGGAAGCATCAGCCATAACTGTTGTTTGGGAATTCTTATACTAGTCTAATGCTGCTATCCAAATCCATTCATTCTTCGGTAGAATATTTTTGTTCTGAAGTATGAGTACTGTAGTCAGAAGTTTTCAGTTTTTCTGAAGTGTACAGCTGATGATCACCACACATAGGAACAATTGCACAGCAACAAGAGGAAACATGCTGAAACAGAGGCAATCTCTGTAGTCTGCAGCCTTCAAGATTACAAAGATGAAAGTTGCAAAGGAGTGATTTAAAAAAGAATAAATTAAATTTTCTTAAAGTGACTCAAAAGGTACAAAGCACAGACTTAGGAAACTCATACAGCACATTAACAGTCAAATCAAACATCCAAGTGACGTGTACATTATTTTAGATGCAGCTTTTGGAAAATCTTCTCTCCTTGCATCATGCTTCCTATTTCTTTCATGGGATGTGCAAAATACAGCCTACTTCAGCAAACCTAAATTTGGTTGAGAAGATTTTAAATATGCTTTCAAAATTAAGATCTTGAGCTTTATTTTCTGTTAAAACCTGAAGATTTAGCACCCCTACAAAAATTCTTTTAAGGAATTATTTTAATTAGTAGCTTAATTGTAATTAAATTTGGTCCACTAGGATTTTGTCACTGTTGTTAGGGATCAGATGCTAAGCATTCCTCCAATACTTTATTTCCTAAAAATCTGTGTTCTGTATGAAATATTTGTTTATTTTCTCTGAAAGGTATATTGAAAAGTACAAAATTATGAGCTTTTGCATCAAAAAAAATGAAATCTAAATACATTAATTTTCCATTAACAAGAATGATGATACTCAGCAGTCTGTTTATACACTGGTGGGTATTTTGTGGAGCATAAAACTTCTTCCTGTCTTTGTAAAATTGTAGTGGAGAAACCTCTGACAAGGCAGTAGTTTTCACTACCAAAGAATGCAGATGAGCTTAGCAAAGCTATGCCCCATGTTACCTCAACCTGGAATGATTAATTCTCTCCTTTCCTATTGTAGTATTTCTGATTGTATAAGAAAACCCAGTTCTCGCTAAACTACCTTACACATATATTTTAGTATTTTATTTAATTTTTCTTTACTTCTCTTTTTTTACTTTTTTTTTTACTGCAGTTACTACCTCATCCAATTGATAGATTACAGCACTTGTGTAAATGTAATTTTCATAAATTTTCACTTGCATTTTCTTTGAGGTCTTTTTAGTAATTTTAAAATTTTTCAGAAATTTGAAGGCTATCTATTGATATCCCTTAGAAAGAATTGCTTTCTGCATTCAAGAACAGGGGGTAATCATATATATGAACATTTTTTATATATATATATGTATATAAAATATTATACATATAAACATATTCATATGTATGCATCTATGTGTTTATATATGTTGTATGTATGTGTAACATAACCTACATAAGGTAGGATACTCAAGGTGCCTTTCAAAGCCCTGCTTTGGCAAAAATGGTCCTGACAACAGAAGAGAACTTAAGTTCATTTTCCAACTAAGTCTGTGTTGCCTAAATTCAAGCAGTGCCCATATTTTGGGCCATAAAATTCCCATTATCCCTAAGATTCAGTGACCATAACATATGCTTTTCATGATTCAGATCTAGAGTGGGAGGACACTTGAAATCTGCTGGACTCGATTTTGACGCTCAAGACGTAGAACTAAGCACAGCACTAAGCACAGCAATTTCAGCACTAAGCACAGCAACCACAAACATTGTTGAAGAACTTGGCCAGCACTCTGTTTGGTGCCCACAGTTCGGCACAGTATCCTCCTGGTTAGTTTTCCTCCTTGCAGAGGGAGCTGGAGATCTGTGTTCAGCACCCTCCTGTCCTCAGGACAGACCTCAGTACTCAGCATGTTCTTGCCCAAATAACCTGTGTATATGTCTTGCACAAGCTGCTCAAGTTTAATGGAGTGATGAACGAGAATCAGACCTGCCCCTATCCTTACCCCTTGCTACTGGCACAGTCAGGGTGGCTCACACTGAGAATTGTGTGACTTGGGCTGCCCTTTGGAAGTGTCTCGACTGACTCCAAGCAGAACTGATTTGCTCAATTCCGTATCATGCTCTTAGGCCATACAGTTGGTTTGTGATGTCTGAATGAGGCACCAAAGTTAAGGCATGCAAGTCTGGTGCTTTGGGCACTAGCTTAGAAGAAGAGCAAAACTCCTTAAAAAACTTCTAATCCGAGTTTGCTTCTGGCTTCAGATTTTGTGAGCCATGCATTCATTTTAGAGCAAAAAATAAATTTTGCACATGTTTTCTGGACTTTATTCAGGAGGACTGGTATGCAAATATACACTTAGTAGGCATATAAACAATTTGTCTTTGCTTCACTAAGCAAACTAAATTAATCAGAATATCATGGTTTATTACAGTTAAGATTAGATCAAATGAAAATATTAAACAGGTTCAAATATTCAGCTCTCCCCATTGTTGTGTCAGGTAATCAAAATAAATTATGAGACTGGCATTAGAAGCAATTACTTTCTGACATTCTTGTTGTGAAAAATTTTAGGGAGAGATATCTGGTTGAGTCTACAACTCAAATTTAGTTTCTTGCACTGATTTAATTAGTAAGGTAGAATATTTCTGTGCCTTACTTGTGTCTTTCTCTCAAGCAGCCATTCTGATTTTAGGTATTTGCAACAGAAATCATTCAGTGTGTCTCCTCTGTGGTTCCGACTGAGGAACAGCTTCCCTTCCCAGCATCTCTATGGGCTCTGCTCCTGTGACTGCTCTTGTTCCCTCAGTCCTGCCTACCACATAGAGCCTGTCTATCAGATTCTAGGGACACACAGCTTCAAACACCTGTATAGGAACAGCTTCGGAACAGAAACACTTTTTAACACAACAAAATTTATTTCTCTATCATCAAGATTGATGGGAAGCTTTAGGGAAATTTTTTTTTCTTAGAATACTATACATGCAGATTTCTATGCATGCAAGACATATGCTCTTATTCATAAAAACTGTGGATAAAAATACTAAATGCATCTCTTCAAAAGCAAAGATTAGCTTCTGCTTCATTCTTCAGTAATTTTAACTAATGTATCTGTTCCTTTTTATATAGTATTGGAACACCTTTGGTATTTCTGGGCCTCTCACTACAACAAAGACATTGAGATATTGGAGAGAGTCCAGAACAACAAGGAACGTTCTAGAAATTAAGTCCTGTGAGGAGCAACTGAGGGAGCAGGAAGTGTTTCACCGGTAGAGAAGGGGGTTCAGGGGAGACCTTACTGCTCTCTACAACCACCTGAGGTAGGAGGTTGTGGGCAGGTGGGGGTCAATCCCTTCTCCCAGCAACAAGTGACAGGGCAAGAGGACATGGCCTCAAGCTTTGCCAGGGGACTTCAGGCAGGACATCAGGAAGAATTTCTTCACCAAAAGGGTTGTTAAGCATTGGAACAGACTTCCAATAGAGGTGGAGTCACCAAACTTGGAGGTGGAAGGGACTGGACGTGGTACTTAGTCCAGTTGACAAGGTCGTGATCAGTCAAACGGTGGACTCAGTGATCTTAGAGCTCTCTTCCAACATAAATGATTCCACGATTCTGTGATTTCAAGCAATGTGGAATACTAACAACTAGTCATCTATATGGGAAAAAAAATTAGATCTAGGCAGCAAGTTCCACGCCCATTCTGCTTTTGCAGAATAAATGTGATTAACTGCACAGGCCATAAGTGCTTCCAAAAAGATATGGGATATGTGAAGACCTCAATCAAGATAGCATATCTTTAAACCTCCAGATGAGGTAGTGGACATGAAATCCATAAATAGCAAAATTTGTCCTATTAATCTATTATAAATTGTTTAAGGCATTGTGTTAATCAATGAAAAAATTGCATTTCAATACCTCAAGTGATTATTTATTCCTGGCTTTGTAGCAAAAGGTATGGGTAGCTTGTATAGCTTTAAAACTGATGCTGATGATTTTGACCCAAAATGCAAGTTTTTTTCCCAATTAACTGGAAAAGTGGAGTACTTATAATGATTAAATAACTAAGGTGCTCTTGAACTTGGAACCTAAGACCATGTTAATCACTGCATTGTCAGTGTGATAGCAAAACACACAAAGAACATGATCTCATCCCATGGAAACAAATTATAGGAATGCAACTTTTAAGGTAATCTCATGTTTTATTTATTGTGTAGCACTATACCTGCATTTTATAAATACTAAATAGTTCTATGCACATCCAGAAGCATATATATTTTTAGAAGCAACAGATGAAAAATTATTATTTTAACCTAGACATTATTTATCCAGAATATTGATTTAATTTCATTAATTTCAGTAGAGCTCAGTTGTAAATGTATTTAGCCACCGATATTTTTGGACTCAAATCTTTTCAACTTTAATCTATTTGGTTCTCTGATGACCTGTGTGATATGGTGGGTTTTTTTCTTTTTTTCTTTTTTTTTTTTTTTTTTTTTTTTTT
>VXBB01011780.1:272662-293933 GCA_013399915.1 Illadopsis cleaveri | reverse complement strand
AAAGAAAAAAGAAAAGTAAAAAAGAAAAAAAAAAAGGTATTGACCAAAACTTTTGTTTTGTAATGCCAGTGGGAATTTTAGAAAAAAAACCACCAAGAGGAAGTAATTTCAAAAAAATTTGCCTTGAAGTAGACATGTGGGCTCACTCCTTATGTTTAGTTTGTCAGCCTCCTATAGATAGCAATTAAACTCAGTACCTCATACACTCCTGAAAAGCTCTCTGGAAATGGAAGTGAAATATAAGTGCATACCCAGTGCATACTATACACAGATCTCAGGTTGCTGTATAGATTTTTATCTCAAATGAAAAGAGATAAAATCATAGATTCATAGAATGGCTTGGTTTGATAGGGACCTTTAAAGGTCATCTCTTCCAACCCCGCTGTAATGAGCAGGGACAAGTGAAACACATTGCTCAGAGCTCTGTCCAACCTGGCCTTGAATGATTCCAGGGCTGGGGTATTGCCTATCCCTCTGGACAACTTGTGCCAGTGTTTAACCACCTCAATGTTAAAAAAATTTCTTCCTTATGTCCAATCTAACTCTTTCCTCTTTTAGTTTAAAACCATTATTCCTTGTCCTATTACTACAGGTGTCACTAAAAGGTTTGTCCCCATCTTTCTTATAAGCCCTTTACACACTGAACAGCTCAAAAAGGTCTCCACAGAGCCTTCTCTTCTCTAGGTTGAACAACTTTCAGCTTTTCTCACAGGAGAGATATTATATCACTCTGATCATTTTTGTGGCACTCTTCTGGACCCTCTCCAGCAACTCCATGTCTTTCCTGTGCTGAGCACTCTGCAAAAATGATTATTTAGTCTTACCAGAGAAAATATAAAATGTCTCACTGAAGAGGTGGCATAGATAGCTTTGATTTCTTTTAGCATGGAACTGATTAATCAAGTTGCACATATTTGTTATTTAAAACTAAGTTAAGCTTGCATTATATACTTTAACCTAACACAAATTAATCATACATCTATATACAAACACACACAGTAGCTGCCATGAAGAAAAGTAACCAAAACATGTACATGTCTGAACCTCTGCATCTTCAGAGAATGGTCTGTGCTTTAGGCTGAACATTTCTTTTCTTGTGCTGATGGGCTCCTTATTTCAGCTTTCAATCTGTCTATCTTTTTCAGCTTTTCAATCTTTATATAAGCTTTTTTATCCTCTTTCTTATATTCTCTCACTGGTCATTCAACCCTTCACTTACTCTCTTTTCTACATGAAAGGGAAATGTAGTTTTGATCAAATAGGAAACTTGTTTCAATCACGCTGGTTAAATTACACTTTCTACACTGTCTCTAGCTTATATATTGCATTGCAAATTCCTCAAGCCTTTCTTGGTCCTCAGGTATTACTACATTGATTATCATGAATAATGTCACCAGATTTTCAAGAGTTTCAATTGCCTATAAATCTTATTGAGGTCAATGGGAACTGCAGTTCTGGGACCTCAAGAAATTCCAGGCACATTCAAAAACTCCTATTTAATAGCCAAAATATGGATTGAAACTCTTAACTTCAGGGATCTTAATTTCAGTGTTTTAAGTAATTTGTTTTATCTTTGTTTCATTGTTATTTCTCATGGAACAGACTTGCATCATTAGATCAAATAATTTTCAGATAGTTCCAATCTGTGGTGAAGGATCTGTGCCTAAGTCATACCATCACAGACATCTGAAGCATTGCTGTTATCCCCCACCACCCCACGTTATCTGCTGTGGTAAGTGCTGTGCTTTGCCTGTTGTTTGAGTAAATACTCCCCTGGGAAGGAACACAAGGCACATGGCAGAGAGGGACAGTTCATTGCAGACAATTAATGTTCTTCCATTTAATAGTATGGTTACAATGAAGTAACCACATAACAATAAGATAGGCAAGTTTGGTGTTGAATTTTTGTTGATTCAGTATGAATTTGCAATAAGAACGATATACTTACTTTTCTGATTTGAGTGGCATGGTTCTGGAGTTCATCTATCACTTATGATTATCAACTGGTTGCCCTAGAATTTTGCATCAGCACAGAAACTGCCCCAGCTGCCTGTTAAACAGCCATGCTTAGATAACAGGATTACACATAACTTTAATTCTTCTAGTCAGAGAAAATCGTAGGCTTCAATGTCACTGTTGTGGTTTGACACTCACCAAATGCCAGGCACCTACAAAAGCTGCTCGCTCACCCTCCCCTGCCACAGCTGGGCAGAGAGAAAAATTTAATGAAGATTTCATGAGTTGAGATAAGGAGCAGGAGAAAACACTCCAAGGGCAAAACAGACTCAATTAAAGGTACAAAGTGAATTTATTACTAACAAAATCAGAGGAGGATAATGAGGAGTAAAAGAAGCCCTTAAAAATGCCTTGCTTCCTCCAACCCTTTCCTCCTTCCCACCAATAGCGCAGGGAGACAGGGCATGGAGGTTGGGTCAGTTTGACATCCAAGATTTTCCCCTGCTACTCAGGGAGAGAAGTCATTCCCCTGTGAGACTGTGGGGTCCCTCCCACGGGAGACAGCTCTCCATAAACTTCTCCAGCATGGTTCCAATCTCACAAGCAGNTCCCCACAGGCTGTGGGTGGATCTCTGCATTCCCCCTGGATCCCCATGGGCTGTGGGTGGATCTCTGCATCCCCCACAGATCCCCATGGGCTGCAGGGGACCTCCTCCTCCTCCTCCTTCTCCACATACCTTGGTGTCTCCATGTTGTTTCTCTCATGTGTTCTCACCGCCTCCTCTTCTCTGGCTAGGAAAAAGCTGTACCCACTTTGTTTTGATTTTCTTCTTAAACATGTCATCACAGAAGCATTACCAGCCTCTCTCCTTGACCCAGCCTTGGCCAGCAGCATGTGCATCTTCATAGCCATCAGGGACTGGCTCTGTTGGACGTGGTGGAAGCTTCCAGCAGCTTCTCACAGAAGCCTCCTCTGCCGCCCTCTGCTACCAAAAGCCAGGCCATGCAAAATCAACACAGTCACCTCAAAGAAGTTTGAATGCTTTGAGCCCCATTAAAAGACCCTTGGTACCACCAGCAGTGTGAGCTGTTCACTTAGGTGCTGGACTCAATGAGCCTTTTGGGTCCCTTTCAACTCCAAATATCCTCTGTGGTCTGTAAGTCTGTGTGGGAATCTGGAGGATAGGAAAAAAAACCTGTTTTGGAAGATGGATGCATACTTGGTGTGCAGATACCAGAGTTATTGACCATAGAACTTCTATTTCTCCAATGGCAAGAACCTAACAGAATGAAATATTTACAATTCTGAATAATTTTCACAAACATGTTAACAGTCTATCAATATGGCTTATGAAAGTGGTATCTTCTTCAGAATGACAAAATTTGTGGAGTTTTGTTGGTTGGTTGTTTTTTTTTTTTTTAACTGGGTATATACTCAAGTGCCCTGCAAGTTTTAATTTAGAAAGAAAAGTTCTACCCTATCTGAAATGGTATTTTTGTTAGCAGATTCTTCTTTCCTGAATAAAAAGGCCATAGTTCACATGAAGGAAAATTATTTCTATCTCTGTATTTTGTGGTTTACTTATAGAAATGCCCATATTCACTCTTTATGGTGGGTGCACCTCAAATGGGGTTGCCATTAGAAAGGCTCAGATGACTTGGTGGAGAAATGCAGGCAGTAAAATAAAGATTAATTCGTTGCTTGCTTACTTTTGGGAGAGACATGGTTTGCAGACACAGGAATGGGGACAGATGGTTCTGGATTTGGCTTCAATCTATTAAAATGGCCTAATCTGTTTGAAACTATGCCCAAAGGACCAACAGTTTTCCAGAGACTGACAATACCACACCATGTAAAAACTTGCTTAATGAGTGCTTTAAGTAATGAATTAAAATTCCTCAAGAAACATTTGAGGAAAGAAAAGGAATAGCCCGCAAAGGAGAAATTCTTTTTCATTTAACTATTTTTCTTTACTGGAAGGAATTTTCCATTCTGATGGCTCAATGAATTTATAAAGATTTACCTTTTCTTTTACCATGTCATCATAAAAGGAGTTAATTTTTACTTTTATAATTTATTTATGAACAATGCCAAATGATTATACTTTATAGATATAGATATAGATTCAAGTTTCATGACACATTCTGTTTTCAATAATATGTGAATAGTGAGTCCATATTTCTATGACTACTTTATATTAGGAAATTATTAACTACAGATTTAAAGTGCACTGCAAAAGTACTTCACACCATGTTTCCATTTATATTATGCTAAAAAAGTAAAAATGTTGAGGACCCAAGAACAGACTTACAGGAGGAGCCTGTATAACAGAAGATATTTTGTACTTCTCTGACACTAACATGACACATTTAATACACTGCCAGCAATATAAATCACACAGACAGCCTTTTCAAGATAGCAGAGAAGTATTATTATTCTCTTAAAGCTGTACTTTTTTTTGGGTGATAGCACTTGCTACTTTATGCAGCAGACAACAGAACCCTGGATCAAAATAGATTATTGTGTAAGCAGAAAGCAAACATGCAAGTTTTCAATTGCAAAATTGCTTCAGCTGCAGTACAGATACAACAATACTTGCTTTCAATAGCTAAGGGGGGAAAAAAAAAGATTAAAAGACATACCAGTCAAATTGCTGTAACTTCCAATCCAATAGAACAATGGCAAACTGCCCAAAGGAAATGCCCAAAATATTTGATCTGAGCCATGTTGAAGGACAGTGTGTTGCATATTGGGAACTCTTGACCTTAACAATCCTGAAAAAGTTTAAAAAGAATTAGAAAATCATCACTAGTGCTAAAGATATCTTGTTTAGAAGAAAAATTAAAGCACTGGTATTTTTTAGGATACATTCTATCTGTATATTTAACAACAAACTAACTAAAATTAGTTCTTTTAACAATATCCTCACAATCTAAATTTTAAATAAATTTTATTTTTTATACATATATTTTATATTACTATCTTCTATTTCTCTTTATATATTTTATGCATTATATATAACTTTTATATAAAATATGTATTTTATACTGTATTCTGGGGTGTGTATTAAATTGAATTCTAAGAGTAGCCTAATAAAAAAAATCAGTTTGACTGATAGTTTTTAAAGTAATTTTCTGTTAATCTTTTTGTTATGACATAATTTTTTAAATTATTTTTCAATGGAAAGTAAGGCTGTGCATTGTTGCTGTTAAACATTAATAGCAATCCTTAAAAAACAGTAAAAATAGACCTTGAGGTTATGTGCAACATATAATTACACATTCAGTAGTTCTAGTGTACTTCTGTACAACATGATTCTGATTGCTCAAAAAAGAGCAGGCATACTGGTTCTAAAGCTAACACTAGGACACCAGTGAAATGCCTTAACATGCCTTCCTCTGATCACATTACAGCAAAATATATAGCTTTTTATTCATTTTAGTCATGTCAGTCATTCCAGTGCAGTGCCATCAAAATCAAGATTATACAAACTATGTAAGACAAGCCATGGCCACAGTTGTTTGGTTGGTTTTTTTTCTGTGATTAGTGACACATAAATTATCAGAAAACACATCATGTACTAATTGATGTGAACTATCATGGTACTCTTAGGTGGGATTAATTTAGTTTCAAAAGAACATAATAAGACTACTAAAATATTAATATGCATTCTCAGAAACAAAATTCTGCTCTTATATGAAACTAGCTTTTCCTAAGCAGTAATAGATATTAGCTGGTCTTACTAAATCCTTTAAAAGCTGGAGTGCCTATCAGCTTCTCTTTAATTGCCATGAAATGGTAAGAAGCACAAGTTAAGTTTTACACATGAAGCTAGAAAAGGAACTACAGTAAATGACACATTTCAGACTAGTTCTGTTCAAGGGGAAAATTCAGTGATGTTTTTAAGCACACATCTAACTTTTAAGCATCTGCTGAAGGTATTTGCTTGAGCTTTACTGGAATACATCCTTAAATTTCATTGCTGTGATTTACTTCTTAACTGCCTTAAGCACTAAAGGTCTGAGCAGATAAAGCAGCTGTTCTTAACTGTTTAATGACTGAGTAGTTTTTTTACCTTTGTCACAACAGTTACCCTCACCTTCATCCAGCTCACACCCCTAAACCTCTTCATTTCAACCAGCAGCACCCATCACTTGGTGTGCACCTCATCTGCACCTTGCACGTGGGAGTCAGAATAAACTACCTGAGTTGTGTCCCTGCATGCCTTGTGGAGCCTAACAACACAAATGCTGCTCTCCAGCTTCTCTAAAGAACTCCTCTTGCCCAGTCACTGGTCTCAAAAACCAACCTTCCTTCCTTCCTTCCTTCCTTCCTTCCTTCCTTCCTTCCTTCCTTCCTTCCTTCCCCTCTTTTCATTTACCATAACCACGTCTAGCCCCTGTGCACACAAATCTCTTCCCGTAGCATTGCCCCAGAGCTGCATCCACTAAATCCCTGAGTCTCTGCTCCCACCAGAGGAAGAAGCAGGGTGCTTACATGGTGCTACTGCTCACAGCAAGACCAGCATAGAGAGGGAAATGAGAACAGCTACGGCCCCAACATGATCTGTGATTTTCTCCTTTGCCCCTCAGCATTCTCAGAAAAGCTGGAGTGCCTATCAGCTTCTAGGGAAATGCTCAGCTACTAAAGTAGCTAAATCTTCTTCAGGTTTGAAAACAATACTACATTTGTGCTAAGCCTTTTTTTAGTTTTATAGGTGTAAATAAGAAATAATAATTCCTGGAACGGACAGATATCCATACAGATATTCTCCCGGCGTAACACAACATCATCCCTGCACTCTGTCAGGGAGTTTGATGAAAAAAATTAGATATTCTACCTTAATTTTTAAATTTGTCATAATGATTTAAAGAATTTATATGGGCCNACTAAAAGAAAATGGGATACTATTCAACTAGCAAAAAAGGGAAATGCTCAGCTACTAAAGTAGCTAAATCTTCTTCAGGTTTGAAAACAATACTACATTTGTGCTAAGCCTTTTTTTAGTTTTATAGGTGTAAATAAGAAATAATAATTCCTGGAACGGACAGATATCCATACAGATATTCTCCCGGCGTAACACAACATCATCCCTGCACTCTGTCAGGGAGTTTGATGAAAAAAATTAGATATTCTACCTTAATTTTTAAATTTGTCATAATGATTTAAAGAATTTATATGGGCCCTAACTTTAGGATATCCTTATTAGATGGTTGATCCATAATGAAACTATTGGGTTGGCAGTCTGTAGTTGAGGTTCAGTTTAAATGTGGGAACTGAGTCAGAGTACAAGTCTGGATCTCCCTCCCTTCTCCAGCTGTAAGGATTTAGATTTATGCAGTGCAACACAATAATTCAGACCACTTTATCCAAGCACGTAAAGCCAAATATCCTGCCTGAGACCTGTGAAAACTTCAGTCTCCCTGCACCAGTCTGGTGACCACCTCATGCTGAACTTTCCCTCGTAGAGGGATGAAACATTGCCATGTATGTTCACAAATATGGGCAGGAAAATTACCTGCTGGTTCATGCAATTGTCTCAGAAGGGTGAGACGTGGAATCCTAGACTACTTTACTCTTCTGGTGGGAAGGGGAGAAAGGCAAAACAAAACAGCTGTCGACCCCATATCTACACATTTTCCAGAAAAGTACATAGGCAAGGGCAAGATATATATACTCTCCACAAATTCTTTTGAAAACACATTTTTAGAGTAAATGTGAGGTTCACTGCCAGAGAATTTGAGGCAAGAGATTGCTGCATAGGGATGTCAATTGCTGGGTCTTATCCATCATGTAATTTCATGATTAATCCCTTGAAAGAAAATGCCTTCTTCATCACCTGAAGAAATGTCTTTCAGAAACAAGGATCAGACATCAAAACCCAGTTCCCATCAGAGATTTGAAGGAAGTCATTTTATTATCCAAAATCAGCTCTAGGAGGGGACTTCCATGCTGTGAATCCAAATTTAATGATTTGGTCTTGCAGGTGCATAGTTAAGGGCTAGAAGGCTCTGGGAAGGCAGATGCTCCTTTCCCCTCAGGACTTCTCACTCAAGGCTTGCTTGCTTCTCCTGAGTGTGCTTCTTGGTGGAAAGCATCTTCCTCTGGAACTGGCTTACTTTCCTTACTTTACAGGGACACCTGGTTGGTGAGTTCCCCCACACCTCCCCCAGAGCAGTGCCTCACTCACTGCATATTCTGCTCCACTGGCACACTGCTTGTGAGCCTGCACCACAGGGATTTGCTCAAGCCCACTGCTTCCAGGTTTGTGATTGACAAGCTTTGCCTCCCATTTTGAAGTGATTGTAGGTCCTGATGGAGGCTGACCATGTGCTTGGGACCAAATGTGCCACAGGGTGAAATAGTGAACACAGTGTTTTGCTCTGGCTCCTTTGAGTCCAGTGCCTGCTGAAGACCACAAACCAGTAAGAGACCACTTCCCCTGGGTTCTGATAGTTAATCAAACTGATGTCCTCAGTTAACATCATCAGTAGGTACAGCTGAACAAAGATTTAGCTTAGTAACAATAAATGACAAAGAATTTGCTTTTCCTCCCAAAGCTTTGAAACTCAAAGATGCAAGTAGTGCTTGAATAAACAATCAGTAGCCTGTGAACGGATGCTGCCATCTGGAAAAAAGAACCCAGACAACGCAATGTATACTTGTTTATGCCTTTCCGATTATCAGAGACTGGATGTGCAGAGTGCCTTACAATGCAGGGTTAATTGAACCTATTGTAGAAAATACACCAAATTCTTGAGTGTTTGTGTCTGCAGAGATTCAAGATCTGTCTATTCTCATGGCAGAAAAAATTATATTTGGCATCTATATATATATAAAAAAATTCAATTCAAGATACTGTTCCAGCAGTATTTCTAATAGCTGATTTTATCACATTATCTAAAACCTGACTTTATTTACCTTCAGTCCTGAGTATTCAGACCTTTTTTTGCTTTTACTCTTCTGCTACACACTATTTAATAACGGGGAGTTGGAATATAGTTACATGTTATTTTATAAGGAACAATATTCGGCACAGGGTTTCTACTTTATAGTCCCTGCCAAATGTTATATTTTGAGTCCTACATGTACCCAGAATAAAGATTTTTTTTTTAATTGAAATGTATTTTCTTCTTGTTCTATTTATAAATATGGAATACAGACACATAAGAACTAATACACATAAACACAAATTTGCACGTTTTATACATTTTAAAATGCAATTACTTTCCTGACAGCTATTTTACTACATGATCAATGCAGAGCCAAGATCTGAGGAAATTGCTTGGTTTTTCATAACCACAGCAATCAGTCAAAAAGTAGAATGAGATCTTTTAGCATTGATATTTCTGAGCAATGGTAAAAAAATTTAAAGATACCTCAGGTTTTTTTGTCTTTACCACACCGTTCTCTCCAAACCTCAAACACACTTCCTTGTGAGCTGAAAATGTAGGAAGATTTGATTTCAAGAAATGACTACTGAGACCAGTACCAATTCAGGTGAACTACATCATACCGCTTTAAACTCTCTGTTCCTGTTAACTCAACAATTTTGGGCACAGGCTGATCTTTATGCAGAATATAATGGAGCTGATAAAACTTTTCAGCCAGCTTTTATCTGACAATTAGAAATTTCTTCCCCAAGTCACACCAGCTGGAGCTAACAAAGACTGTGATGAAGCGTGTACACTTCACAGCACAGCAGTAAACACCTGAATAACACCCCTGTCCACTTCTCCTGCTTTTTCCTCTACCAAGCAGTTAATGAGGAGCAGATGGTATAAAAGACCAAAAATCAGCTTATGCAAAGGTGATGGATGATGATATCAGCTGCCTCTAGAGATGCTGGAGCAGCTAGGTGTGGAGAGGGGCCTTGCCCAGGTCAGGAAGCATCAGCAGGCTAACAGCTTTGCAGCCTGCAAGAGAGGCTGAACTGATGTCTGTATTTCCCCGCAAAAGTGGAAATAGTGACTGAGCTGAAGGGACTGATAAAACAGGACTAATCTATGCCTGGTTTTAAACCACTTAGAGATGGGTGATACATGCTGTGTGTAGGAGAAGTGAGAAATTGCTGTGCAGACACTATGGGACATGCCTTAGGCATAGATTTCAGTTTTTAGTACTCTATCTTGAGATTTTAAGAACATGTATGAATAAATTGAATTGGGGCTTCAAATGTTATTAATTTCAAGAATAAATTGTTCAATTCATTCCTTCTTCTATTTCATCTCAGAACTCTTTCTTCAACTCTACCTTTTCCAAGAGAAAGCTAATTCTGTAGTGCCACAGTGCAGTGGTCCCCAGAGCCAGGCCAAATCCTGCCATCAGTGGTAGCAATAAAGCAATTAGGGAATCACAGCCCTAGGGAGGAATCACCTGAAATAAGAAGAGAACTTTGCTTTCTGTTTCTGTGGTGATGTTTGGTTTTACTTGACTAGCTTTTATGGCAGGGTTTACATTTTTTTTGGCTGATGTATAATAAAACACTTTTACTGTGGTTGGTTTAATTTTCAAAGCTCTAAAAAAATCAATTTGATCCTTTGCACTCGGTATACTGGAGCTGAAAGCCATAATGTGCTATTACTTCAGGGTCACTGCTTAACTTCTGTTGACCCTCTCGCCCATGAATATTTCCTGGAGTTTATTGCTACAATCTATTTCCAGGACTATTTACGTAAAAACTTACTTTTCTTGTTCTTTTCTTCCAAGTCCTTAAGAAAAATGATTAATTTTAAGGAAAACACAATTTGCTAAAGGCAGGAACACAAAATCCATGAAACAACGGTTATCTGGGTTCTCCACTTTATACAAAAGAGATTTTGAGAGAGTTGTGACAGATGTGGATGTTTCAGACACCACAATGTACAACAGGTAAAGAAAGAAACCCAGTGCATAGAGCTAATATGACACATTAACAAAAGTTATTCTGTTCTTTGGGTCTTTTGAGTTAAACATCTGCTATTGTATATCACAGCTTCTTTAACCAGGAGAAGGAAGACAAAGACCTTTTAAGCTTTTGGCAAAGTCTTTGAAAAATTACTAGATTGATTTTGTTTGTTTGTTTTAATGGGGAGGTTTTTATGAGCACTTAAAGTACCATCGACTGGTGTTGTAACTGTCCAGAAAATGCTTGACCAGTAGAGTTACACCTTTACAGCCAGGCATCAGCAGAGCTGAGGTCAGCATACTGCCCTGAATATCCCTGTTGTTAAATGCTGGTATCTTCGTTCTTTGACAGAGGTACATATTACTACAGTGTCTGCAAGACAACCAAGCAATAAGGTTTCTGTTTGAGTATGTCTATATTCATCTAATTAATCTCTTTTGTCAGGCTAAAAACATCTAACTCCTCATCAACAAGATATTTTGTATAAAGATTTCTAATACCCCACTCTGGTTAGAAAAATCATTTTTTTAATAGCAATGCAATATATGTAATGGATAAGATGCCAGTATTTCCTCCACTGTTGTTAACCAGTTTGGATGCTCTGTAGCAGTATTTCTTATGATCCTGGTATCTCTGTGTTTTACAGGTTATAGCAATATAATAGTGCAACATTAGTCACACCAACGACTCTCACTCTACTTATCAAAGCAGCCTTTAGATAACTTCCAGATGAGACACGACAGTGGGTAATCCATTATCCTCTTTGCTGCTTCTTTTGTCTTCTGAACAAAGGATTTGATACAAATTGTTAAGCTGATTCCAACACATAGTAGGTTAGGACTAGCATTTTGAAAATGTATTTTCCATACTTGAATGGAATGAATGAGCTTCTGCTTGCTTGAGGGAGAGAGGGCAATGTGTGGAAACAGATGAAAAATGACCTGATTTAGTAGAGGGAAACTGCTGTAGGGAGAGATAATAGTAGGTAACAAATAAAAACCCCAAAGCAAGGAAGCTGAATACTACTTAAGGAAGGTAGGGGAAAATGTTTTAATAATCTTGTTTTCTGTGAGAATATCATAGAAGAAAAAAAAATTAAAATCAAGACTTTCTCAGCACATGACTTGCAGTAAGAGACCACAGGACACCCTGGTTCTGAAGTGTGGGAATAGCACCATCTATTGCAGGGCTGTCCTTACCTTGTATCAGACCTCACAGCTGCCACTGCCGGGCACTCACAACAGCTTGGTAAGGTAAGGACAGGGTATTCTCTTGAATTAGGAGGGAGAAATCTGCTTTCCAAGTGACTTGGGAAAAGCCAATGATAAGGCAGGAGCTGAGCCCAATTCTTCTGAATAACAAGCTCATGCTACACCTTCTGGATGTGCTTCCTCTCCTACTATGAAGTGTCATCTGCTTGAGAATCTTGATAAAACAGGTTAATGAACCACCTATATCTTTTTCTTTTAATCCTAGGCAATCTATTTACCCTTACATTTCCATCTTTGAGCTGTGCTCTCTTCCAATTACAATTGCATCACATTTTGCAAGCATTAGAAAAACAGTGAATGTTTGTATTACGAAAACATGTTTTCTAGAGTTGCATGTAGAAAGACAAAGAAAATTTTTATGGAATAGTTGGAAGTAAGGGAAGGTATACACACTAAAGTTTATTCAAATCCAACTGCAATGCTTGAAAAATAGCTGCCATTCGAGAAAGGAATATAAAATTTCAACAATTTTTCTTATTTTGTCGTAATATGAAAAATTCAAGCACTTTTCATGTCTTGAAAATGCAGTTCAGCAGATGAGAAAAGCAGGAAAGGCAGCATGTTAGAACATTTTCCTCTTTGAAAATCAGTATCTGTCCACAAACTACAACTGTCAAAAAGGAAGAAAGGGACTTAGAAACATCACATCCATGCATCCATGTGCCATTTATTTGGGCTCCTAATTTTCTTGCCTTTCATTATTATGTGACTGCCAAAATAAAAGTTTGATTTAAATGGGTGTGTCCAGATAGACAATATACACAACCCAAGAGGGTGCTAATTAAAACTTGGACCAAGTTCAAATGAGAAAAACTTAGCTCACAACTCTCTTGCTACCAGAGAAGCCTGGTCTCACATTTTCCAGCAGGCAGAGGTGTATGTACATCACACACACACACACCCCCACACCTTGTAAGCCCCTATCCTCCCTTTCCCCTCACAAATCAGTTTTGTAAAACCCTCTGAGTAATGCCAGCTGATATAATTATTTTTCATTTGATTGTTTTCAGCAAAACTAAGGACAGTATAACATGTTAGACTTTGCTCATTTTAATGAAATATGAATGACAGGCTTTTAAAGGTTGGATATTATTAAGGAAACAGTTATTTCCTAATTGTTCCCCGCAAAACCATTTCACCTGCTGAAAGACTCCAGGCAAGTCTGTAATTCTCAGAGGGATTTTCTGGAGAAGGGCTTGAAATCCACTCATGTGGATTTTCCACTATTTTCCAGATCCTCAAATGTTTTGAACAGATATAACTCTTCTGGACATCCAAGTGTTTCAATTCAAAATATCTGAAGACTGTGCTCAGATATCTTAACTAGATAAAACTGCTTTGCCTGGTATCAGGGTGGACCTCTAAAATTGATTTCCAGGAGGAATTTTTTCTTCAATCATACAAGAAAGTGAAAATATTCTACACTTGTTGTAGTGAACTAGTATACACAATTAAAAAATAAGGAGGCCCAAGTCAGTTGCATATGTTTGGGTTTTTTTTTTTCCCTAGACTGCAACTTGCTCTTATTTTATACACACTGGCTTAGTTTTCTAATTTCTTGGCTAAATTTCTTAGCAGTGTTGAACCCAGAGTGTGATGTGACTGACTCTAGCCAAAAACCTCTCCCTGTGGTCCTGCATATTTAACTTTTATTCACACCAATGTAACTGAACTTACAAGGAATGTAGATAAAAGGGGAATGTAAGGCTTTCTATTTGTGTTTCAATGACTGAAAGAAACAATATTAGCTACATGCATTGGAATGGGTCACAGTTAATGTTGAAAAAAGTTCTGAATTTAGAAAAATGTGCTGTTCTGTTGTTATCTTTCCAAAGCAAAAAAACCAAATGAAAAAAAAAAAAAAAAAGCATCCAAAATCTCCAATTATAATAAGTTTAAAAAAAAGGCATAAAAGCAAGTAGTCTTCTTTTTATCCTGGTTTTGGCTGCAACAGACGTATTTTTTTTCTTAGTAGCTGGTACAGTGCTGTGTTTTTTGAATTTCGTAAGACAATAATGTAGAAAACACACTAATGTTTTAGCTGTTGTTAAGTAGTGCTCACCCTAAAGCAAGGACTTTTCAGTGTCTCATGTATGCTAGTGAGGGGCACAAAAAGCTGTGAACGACCACAGCCATGACAGCAGCCCTGGACCCATCAAAGGAATATTCCACACCATAAATGTCATGCCTAGTGTATAAAGTGGGGAAGTTGTCTGGCAGGAGCTGGTCACTGTTCAGGGATGGGCTGGGAATAAGTGAGCAATTGTATTGCACATCACTTCTTTCTCCTGGATTCTATTATTGTATTATTCTCTCTCCCTCTCCTTATTATTAATATTATTATTATTGTTGTTGCCATCGTTGTTATTATTGTCATTATTGTTATTATCATCATTATCTTCATCATTATCATTATCATTATTGTTTTGATTATTAAAGTGTACTTATATCAACCCACGAGGTTTACCTTTTCTTTCTGATTCTTCTTCTCTTCAGGAGTGCATTAGGGGCAGTCAAAGAGTGCCTGTATGGTACTTAATAGCCAGCTGGGAGTAAAACACACTTTGAAAAACATTTGGACAAAATGACTACTGTCAAACCTCAAAAAAACAATTCACTTGAATGACAAAGACAGTGTAAATCTCTGAAGTATAGTTGACATAAACTTATTTACACAGCTTACAGTTTATAACTTTCTTGCTTCAAAGCACCATTCTTCATGAGCAAAAAGAAAAAGAAACAAGGAAAATGCAATGAAAAAAAAAAAGGCAGAAAGAAATGGATGATGGATTACAAAAAAAAAGTAGTTTATTTTTCAGAACATATTTGACTTGTGACACTGATTGACCTGCATCTTTTAGATACATTCCATTACATTTGGAAATTTATAGCCGCAAAAATGCCTTATAAGACTACAATAAAATCCTGAGAGTGTGTGCAAAGGTATTAGCTTTATAGATTTCTTATTTTATTACTGAAAGGAACATAAGGGAATTGTTTCTTTTGCATCATCTGCTTATTTCATATTGCTAAAGAGCTACTTGTTGCCAGCAGAGCAGCACTGAGTTATGACTTCATGAGTTAAACAGATTTCAGTTAATATTATCATGTGTCATCTGTCCTTAAAAGCTCACTAAGTGCTTCCAAATTTAAAATTTATCCTCCTTTTTTTCCCTTTTGTTGGCTAGGATTCAAACATTGCCAGCTTTAGATGCTATTTTCATTTTAAAAAAACCTTTGGTAAATCTTCATAGACACAGTATGTCTTCTGTATGTAGGATTCATTTTGCACTAGAAATAAAAAATATATTATTGATGTTAGCAGAGCAACTTTGACAGCTGCAGCTGAAAACTCAGATCAGACTTCATGGTGTAGCATAAAACTGAGATCTCAGAAAAATCTTATATTTACTGACTAGATAGATCTAACTTGTATGTTTTCACTAACTACTTATTTTTGAAATCCAGTCTGAACTGGTGACATGACCATACTGGAAACATCTTTGCATACCTATTTCTTCATTATTATGTAAATAAATAGATGCAACAAACTGAACTTGTAACCAAGCATTAAAATACATCCAGAAAATCATCCTCAAAAATAAGAACTCCTGTTGATTTGATGACATTTCACTTAGTGGCGTCTTACAAACACTACTAAGAAATAGATTTTTCAGATCACATGAAATAACACTGTTCAAAATGAACGTTAGGAGACAGAGAAGCTGACAAAGTAGCCCACAAAACGTCCCTGAATCAAGCTTAAGACCACAGTTCGACAATAATAACCTCAGCTTTCCAAATGAGTAGGTATTCTCACCTGGACAATTGACTGCAAGAATTATGAAGCATACCATGATATGGGTTTTTCTGAAGATATCAACAGCTTGCCATTGACAAAGGTTAATGTATTTACAGTTTATATTTACTTAGACCTTTGTTAAAAAATTTGTATTGAACTGGATAAATTTTCTGAGATTCACAAACTTTTCTAAGTTCTCTAGCAACCAAAGAGTTTGTTCTGTGATTCTGTGTTGGCAATACCATCTTGTTAGTTTTCCCAGAGGGAAAAGTACTTCTGACTTATCAAAAGCACTTGAGATAATTTTAAACTCCACAACAGATTAACAAGAAAATCAGAAATTTTACTCTTTTTCCAAAAGGAAAAGTTTTAGGTTCTTAATTAAAAAACTGGAAAGCACCTAATACAGTTCTGAGTCACATTACCAGATTTTTTTTCCATACCTGCTTCAGTGATGTGGCTGACGAGAGGTAGACCCGGCACATTAACATTTCCAGTTTCCATGGCTGGCTTTGCTTGGAGAAATTGATATCTATTTTGAGGCTGTTGCACTTTGTGAAGTCTCCTACCCTACTCTCCTACTCTTTTCAGATCTCTTCTCCTAAGTCCATTGTCTTGTAAGACTAAAATATCTCTTCATCCATTATGACTATGCTAACTCAGTTTTCTCTTCCCCCATTCAATACAAGGCATAAGGTAAATTAGCAATGTTGGACATTTCCCAGCCTGGTCTCTGGGATTTAATGTGTTCTTCAATAAGCATTAATTAAATAGGCTTTCTCTAAGTGTTAACATTTTCAAGACCCTTAACTGGTAAGTATTAGCTGCAAATGCATGTTATCAAACTCCTTAATCTCTGGGTCTATGCTAAAGTCTACATAAGGATCACGTGACTTAGTGCAGCTGTCAGATTTATTACTGTTAATGAAAGCAGGTTTTTATCCTGACCACCTTATCATCCTGCATCTTTCAATTGTGTTAAGAGACTTGCAATTTCATGAAACAAAACAGTGTAAACATCTTCATCCTGAAGTAAACATGGTAAGCATGTTGAACTGTTGCAGTTGAGTTTAAAAGAGGATGTAATCATCTCTTTCCACCGTCTAGACATTTGAAAGGGTTGTCAGGACTACAGCTACAGCTTACCAAGCATCTGCTTTTGCTCTGCAGGGAGAGCTAAATCTTTGAGATCAAAGTCTCACAATAAACACTTATCTGGGATGGATTTCTGACATGAAAAATCATCAAATAAGTGCTCCCCTTCACTGGACAGTTGCTTAACATTTCTCATTAGGCACACAGCCAGGCTCCATGGTGAATGTGGAACCCAGAAAAAATCATATCTCAATGTTTATATAGTAGTTAAGGTGTTCAAGGGTAGTTTGGACCTGCAAGGGCAAATTACAGGGAAGTCTTACTGGAAAGAGGGATGGCAGCTCTCAGAGAGCAGAACTTACTGCTTGGGGGAAGCCTGTTCCCTGGCAGATGGGTATACCTACCTTTGAATAAATAATTCTTGTGCCTCTTGGAGACAGGAATCACTACAGAAACCTTTTCAACCAGTGATAACCAAGAAAGGAGCACTTCAAAACAAGATAAAAGGAGACATTCATCTCCTTTAGCATCCAACTGCTCCTGGAGAGTTCTTCCCTTCTTAAAGATTTCCCTGGCAAAGGAAGTATTGCCACAGTGGCTGAATTGAAGTAAACTCGTTTGGTTATGTGTTTCTTTGAAGATATATCCCTTCCTTAAGCCTGCTATCAGCACAAGTCACAGTGGCATTTTGCACATCAGCTGTGCATTCCTACACACTGAATGTTGACAGTGTTTAAGATCCATCACAACACACAGGAAATATGCTAAGGTGAAACTAAGACAACACAGCTTCTAATTGTATTTCTTGTTTCTTTATAGCCAGATCAGCTCTGTACTGAATATGATTCACTTCTGTTCAATGGAATTACTGTCAAAAAGAACATATCTGATGCACTCCGTTCCCTGCCTGCACAGGCTGTGGCTTCTGTGGTCAGTGTAACTGGCCAGTTCCCTGCTTGCCCACCTCAGTGTGGTCCTGGAATCTCTGTGCTGGGGATGCTGACACTCTTCTGAAGCAGGTTTCAGGGTTTATGACTCATCAGATATAACAGCTGTGCCAATCAGCCCATAGAGCAGGGAGGAAGCCAAAGTTCTGTGCTGCTTAGTCCTCACGTTTAAGGGAGCCAGTCATTCAACAATATTATTTATTATTTCTTTCAAGTGTTGAAGAAAAAGCATCATATCTGAGCTGCACTTTAGACATATTGCACAGTCTTGATGCCCATAATGGACCAAGCTGGGGCATTCCAAATAACAGAGATCTCCCTGGCTGCTAGAGAAATCTGTGGTACAGTTTCATGTGCAAGCAAGTTTGGAAAGACAAATGGGCTGCTGAATGTGCAGCAGATTGTTATGCCGCTGGGGCCACTGCACAGAAATGTGGTAGTTGTTTTCAGTACTTAACTCCCAAACTTTGGCTACTTTTTGCAGCTGTCCCTTTCCCCCACCCCCACAACCATCATTAACACCAGGCCTTGACCCTCTACAGGTCAGTGTCATGGCTACTCCTGTCTCAGTTGTCTCAGCTAAGCACTTGTTAAGATCATTCTAGCATTAAAGTTTGCCCAGGCTTCCTGACCTAAAACCTAATCCCAAGCCAATTACTTTTTCTAACGCTACTCCTAACCCCAGTCTGCCTTCCCCTGCTGTGCTCAGCAGCAGATTTCTTTCTTTGGTCTCAAATGATTAAAAATGTTAACTCTACTCACAACTCTATGGGCCATAGTAATTGCTCAGGCCCTCCTACCAGCTCCAGATCATGAGTAAGAAAGGACTTAGTGAAGAATAGCTTGGCATGCTTCTGCAGATTCTAGTAAAAATTGCTTTCTTGGAAACTGTGGCCACTGAAAAGCAATGTTTGAGGTTGATTTGGTTTTAATTGTAGCTGAAAATTTTTGTTCTTAGTTTTCTTGACTACTTCAGTGACTACTGGTACCACCATGCTCACCAAGAAATGTGTCCACTCTGAGTATTATCCTGTGCTGAGCCCCACTACCTTGGCTAAATGAGAACTAATGACTTGCTCTGCCACCATTCCCACTTTCCCTTTAGCCATCCATGAAAAAAGGCTTGGGTCCTGTGCATGTATGGTTCATCACACAAAAGTCTGCATCCCTATATAAGTAAGGTTTCCATCACAGCAATGTCACTGACAAAATTGTTTTTTTCTTCTCTCACTTTCATTTCCATTCTTGCTTTCTCTTCTGAGTCACCCTTAAGCCTCTTTCAGTTCTCCTATGGGTTTAATGTAGCCTGCTGACCAATGCTATACTGAAATATTAACTTATCTGTTAAACCCAGCCCTGCCACAAATGTCCAGGAAATCTTCTAGTTCCTCCAGCCCTGGGTCCATAGCTATCACTGTATCCAACATAAGTCAAGTAAGGGTCACAACTACAGCCTTTTCTGGAGTTGCAGGGATGGGGTGTGTGACTTGGAACTCCTAGGCCCTGTTTTGTGATTTGCTGTCTTGTGGCTTTCAGAGTTGAGTAACATCCTCGTAGCTCCCAATCACAAGCAGGCAAAGGCATTGCTTGGTGCAGCATTGCTTTTGCCTGTGTCAGTGTTGTTGCAAAGGCAGATTCATTGAAAGAATAAGTTTGAAGTATCTTGAATTCAAATAATTGATTAAAGCTGGAAGTTTTTGGTTTCTCACTCTGGAAGTATGTTCCATTTCAAAACCAATTTCACTCTTTTAAAATCATTTCAGAGTTCAAATAAATATCAAAACTGTTTTGGATATCAAAACTATTTTGGATTAAACCTTTTGTTTAACCTCAAACTCTATTATTTTTTCATGCTGCCTTGCCTGCTGAAAGATTCATCTTTTATTTCTCCCTTCCTCAAATTTCCAGTGAACCACTTTATCAGTGTGTGAGATAATGAGACTGAGTTCTAATTTCCACATCACAAAGTGTCTACCACTCCATGAATCTGAACTCTCTTTACCCCAAAAGAAACTCTCCCTAACCATGCACTGTGGCACAAGTAAAAGGCAGTGCATGTGGGAGGTTTGCAGTCAGGCTGTCCTAGAGATAAGCAGAAAGCTCTGCTGAACAAAGCTGCACTGGCATTAACCACACAGCTCTTAGAGCCACACCACAGACAGATTCTAATTAGGCACAATTATGCAAACTCATGTATTTGCGTATAGCACCTCGCAGACAGTTACAGGGAATCTAGCAGAAGCCTACTGGATGTGACTTAACCAGAAAAGGAACCTCAGTGCTTTTCCCAGAAAATAAAGCTGAGTGGTGACACTCAAAGCTCTCCCAGCCAGAGGAAACCAGAAAGAAGCAAAGGCTTGTTTAAACGTGCAGTCTAGCTTCTCTGGAAAGTTGTTATATTTCCCTGTTTTACTAGGGAGCTGCCTCATGCTTAACATCTGAATTTTGCAGTGCCCTTTAGTGATTCAACTAAAATGCTGTGCTCTTCCTTTGAACTGGCAAAATCAAAGGCGCCTGCCAGCTGGGCAGCACACTAAGTTCACAGCTTTAACACCTCCTTTTGACAATACTAAGCCTAATGCCTCAGCCAAATTCCCAATAGCTACACAAATCATCTTCTTGAGCCCTAACCAGCCCAGAGCTCAAAACAGAGGCAAACTCACAGTGGCAAACTCACCCCCAGGGATTAAAGGCCATGTGCAACTTCAATATGTGATACTCATCAAGCTGTGGACTACCTGCTCCATAAGGGTCCCATAAACCATTTTGTCCCTAGGGGACTACTCCTGGCAGATCAAGTATTATTTATGGTTCCAAAATTAATTATCTAGATCTTTTTCTCTCTGCAGTTGGGAAAGTAGGTTATTTGATAGACACCACTCAGTTACAGCAGAAAATATTGATGGTTGTAGTCAGTCTATTAATATGCAGACGCAATCCTTTGCAGAATAACAGCAAGTGCAAGTTCACCAAAGAAGAAAACTGTTTTTTTCTTAGAAGAGAATACAGATATATTCTCCCCTCTCTCAAGAATGCTGCAATTATCGCTACCAGTTTCTTTTTCCCAAATTAAGCAGAGGTATCCTCCCCTGACTCCTCAAATGCAGAAGCAGTTCTTGTTCCAGGCTAGCAACTGAGTGCAGTTGAGAGGTGCCTCTCTTAGATGTATCAAAGCAGAATAGCTAGCAACACATTAAAAAAAGAAAGAGAAGTGTTTAAAACACTGTTTTTTCAGAATCAGTAATGCAATAAAGCCAGAAATAGTGTAGGATGAAAAGACTATGTTGATAAAAAAAAAAAAAAAAAAAAAAG
>VXBB01011780.1:233261-266146 GCA_013399915.1 Illadopsis cleaveri | reverse complement strand
ATATTAATTTAATACATTCTGAAGAAAGTATAGCAAGTAGTTGTTTTCTTCAAGTAGCAAGATGGGCAATCTGAAGTCAGTTTTGACATCTAGATGTTTATAACTTTGGCATCTTTTCCATAGTTCTTGATTAAAAAATCTGTATTATGACAGTAATAATTAAATATGATTTTCAAAATCAGAGTTTTATTTCCTTTTTGTTTGTTTGTTTGTTTGTTTGTTTGTAACACTGCAGCTATTTGGAAGGAAAAAAAAATGCAATGATAGACTGTGTCTAATCAGTGAGACGAGGAAAAATATGTAAAGCCAGAAATTCAACTTCAGGTTTTGTAAGTCAAAATGAAAAAAGTGATGTTTTGAAGTTTTACTTTATTTAGAACCTCCTGTATCCCTTTGGATCAACTCAGATAAAACCTTAAAAGAATTAAAGAATAAATACTTGAGGTAGCTGCAAATTGTTAAGAGGATGCTGTTTTTACCTTTTTGTCAAATACCCAGTAGCAAAACACCTTATTGAAAATGAATAGAATAACACCATCAAGAAATGGAAACATACAGTAAGCCCTGGCAGAGCTGGAGCCCGGGAGGATTTCTGAGGGTGCTACCAATGGCACATCTCTACTGATTTCAGTAGAGATGGGAAAAATTGCAAATGCGTTTTTTTGCCAGCTCGTTAAAGTTATCTTACCGCAGAAAATCAAGTCGGACCAATTCAAGTGAAATAATTTCCTAGGCATGCTGGAACTTACCTGGCTGCCCCTGGGGGTTTCTAAACCCAGACTTTGGTGCCAGGCTGCGCTGGCCGGAGCGGGGCTGTCACCGCCAGAGGGCGCAGCGGCGGCCGCGCGCAGCCGGGCTCCCTTCCACCATCCACCCCTCCATCCCTCCAGCCACCCATCCCTCCAGCCACCCATCCATCCATCCACCCATCCGCCCCTGGTCCCACGCAGAACTTCCTTTTTGATGACAAAAATGCTAAAATTCCAGGATGGAGGCTCTTAAACACGAGGTTTGTGTGTATGTGTGTTTTACAGTAGCCAAACTGAGTATGACATGAATTAAGTGAAGTGAAACAGATGGTCTCTTGAAAGCTCACAAAACAATTAAGACTTCCAGTTGTGTAAGTGAGGGCTCACTGTTGAAGTGCTGCCACAACGTCTTGAAAGTGTTACCTTCTTTTGCAAATGTCATCAGTCAGAATTAGGAGGCTGTTAGTGTGATTTTTAGTCTGTCGAAGTATGCTCCAGAATCCTGATATAATTCAGAATCCTGATATAATTTATATTCATTGGGTTGCTGCTGACTCCAGGCATAAGCATTCGGGGGGAGGGGTAAAATTATTTTTATAGGATAAACTGCTGTTAAGGAGTGTTTATCTAGCATTTATCTACTGCTGAAATAGTAACATTTTGTATATTGCCTGAGCTTGACCCTGTTAAAAAAAAATCCGTATCTGAGACCAGACTTTCATCATTGTACTTTAGGACCTTTGGCTTTTATCTTAGAAGTATCAAAAGAAATGCAAGATAGACAACATGTATATCAGGTATCTTTCTATGCTTGCATTTAAGTATATTTTTTTTCTGTACTTGATATGTAAACAGGGACAATTGGGTTAGAGAATCCTACTGACATTTGAGAGCAAATCCTGTTTGCATGTCATATATATCTTACTAAGATTTCTTTCTAAAGTAGTAATTTCTTTTTTTCAACTTTCATACTGCTTCTTCCTCTTGTGCTTTTTGTCTTTGTCATTTCCTCTGAAAGAGTGGTTTGAATTACTGCTAGTAAATAGTGGGTAAATTAAGACTATAATGGGGTTGACTTAGGTCTTAAAATCAGTTTTACAGAAATTCATTTCCACAGATTTAGAGTAAGATCAATACTCATAGTTCATTGAAAGTTTAAAAATCCCTTGGGAAAAAGTGGTTTTTGTTTGGCTCTGAATATTCCTGTTCAGAGTTTATATCCTCATGCAGGCGTCTAAACTCCAGCAAATACTTGACTCAGATGTTAGGTTTTGTCTGATCTGTAACTTGGAGTTGATAAATAACAGGGGAACTATCTGTCTACACTGTAAACAAATGTAGTCAATGAAGGAAAGGTATTTATAAATTGAAAAAAAATTATCTGGTCAAAAATTTATTAGCAAGACATACAGGTCATTTAGAGAAAAATCCTGTGACATCTACTGCCTCACTGAATACCAAATTCCTCTAAAAGCATGCAGTTCAGGAGGGCTGTTTCCTTTCAAGGAAGAGACTCCTGAGACCATGAAGGATGTAGATGAAGAAATGCATAATGTCAGGTGATGAGAGATTCCCTGAGGAGAATAGTCTCATACCTTAGTATTTTTTCATTAGAGACTTTTTGGCAAATTTTGGTGGAGCAGTGATGCAGGTCCCTACACCTGTGCAGACCTCAGGAGATGGAGCTTTGGACCTGAAACTTGTGTTTCCTGCAGGACTGCTCTGCAGTGATGCCCAGAAAGTTGCTTTGCTTTGGAGTATGCCAAATACAACTATCACATACTCTGTTGAGTCCTACTGTTTTTTTTCTCCACAAAGGAGGCAAAAATTTCATATTCAAATAAATAAAAATAAAAGCATCATTTGACCCTGCTTTTGATAAAAGTCACCATGGTTTCATTGGACTATGTGAATTACTGCACAGTTCTGCTGCTTGTAACCTTAAAAGCCCTGGAAAAAAGAAATCTCTGTAGCATCCCCAGTTTCAGAATTTACCAAGGCTGCAGTCTGTTAGTCTGAAAACACAGCTGGGGTCACTGGTATTTTGCATTCCCAGTGTGGTTCATGCTTCCTAAAAAAATGAATACCAATGGAATTTAAGGCAGCCATGGTTAAGGTAATCTCTCCTGAGGACTGTCTGCAGAGGAAACAAAGGTAATTTCATGGGAGCATTTATGATCCAGTACAAGGAAATGCTGCAAGCTTGCCAGGAGTGTGAAATTACATCCAGCTTCTGGGTTTGATGAGGGCTGAGCTGGGAGTGTTAATGCAGTGCAATTGGCAGATGCTGTATTTACTAAACTGGAGAATTGCATAATCACAGCAGGAATAAGAACCTATGAGTTTGCTTTCTATGGAGAAAAATGTAGAAAGGCCATGCTAAGGGCACATGAGGATTGTTTTTGGTTGTGGCTTCTCACAAATGAGCATAAGATATTGCCCTGAAGTAACGTCTGTGGATGCTGTGTCTCATCATGGAACACTTCCTCCTCTTTCTCATCTCTTCTTTTTTTTTATCCAAGCAATAAACTTAACTTCAGCTAGCACTCCTTGCAGTCAGCATTGAGCAATCACTTGTGCTAAGCGTCTGGGTTTGAAAGAGCTTATGTAACCTGTTCCAAAATGCAGCATGTTAGAGTGTGTTTCTGAGTTGACTTTTACCCAACCTTCTGAAAGAGGCAAATGGAGCAGGTTCTGAGGCCATATCCAGGGTCAGACACCAGATCCTGGTGCTTGAGTTGAACACACAGTTTCAAAAGTAGCATCTCGACTGGGTGATACATCAAGAGAAATGTAAGGATTGATATGAAGATAGGTACAGGACATCACAAGAATGATGCATGTGCTCTACTCAACCATGGTAAGATCCCAAGAGGCATATTCTCTTCAGTTTCAAGCACTGCACTTTAAGAAATATATGGACTAATTGAGGATTGTCATGTGAAAAAGGAAAGAACACTGCTATAGAGAATAAAACTAAGAGATGACATGGTAACAATCTTACAGTGTGTAAAAGGCTTCTACAGAGGAGGTAATAACTTGTCTTCAGCAGCAACTCATGACTGAAATTGCAGTAAGGCAGACTCCTATGTGATAAGGCTAGAGGAACAGATTGTCTATGAGTAGTCTTCATCACTGAAACAGGTTAGATAAACATATGTCCAAAATGTCATTCTGTCAAAAAAGGCAGCTGTTCCTGGCTTGGGGCAAATGGCTGGACAACGTGACCTTTCTCGGTCTCACCCAGCTATCTGGAATCATTCTGTGTGGATAGCTTTAAGTACACAGAGGCTCACCTTGAAACTCTGCAGCTAGATAAAATACAAGCATGAATTCCAGTGCTCACTTAGCTTGAGGCCTCTGTCTCTCATTCCCAGTGATGTGGCTTTAATGTGATTTCAACATACACTTTCTGTGGCTGTAAATGAGTTAAGGACATTTAAAATGCTGCTGTAGTTAGTGTTCTTATGTCATGAAATAAAGCTTTTAAAATCAGATTTTGTTCTTGTTTAGAACTTTTACCTTTTAATATGAACACTGTCTAGGTTCCATTATAAGCAGATTTTTTTTTTCCAAGATATTCTCATAGTTACTTTTTTTGGTCTTTGGGCAGAATCACTTATCTCATGCCATTTTGTTCAGTGAACAATCCTTGACATGAATAAGAAGAGTTCCGCAAAGGGAATATATAAACCCTTCCATTTAACCTTTCTCTGGCAGTGTTTCAAATACATGTTGTGTCAGAGTTGATGCTAGGATCTCCATTCCTTTGCTTTACAGATGTAATTGAACTGTGTCAAAGGGCTGCTTATGTTTCAGGGATGCAATGTCATTTATAGTATTTACTGCAGCTTTACTTAACTGCTGTCATAGGGCACATTCTCTTGGAAGTTTCAGCTGCATTTAGTAGCAGAATAGGATACAGTGGTTACCCAGTAATAAGCACTTAGAGTTGTGTTTAATTTTTTCTTCCATTTATGCATTACCCCTTTTTTTCCCCTTTAGCCATAATTTGCGAACTACATATCTGCTGAATAATTGCATCTTTTCTTCTCAGCTACTAGGCTGATTGTAAAAGGCGAATATCATCCATTGTAAATTCAGTGTTTTTTGAAGGATGAAGTGTTAAAGTTTGTTCCTTACTATGCAGATTCTTCTTTTATGAGTCAGCAGCTGAAGTAAAAATCCATTGGAAAACGTGATTTTGGCCTCCATGGAGAGCTGGGAGCCAGCATGAGTCTTTTTTGCAATAGCTGCTCCATGGTATTCTCCAGCTGCATGTTTCTGCTTTCCTCTGTGGGTTAAAAGGACTCTCCTTTTGAATTTGCAAGCAAAACTGTGTGCATTTGCAATTCAACCTCAGCCCCCCGGGATAGAAGCCCAAGGCCCTCAATAAGGAACTTCTTTGTGGCAGAACAGGTTTCAGAGTTCCTGGGTTCATCCTCTTCTGCCCCTTCCTGCATCTCCTCGTTGCCCTTTCTGCTTGTTCCAGAGATTCCTTCCTCCTCACTTGCACTGTTTCAGTAGCTGATGTGGCCACGCTCTAGGTCAGATGGATCAGACCTGCTCTTGTTAGTCAAGTGGGATTTAAAAAAGAGAGAGAGAAACAGATAAGACTACGTTTCAGAAGAGGCAGTGGAGGTGAAAATAAAATTATAAGGAGGATGAATGTAGTATTTTGAAACCTCTGAGCATTATAAATCCTCTTAGAACAATACAAAAACTCTGGAAAAGTAGAATAGCTGAATTCTGTTCAATACTACCAGGTGTTATGTAGGTTTAGTCAAAAATGTTCTAAGAAAAAACTAGTTGAAATTGGAAAATTATGTTAAAGTTGACATGTTCTTGTCAAATATTTCACTAGCAAGTGACAAAACAAGTTGTGAGATTCTTGTTTTGATGATGATTAAATATCTCATTTCAAATTTTGCATTTGGACGTTTAGCTTAGAATTTTTGTATTATATATAAACACAATTAAAAAGGACTTTGATTTGAAGTTTTTGTGTTTGTATATTTTACATATTTTTCATTTAATTTTCTACAGCCAGCATTGACTATTCACTTTTAATCTGAATAAGATCAAAAAATTTGATGAGGGTGGGAAATTAACTTTCAAGTCATCTCTAATTGAGACTTATTGCTGTTGAGAATTTGGCTATGTAAACCCTGTAAGAGCAGGACATTTTACCTTGTAAAAAACCTTACTTTTATTTAATGACAGGAAAGGTGAGAATGGCTGAAAAAATCAGTTGTCTTGATCATCGAGCTAGGGTTTTGGGGTTTTGGTTTTTTAAATTTATAGTATATTTCTCAGATTGCTTCATGGTTAATAAGATATACATGATGCAACAAAATTAAAAGAGAACACATTTTTCAGATTACAGCTGCTGTAAAGATAATAGATTTTTTTTTTTACTTGCAATGAAGGTATTTATGGACTATAAGTTTAGCATTTGGTGTCTTGCAGAAAACTGACCTCAATATCAACACAATTTAGTACTGATTCCTATTTAAACTTATATATACACTGATCTGAATTGTAGTCTCAAATAAAATGGTTAGCATGAATCACCATTATAGATTGTCATCAGTTCTGGTTTCCATTTGCATTTTATTACATCTGTTATTTATGTTCTCTTTAAAAAGGTTTTATGGATTAAGAATGTGTAATGCAATGCTTTTTAGTTTATAAAGCAAATTCTGCAAGACTTAATAACTGAAATGTACAGTCAGAGACTGTAGAAGTACACAGCTTTTCATATTTACATTCGGCCACAGAAACCCAAAGGGTTCTTTACCCTATTAAACATCAGACTAAGCAATAACATAATTGCTTTCAGTTTTGCTTATGTTAATGAGTTTATCCTTCCTAAACTTTTCCTGTAAGCTGTTGGAGACATTTTTATCTTTCCAATGCACAAATGATACAATAACAGTAGAAAGTTGTCCTAACAATTTCTTACCTAGGACAGTGTAGCTAGGAAGGGATTTTTTAGGTCAGCAAGTATTTCCTTAAGATGAGAAGCAGTTGTGTCGTGAAAGTCTGTTCTACATGTGCCTATGCACCATAGGCCATCAGAAATGTGCTTCACTTTAACAACCTTTGGGCACATGGTAAAATTGCAGCAGACCCAAGAATAATGTGCCACAGAATGTAACAATGGCATTGAGTCTGAGTTTCTACAGTAGCCAAAGAAGAAAAAAAGAGATAATTCTAGCATGCTTTGTTTGAAGGCTTGTTGGTCTTTATCTGGTTTTTGCTTAGCCTGTTTTTCCATTTATTTTTTTACTTAATATACTTGGCTTTTTCAGCCACTGTTTGGTTTCATCCACGATTACATGGACAATGATTGCAGAGTTGGTAACACTGGTTTTGATTCAATTCAGAAACATTTTCTAGAATAGCATTAATGACCTGCAAAATTACTCTTCTTAGCGAAAACCTGTCCATTGGAATGGAGGAAAGAAAGTACCAACTGTCTTTTGTCAGCCTCTTGAGCTCACGCCATACCCCTGGAAACCAGCGTAGTGTTTAAAAGGAGGAGGGATTATGCTCCACCTCAGATGAGAGGCCTGAGTATTGGCAGTTCTACCATTTCATATTGGGTTACACTGCAAGCTTGGGTCCAGCTCGTGTTCTTAATTTTGTTTAGGTGCTCTGATGTTGAACCCCAGACTTTTGATTCCCATCACTTGTCAGCAAGCAATTTGTATGCTCTACTTCTCCACTGGTGTTTTCAGACCACACTTGTCTTACAGCTTGCTTGATTGTTCCCAGAATCATAGATATGTGCTTTATATTCATCGTTTTCTTATTCTTGGAAGACCTTGTAGAAGTCAGGTAGTGCCCTTGTTTTACTAATAAGAAGGTGGTTTTAAAAAGTGACAACTTTGCCAAAATTAAAGATTCCTCATTTGTGTATCAAAGTATGAGTTGAATTTTTCTGCAATATCAGGTCTTTTGAGTTTCCCCTTGTTTCTCCAAATTCAGGGGTGTAGTTTCTCTCTACATTCTTATCCTTCAATTCCTTAATCTCAGATTTTAAATCCCAGTCAGACCTCTGATCAAGTAACCTGTCTGTCTGGAAAAAAAATCCAGATTAGAGTTGACTGAAGGCTCTGATTAGTGCAGAGACCACAAGGCTTGGTCTTGGACTGCTGTAGATTTTGCCATTTCTGATATTCCTTTCTTCACTCAGGCTTGCATTAGGAGAGGGGTTTTTCTCTAAGCTGTTTATACAACATATCCCAAACTGCAGCATTTTATAGTCTAGTGTGATAAGTTCTTTGCTTAAACACAAGCATGTCTGAAGGATAGACAAATAAAGAAATACTGGGTCAGATTTCTGCCCATTGGCACTTTGACAGCTTGAAAAGACTGTGTCCAAATCTTTTTGGTTTTGTCATTGAGTTCTTGGAGGGAAGAGCATGATGGTGTTCCACCAACTGTAATTTTTTTTTCTGTAATTAAACTTTAAAAATAACAATCCAGGTTCAGAAATTGCTAGTCAGAAGAAGGAATTTCAAAACACTCAGTTTAAAACCTGCTGACCAGAATGCTTGATTACTCAAAAAGTTTATCATCCTAAAAAACAATCATTGCAAGATGTAGATTATTATTTAAACAGTATTTGCAAGATGCAGAATATTATTTTGCTTGATAAATATGATGGCAACCTTTACTGGAACTGTATCTTCATGACCTTTTAAGGAAAAAAAACTATTGACAAATGGTCTATAACACATGTATGTATACATGGTTCATGTATAGTACTGTGCCTCTGATGCTATAAATCATGCTGAAGTTTCCTGTAGAGTAAGTATCTTGCTGAAAACAGAACTGATAGATCAGCAGACTGGTGCTCTTCAGCATGTGCTGTTTTATCACTGATGGTGGGTTTTGTTTGTTCTGCAGAAATAGTAGTAAGTTGAAAAAGCTGTATTTTGAAAAACTTATTCTTATCTTGCAAATTATATGAGTTTCCCTCCTCTCACCTAATTTGAAAAGAAAGTTACATTATCATTTAGGTAATATATCTAATAGAGTAATCAGCGGGGGTGGGGGGGAACCCAACAAAAAAAGAGAAGAAAAAAAGAACAATAAAACCAAAAAGAAGGGGGAGGACAGGAAGGGGGAGGAGCAGCAACCCACCAAAAAATAACAAACGAAACCTCAAACGGACTGCACGCTTTGGAGCATTTGGAGTTGCATATCTAGGTTTCAGTTATGGAAAACTTCCCTTATTTAGAACTGTGCTTAAATGTATGCTTAACAGTACCATTCTATACAAATGGTGTCCTACAGATGAGTGGACTGAAAAAGATGTAGATGTTTAAGATTTTTGTCTGATCTTGGACTTTGGAATGTAGCTGACCCAGAAGTCCCAGGACATTTGCAACCGAAGCAATGATTTTTGCAGCCTTGTTGCAGATCCTGAAATGGTTTGAGGAGAAAAAGATCTTTCAGCAGGCAGAAAAGACTGACCTCCCTGTATAGCTGTAGTGGTTAACAGCAGCCAGTAATCTCTCTTCTAATGCATGTTCCATTCTTCTTTAAGAGCTGGGCACTGGGATTTTTTTCTTCTAATATGATGTGGAAGACACATTTAAGAGATGCACAAACTAAATATTCACTTAGATTTTATGATCTGTCTCCAAGGGACTGAAATGTGGCCTGAGCTTGAGAAGCAATAAGCGCACATGGCTCACATCAAATTTAAGTGTAAACACTTATTACATGCTGCTTCTTGAATGCAAATTTATGGTTTATTGTTCTGCTTTTTACACAAAAACATTGCTGTTAGCTTCAAGGGATGACCTCAAGATGTTAATGAATAATGTTTTATCCCTAGGCATGTATAGATAATAAACTGAAGGTGAGGTCTTCAGGATAGGAAGTTATGTCCAGCTTAATCTTCAGAAGTTTGTTCTAGTTTGACCAGGTTGTAAAATAAAATTAGTTCTTTTAGCTTTAGCTTTGACCCTCCCATGCCTGTGTTTGAATTTCATTATTTTATCCCTATTTTTCTGTTTTATGCCACAGATTAGTGGGGGTGCATACCAAGCCAGCATTCATAGTGAAACTTAAAAACCTGTGGCCAGAGAGATTGTCCAGTGTTTGGTTACATTTTCTGCTGTCATAATTATGTTTTATTGATTATTGTAAATCCACTGTAGTTTTAACTTTGTCTCTCTACCTGAGAGTCTGAGATTGATGCTAATACAGTTGTAGAGCCATCCAGTTGTCCCTCTTTCCAGGTGAATTGCTCCAGTTTGGAGATCTAAGAAAATTTTTGACTTTTAAGTAGAATTCAAATCCGTTTTGAGGATTGCCATGAAGTAGGAAAAGACAAAGAGAGAAAATATTTAAATCATTTAAATTCAATATAAAAGAAAAAAATAAAAAAGAAAAAAGAAAAACAGTTGCTATTCTTGCAAGCATCAATTTGGCACAGCACTTGAAAATGTGACTGAAGTGTGTGCTTGAAGAGAAGTGCATATGTAAAGCCTTCACCAAAATGACTTGTGCTAGAACATGCTGGTAGGTGTTGCTAAAGTGTTTGTAGGGCCTTTTATATGTAGAATTTAATTTAAGGAAAAAGAAAGAGGTTATATTCTACCCTCACATGCTTCAACACAGCCACAGTTTACTCCTAAAAGAGCAGCTTGAGCCAATTTGAAATGAGTCTTCAGCCCACAAAGCCTTGCCTCTAATTCTGTAGTGTGCTGAGCAATGCTCAGTGCGTGTGATGTATTACAGTGTGGGATCTTTGGTCACAGTACAGCTTGATGCCACTTTCCCACGGGCAGCGAGCACGGCTTGTGTGCCCCCAGGAAGAGAATGAATGAATTAATGGGGGGGATTTTTACCTTGGTGTTGAAAACCTGCTCCATACCTCAAAGTTGCTCATTATACACTTTGAAGGCATCCAGGATTTGGAGGCTGAAAGGTTCTGGATGCCTGTTTCTTTGCTGATGTTTTTATTTGTGTTATTTATTTATAATATATGATAATTTAATTTGTTTGATTCTAAGGGTAAAGGAACTGCATTTGATTTCAAAGTGCATGAGACTCTTGAAATGGGAAAAAGAGGACCAAGCAAAGGAGTCCGTGAGTGGACTGTGAGAGCTATGAGAATATTTGCTGGGCAGGAATGAAAGACCTGATTCAGTTCTCTCTATACATTTTAGCAGCCATATTAATTCTGTGGGGCTATTCAGCCTAGAAGTCTAGGGAGAGAGATCAAAACATCCGTGTGAATTAAAAAATAGGTTACTTTGAGGACAAATATTCTGCTTTTATAATTTAAATCTGTAGGGAGCCAGAGAGTGAAGATAGGAAAAGATATATTCAGAAGCTCTATAGAGAAGCCATGTCCTTTTAGGCGAAAACTCTGCATTTGCTATTCTAATTTGGTTTCTTTTTCAGTATTAAAAAGTAATTATTAAAAAAATAAAATAAGAAAAAAAGGTACCTTCTCTGATTCGGTTGTCCTAAAAATCACAGAGACGAGGAAGGAAGTGTCTGTTGCACAGTTTAAGGAATGTTAGAAACTTCCAAATTATGTAGGACAGGTAAACTGGGAAGAAAAGCTTCCCAACTTTTATCTCCCTGCCAGGTGACTGCTATTATCAATGGCTGCCTTGTAAAAAAAATATATGAGGAATGAAAAGACTTTTTTGTCTGGGTCTGCTGGGCTATGCTTCTAGGCATTCAGGAGCTTCCTTTTTCATCACTGAACACCTGTTTCAGCCAGGCATCACAGGATGGGGGGAGCACGGGCCAGGAAGGCAAACTGGGACCCTTCTGGTCTGTGGCATTTCTTCAAAGGTCCAGTTGTTCCCATGTTCTGTAAACATGTTTTCTGAGGGGAAATGAGGAAAAAATTTGAATAATAGTTATAAAGAAAACTACAGGCTAAGTTCACTTGGCCCTATGGTAATTTCCTGTATATTTCCTGCTGTACTGTGGCAATAGCAGTTTAGCTTGTAGCTTGGCAGAGTAGCCTCTGACCATCCTTGAGGCAGTAAATCCCAGCAGAAAACACTAAGTTATAACCCAAAATAATGCTTCATTAAACATGGGATGCTGAATTTAAAACATGTTTTGCTCTCCTTGTGCATCCCTCTGCAGCTGTGGGCTGTATTTCCTTACCTTAACTGACATGGTAGATCACTTATCTTTTTTGCCATGGTGAATTGCTCCAGTCTTCAACATTGTCAGGAATCCTAAAACATGTTTCTGATCAGAGGTGCCCATCTCCCTCAAGTTGCTGTTTTTATCAGTAACAAATCATCTCTGCTCTTGCATACGTTGGAGTTTTCATACCCATTTTCAAGGTATTAGTAGGAAGTTCATTGAACTGTACCTATTCCTGCAGTTTATATTCATCCAGCCAACTGGCATATACATGTCATGATTTAAAATCATGTAATGTGCTTTTTCTCCCTCCCATCTCTCTTGGTATTCATGCTGTAGTATATTTTACTTACCATTTGTGGACTTAGAATGGATGGATTAGAATTTTGAAATAACTGTTTATAATGTTTTACATTGCTTTCATCATCACCATTTATTAAAGTTGTTTTTAAGGACTGATGGATTTAGCAACAAAATTGCCACATCTGATAACTACTGTTATTTATTTTCATTTTACCAAAGGAGCACCCAAGTATTGAATGACTTGCCAAGATCACACACAGCAAATTTAGAGTAGAAACAAGGAAAAAAAATCCCACTATTTTAATTTGTGTTTTCATGTTTAAGCTTCAAAGCAGACACCATATGTTTTCTAGTGATGGAACTACAAACTTAACATTGAATATACAAGAACTACTCACTAAAACACAAGCCAATAGCACCTTTTCAATTTCTGTCATAACTCCACCATCCTGACTACAGCTCTTGAACTTCCATTTAAATATTTGGCAGTCCAAGACTGATGTTTTACTCTCCCTGTTGCTGCAAGATGGCATTCAAGCTTACTGGTGAGTAGAACTGCAGTCTCTTAAATTAGGGAATCTGTTTTGCTTCCATGAGAATACTAACTTATGCTTTAAAGGAAAAAAGCATAAATAAATCAATTACAACAACAAGAACAGCACCAAACAAACAAACAAACAAACAAACAAACAAACAAAAAATCCACAAAAAGAAATTCTCCAAAAAAATGCTTTCCACTCTGGCTTAATTTATTAATTTAGTTATGGATTGTATTTGCTTGTCATTTTAGGTTTTTAAACACTTTTCTGCAATTCTGTTCTCCTTTTTCTCCTATTTTTACTTTTTAATTTTTCCTTCAATGCTGTAAGCAAGAAGTAGAAATGGAAGTTATGTGAAGTCAAAGGAACAGGCAGAGACCTCCACTGTCCTGGAGCAAAGATTCAACAGGGAAGTGGAGGCCAGGAAGGATCTAGTTTTACATTCAGTATCTCTTGCATCTTTGTAAAGGATATAATAAAGGTCCTACAAATCTTAGAAGAGAAGAAATCTGGAGAAATGCCATAGCCCAAGGATAGCTACATAGATAGGATAGCTACTAAGACCTTTTTTCAAATGCTGCCTTCAGATGCTGTTCAGTAAGAGCATGAGCTCCTTTGCCTCAGTGTGCAAAAGGAAAAGAAAAATTATGTGACTCCCTAATATTTCTTCTGGCCTACACATAAAACATACCTGGTCTTTCCCTAAATTACACTAAATAGTCACAGGCAGCAAAAATGACTTAATATTGTAACTGAGCTTGGTTTTGTACCTATCAGCTTCAGAGGTACTCCAAAATTTAAGCTCTGGTATTAGAAGAGGCCCGTATTCTTTAGCATGTGAAATCCAGTACAATAACTTTTGAGAGTCTTTCCTTGATGGAAAGATTGTAGAGGGTGTAGTTTAGAAATAGAATCACAGAATCCTTCATCAGCTCAGTTTACCTTGAAAAAGATATGCCAAGTCACCAAAGAGTTGTTTCCAAATAAATGATGACCAAGAAAAGGCAGCCAAATGTGACCTGTTAATTTTCTTCTGCAATAAATGCATCTGAGCATTTAATATAATATAAAGGCCCCTTGTGATATAAAATTAATGACCTGTATGATTTATTTTTTAAGGTCTGCTATAAATTAGATGCATCAGTTGGATGTTTTGGTGTTTTTTTCTAAAGAACAGTTATCTGGTTTGGAAATTTAATCAAGCCATGGAGTTAAATTGTTGTCTCATTTCTGAAAGATATACAATTGTGCTAATATTTAGAGCAGACTTCTAGGAAAAAAATATGTTAAAAGTGTTCTAATCCTTTGCATAATAACTTCCATGAAACATGTGCTTCATTTAGCTTGGAAAGTCTGATTTTACAGCAACCACAATACATTTGGAACACTCTCCACAAAACTGAAAATATGAGACTTTAATGAATAAGATGAATATAACTTACAGTTATGCCATGCAGTTCTGCAACTGTTACTGTGCATTTCCCTAAGTGCTTAATCTTGGGCATTTACCACTGACGTCAGTGGGAATTAAGTGCCCAAAATCTCCTTAAGCACTTCTGGATGTGTGGTATACAAGGTTATATTTTGCATTTAGTTTATTTTTGCATGTGTTTATTTTCTATTCAATTTCAAAATAATGCCAGGTAAATGTGGAAGTTTTGCAGCTTAGTAAGCCATTCACTTGGGAGCAAATTGAATGTCAGCCATTTAGTCTTTGAAATGAAAATAGAAAAGATAATAGTCAGTCTTGGGACCAATAGCTTCTGATCAGCAGTCTGCTGTACTCAACAGGACATTTGAATATGTGCTTCTGGAAGAACATTTCCCATCAGTTCCTGAAGAGCTCAGCTCTGCTGCTCTCACTGGTTGGGGGGAAGCTGCTGGTCTGGGAAGCACAGAGCTCTATGTACAAGAGGTTGCCAGGTCTTACGGTCTCCTTCTCCTGCTAAGTAATTTTTAAAGAAATGTAAACTCTCCCAGCTGTGTAGGAAGGATGCTAAATAAATTAAAATATTTAGAAGGAGCTGTGGGACATTGTGAATTTACATATTGAAAATACTTATGAACCCATTTTTACATTCAGTATGTAAGCTCTTATACAAATGAAAAGACAGAAGGGTGTTTGTGAGTACTTGAATCGCAGAATCACAGAATATTCTGAGTTGCAAGGGGCCCACAAGGATCACCAAGACCAACTCTTAAGTGAATGGCCCATACAGGGCTTGAATCCACAGCCTTGGCATTATTGGCATCAAGCTCTAACCAACTGAACTATATATGCATGTGTTTAAATATTGTCATATTTAAAGATAAGGCTGCATATCAGTTATACAGTAAATTTTCTTTGTTTTCATTCTTTATTTATGTATTCCTACACTGATTTGCACAGTCTTTATAATAAAGATATTACTTTGAATATTTGGTGCATTTACTTGCCAGAGGTACCATTCCTTTTACTATTCTCAGAGCATATTCCACTCCAAGTTGTGCTTTTATTTATTGATGGAATGTCATGTATTAAGGAAATACAACCTTCTTTATCCTAGCTTAATTACTGTTTTCAGTATATTTTCATCCTTTTAATACTTGGTACTAATCAAAGTCATAATTCAATAGACTACAAAGAGCATCTAAGTAATTATCTTTTCTCACTGTTTACTTTTACTTTTCCACTTTTGACTTCTATTAGTAACTCGTACAGTTTCTAATAGTACCTCGTAGTGCATTCAAATAAAGTGACTACCTGGGGACATCAGGGTTCGTCTGACTGTTTCTTCCTGTCTTTATACAAGCAACTTCACATGTTGGTGATCATTGTGGAAAGCTATATCTACAGATGTTAGCCTAAGTTTGTTTTCCTTACTCTGGCAAAAATCCTCGTGGCTTCATTAGTAATTTGCCTGTTAAGGTTTATCCCTGTCTCTGATGTGGAAGCCTGGAGTCCCAAGAGGAAGAAGGCTCACAGAACTCTGCAGCCCAGGAGGATGATGAGTCTGGTCACCCAGTGAAAGAACCACCTCCTGGGATGTGGGTGACTTCTCCCTGAGTCTAATGGCTGTGGAATAATGAAGTGGGGCCTTCCAAGGTAATTAAACCTGGGGGCTAAAACTCGCGTTGAAACAAAAGCCAGATCATGTGGTATCAATACTGTAGAAGGTATTTACTGCTTCAAAACCCTCTATGGACTGCAGTAAAAGTTTCAAGGGGGAAAATCTCCTACTTGCTTATACATCTAATTGGTTTCTCTGCAGCAGGTGGATACTTCTTTTGTTTGGCATGAGTTATATGCTTAGCATATAAAAGAAAATAGAGGAATAAACTTAAATTGAAACAAGATGATTGGGGTTTACTACTCTTAAAATACTGTTCTCTTATTTGGGAAAGCAGGAACTGAAGAGATTGGGAATGCCTAATGACTTTTCATATATAGACCTCATTGGCAGATATGCCTATGTAATTTCCTGCTCTTGAGAGTTTTATGACCTCTTCAGCCCTGAGTTGATGTCTTTTACTGCAGCCCTCCATCTGCTGAAGAGAATGAATCCTGCAAGAAATAGTTGTAAGAAGAGAAGGAGCTTTGTTGCTCTCCTTTAGCAAACTATTACCCGTTTCCTCAAGATTCTTCCTTAGGACACCTGAAGTGATACATTTTTTAAGAGGGTTTAATTATTGGTCTAGTGAAATGTGAATAAAGAAGGATCTCAGCAGGCCAACAGATGTTGAAGCAAATTATACAAAGTGTTGTTGAAAGAGGAGCCTTTTAAAACATACATACTTAAAGATCTCTTATAATTTTTCCAACAGTTAGAGCAAAGAAATTCCCTACCACTGTGACCCCGTAATGATAATACAGATCAAAAACATTCTCAACTGAATATCAGCCCAGGCTCAATCTATATTTTAATAGGTGGGTTGCTTGTTTTGCAGATGGTTTTGTAAGAAGCATGTTTTTGTTGTTTTTTTGTTTTGTTTTTAAAGATGACTGAATCATGAAAACCTATTCCTTCTAGGGAAGAAAAAAAGATTTTACCATTTTACCCTCTGATTTTCAGTTTCTTTCTAAGAAAATCAATGGTTTTTTTTAATTTGGTAGTTTGTGACATTTTGTCAAGTATTTCATTTGTCAAAATGAGAAAAACAGTGATGCAGGCAATTATACTCAAACTTTAGACATTTTGAAACAATTATTTTAAAATTTCTGTTGTGTACTGACATAATGACTTTGCCTTTTTTTTTAATATCTGTGTGACTGAAGAAAGGGAAGATTATTTCTTTACTGCTTAGTGAAAAGGAATTGTAGAACTTCTTTCATTTTTCTTCCCAAAGGCATTTGTTATGTGTCCCATAGAAATTGTTTGTTCAGATAGGGAAAATGATTACTAACAGAAGAACTGTAAGGGACGTGGCAAGACTCTGTGAAGGAAAAAGCAGGTTCTCTCCAAACAGAGATTCTCATAAATTGGCTTTTGGAAGTGGTCTTCATTACTATTTCCATTATAAGGTTGTCATAAAAATGTGAGTATGCTAGTAAATTCTCTTGTGCTGATGATTTCTTTTAATTTCTGTCAGAGGAGGACTAGTAATTCCTCTTAAAAAATAATTAGGAGATGGCAAAGTAAGAAAAAGTCATGAAATACAACATAGTCAAAATTCTCACATTTGGTTATTGATTGACAAAATTTCTGCTTCTAAACTGAAAAAAACCCCAAAACTTATCATCTGCCTCTGTACTGGAGAAAAGACTGGGCCATAAAAATGTGTGCTAGATGTGGAAAAAATAGCTGTGCTACTAAAAGATATGAGAACCAGCTTTTTCAGCAGTAAGAAAGAAGTACGCTGATACAACTGAGCATAAAATATTTCATGAAGTTCTGATCATTCATTTGCCATGAAAACTCATTCAAATTGCAAAAGATGCAGAGGAAGCCTATTTGGGATGAAAAAGACAAACCATTCTCTGTGAGGTAGGATAGATATCTTTAGTCTCACAAAATAAAGCCTGGAAGAAGTTGTAATACCTTTCTGTAAATATATTTCAGGAGAAAAAACAGAGAAGAGGAGATATTTGAGGTAAAGAACAAATAGATATATATATTGGCCATGAATAAATTTATGCAAATACGAAGATCAGTAACCAGTGGAGAAGGGGGCTTCTGAATGTGGTTCCTTTCAAAGCCAAAGAGATTTCTAATGAGTGCAAACCTAAACTTTATGGAATATTATATAGGGGATAAATATCTGCAGGTTACTGGTGTCCTAAATCTGGTGTTACTGCTGCATAACTTCACCTGTTTTTGAGTCCTGTAGTGCAGTACTGCAGAGGAAAGTGTTTTGTCCATTTCAGGAGACAATAAATGAGTCTTTCAATGCTGCTCAGTCAGTCTTCCACAGAGAAATACCTTCAGGAGCAGTAGAGGGGAAGGGTCTTGCCCAACATCTGTGATTGGAGATGTAAAAGAAGTAGACATGTTCACAGGCAATCCACTTTTTTTGCACGTTCTGGCCTTGCAATTTCCTTTTTGCTGTAATCTGAAAAGACACTTAAATCGTGTGTGCTAGACTCTAAAGCAAGTGCCACACATTCTGCTGCCTGGAGAGCATCCCAGTGGGCCTTTGTCCAGGAGACTTGGCTTGCAGTTTCACTGACAGTGCTGTCTGTGGTCATGGGTTATATCATAACTTTGCTGTTTCTGCTCCAGATCTCCAAGAGAGAGTGGTTTCTTAGCATCACAGTTGTGTGTCTAACCTGCTGGCTTCTGTACAGCCTTTGTGGCATGATTGTTTATCTACAGATTTCACTCAAGGTTTTCCCATAATGATATTATGATAGGTGCTTACATAACCCTGCTGTACTACTTTGCAGTCTGTCCAAACTTTGGGGCATGAATATCAAGAGGATGACTGGTCATTCTGGTCATTGGGTTTTAAAACCACTGTGGCCCCTGTGTAGTGGAGGAACGAAAATGAAGCATCATAGCACTGTGTTTGAGCCCTTCAGGCATTCCCCTGAAGGGATACAGGTATGTCATGCCCATCAGAAAACCTGCTCAAGTACCATGTTTAGATTGTGTTGGCTCCTGAAGATGATGTAACTTCAGTTATGGGACTAATGCATTGTGTCATGGCAAAGTTGGTGAGATAACAAATAGTAAAATTTTATCATTATTTATTAGTCTTCTAACTAGAAAAAGCAGCTTAAAGCTAATCCAGAAATTAAGAAAGATCTAAGGATATAAAAAAGAAAAAAAAGAAAAAAGGGGGCAGCAGGGGACAGGACAGGGACATCACATCTGTGTGTCCCAGCACCCACGGATAGGGGAAGAACCACCTTTGAAAGGACAAATGAGCAGTGCTCTGCCATTTGAACCTGGGAAACATAGTGAGAGGGTTCCAACTCCTTACTCTGTGCCATTCCTCCCTTTTCTGAAACGTCATTTAAGCAAAAGGAAGCAGAAAGACTCAAAATGAGGTTCAGTAGTGAAAAGAATCTTAAAAAAGTGGTGGAATTGGTGGCCCAAATTGCTGCTTCAGAGAGACCAAGAAAGTTAGCTGGTCAGTGTGACAAAGTAACTGTAACTGGAGGTGCTGGGATTGCGCTTTCTTGCTTTTGTCTTCTTGGAGCTCATTTCAGTCTTATGAAGTCTGTTTACAGGGGACAAAGAGCACTGAACACCTCTTCCATAGTCCAGTGTCTCAGTGTCTTTCTTTAGAGTATTCAAGGGACAACACAGCTGTACAGGCTAATTAAAAAACTAGAAGACAGATTTAGGAATATGTGTATATCATCATCAAGCTAACTCAAATGGTCTGGTGGGCTGCTAAGTAAAAGAGTGTCCATTCCTAGGGTTCACTGGGAATTTGTAACTTCAGTGTTCTATTGTTAAAACCTGAGTATACCTGTATCTTACAAAAAATCTGACTTGAAGACTTCAAGTAATGAAGACTACAACATAATTTCATCCTACAATTTTAGGATAGTGGCCAAACCAATTTCAGAAGATTCATTTTCAATCCCAGTTCTTTCTAGTATTGTCTCTGTAAAAGAACTGAGCAAAAAATCATTTTGTGTGTTTGATCTCCAACAGATTTTAGAACAGTGTTTCTTTCTTTATGGCTCTTGTCTTTGAGGATGGTGACAATTTTTAATACATTTGCATGATTTCTATAGCAAGGAAGCTTCCAGCCTGATTTGAATCACAGGGGGAGAGAAATCACAACTGTGTTGTTTGAGCTCCAAGATTCAGGGAAAGTGTTATTTATGTTGTTTGTATTTCTCCACACGCAAATAAAGGCATATGTCCAGAGAGTTTAGCAAGAAAGAGAAGGATGTCTAAGGGAGCTTTTTACCCTGACTCATCAATAGCAATTGCACACATTTCTGCATCATGTGAAGAGAAACGGTAAGAGCTCCTCTGCCCTCAGAACTCCAAGACCGGCAAGTGTTGCAGCAGTTGTTTTAAATGCAATTGTGGTTTAGGAATTGATTTTTAGTGGTGCCTCATAAGTATAAATAAAATTTTTTACTACATATCAAAAAAGTGAGGTAATGGGAACACCTCAGAGAGAACCCAAATTTCCATTCTGTGTAAGTTTGCTATTGAATTCTTTCTTTTGCTTCTGACTTGGTCTTTTTCTTTGGTTCACTGAAGCACTGATTAGATGTACAGTATCATATCTCATGTAATTATTAACATCCAAGCACTGATTATAGGGCAGCAGATGTCACAAAAACACATAGTAATAAGGACATGTATTTAGCAGCCAAATTTTGCTGTGGCTGGAAACCTCTACTTTGTGAGGAGCAAGTGCTGCAGTGTTTTGCCTGGCATTAGTTTAATGTGCTCTTCAAAGTGATTTTTATCAGTAATTGGGGAAAGCAGGAATGTAAACTTTTAGATGTTCTTTGGGGATGTTGGAATATATATCTCCTACTCCAGTATAAAGATTGAGCAAGCAGTAAATTCACTCTGGTGCAGAGTCTGGGCTTTTTCAATGCTGAGGATAATAGCCTTGTATCCCTTCCTTCATGAACCAAGCTTTACCATGCAATTGACTCCAAAATTAAATGCCACGAGGCTCAAGAAATCATGGGATTTGTTAAGAACTAATAACACTGGCATTTTTTATTTGCTTGTATAATTTCTAAGTTGTCCAGACTAATTTCTTTTCTCCCTGAGAAGCCACAGTAAAAGCCACAATCTTTATTCAGTGGCAGGACTTCTGTAATTGGTCTTTTAAAAAATGAAGTATGTGGGAACTAATGGCACTTATCTGTGAGTGCCCAGTAGTATATTAAACCTATTTAATTTCTTGCCATTGTTTGGCCTCCTTTGCTCTCTGGGTCTTAGGTACTTTGAATGGTTTATATTGCTTCCCTATTTTAAGGTCTCTCCACATTCAGAAATTAGACTGTTCCAGCTTATTTGCAATACTCTAGGCTGATAATCCTTTCTCTAACCCTTCCTTGGTGGTGTTTCATGTTGCTGCAGAGGGAGCTGGTTTTGCAGCCCTGTATGTGTGATGTATGGTGTGCATTCTGTATAGCTTGGAGCTGAAGAATGGCTGAATTCTTTCATTTAGGAAAAAAATTGTATCAGCCCCTCCAGGACTGAGGACAATGGAATTTTCCCAGGGTTGTCATTTAGCTTTGATAAGTGCAGTGGTTAAATGTAGCACTAACTGGCAAGTGCTGCAAACACACCTCTGTCCCTGCTGTCCTCTGGCCATAACTTCAGAGCAGTGGTGACCAAGTTTATTGGTGGTGAGGGAACTTGGAAGGCGAATAAGGTTAGCACACCACTATCTGATGCCACGTGGGAGAGGAGCACATAGTGGGATCTGGTCCTCATATAAGGAGTATGAGGCTCTTTTAATAATTTGATTTATCACTGGATGTCCTTGAGAAATGGCTGCATGGCTGAGAAAACTACCGATTTAATTTCAGTACTGACCTGGGAAGAAAACAGTTATTCTGTTTTCTTCTCTCTCCAATTCTGCTGTATCGCAGGATTAATGAACTGAATTTTTAAATCAATAGGATCTGTTTTTCCCCCTCTATAACTTCCATAAAAATATTTCTTGCTTTTAGAGAGATCATTGCAATGTGTGAATTGTCAGGCTGGGATCCGCTTTGTCAGTCTGGTTTCCATTTAAATCTCCATCGATTTAGACCAGAGGTTGAGGCTCTTCACACAGCATTGCTGTGACATCTGTGGCCTTCCTACATGTCAAGTCCATCTTTTTCAGTGTTCCTTTTAGCAAATCTGCTTGAGTGTGATCTTGAAAACTGTGCTTGAGTTCTGAAAACTGCAGCTATTGAAAGGCTTTTAAAACACTGCTAAGGTATGTGAAATTTTTGGACAGTACTTTCAAAGGGGAATTAGAATGAAATATTATCTTAAAATATTATTTTTTCCAGGTGTATGGTTTATATAGTAAAGTACAATTTGCATGTGTACATATGCAGTTACTCACCCATAATTTTCCCCAAAGATTTTTTAGACTTTTTTTTTCTTCTACTTTATTTGCATCTCAGTGACTGTAACCTTTATGTTGCTGCGTTGGATGTTCTTGTCTGATGGATTTTTTAAGGTAACCTGGGGATGAGTGTTCAAGAAAATCACTGCTATGATTCTAGGGCTTCAATTATCTCCTGGGGCTCTGCTTTAGGAAGCATACTTTCACAGTTTCTGCCTTCCTGAGAATCTTCTGATTGAATAATAGCCTTGAATTCCATTAGGAACCATGTGTTTTTTTCTGAACAAAATGAGAAGGTGGTTATTTTCCCATAAGCAACATGTTAAATTTTCTTGTAGTGTATCTTCACATTACACATGTGCTGCTCCTGTTGTCATTCATTAATTTTCCTTTTGAGATCCTTGTTCAGTCATTATTTTCTGCCAAGTCCTGAAGAATGTATTTATATAGGGTTTTTTCAAGTCCTCCTTCTTTCTCCGAATTAATTATAAATTAAATCATTTGCTATCTGCTTGTCTGTGTTCCAAGCAAATGATAGTTGTGTGTGCATTTGATTGCCTTGGTTATTATTTTATGTATTTCAATTTCTGAAGTAATCATAGTTTGACAAGTGCTGTCCGTTCTTCTGCATGTCAAAGACTCCACGCTCGAAGGGAAATTACAGGGAAAACATGTTCCACAGATGGAAGAACTACGTGATTATCCATTTAAGGAGCCAGTATGTCTTCTTTCCTTGGCATGCAGCTATAACAGAGGTTAAGTTGAACTAAAACAAGTCTCTATTAATAGAGTAGATATTTCCCTGATACAGATTAGGTAAAGTGATGAAATTGACTCAATGTAATGTATTGGTTGTTTTGCAACTGTGATTAAACTACAACTACTTTTGCAGGGCAGTTGTAGTATAGGAAGCATTTTTTTTTATGTTACAGAGAGTCTTTAATGCTTATGGTTGACAGCCAAATCAGAGAAGCATAAATTCAGATGGTTACAAAAGAGTCTGAGCTATGGTACACAAACTATGGTGTTTCTCTCTAGCCTACCAGGTTGCCATGTGGGAATTGCCTTCTGGGCCTTTGTTCTGTCACTGGCCTCTTCACTAAGGCTCACAACAAACAGAGTAGTTGGGAGCACAGAGGGTGGTTTTTCCTCATATCTTGAAAGATATTTAAGGATGTTACAGCATCCATGGGATTTTGGTATCTGAGTAATTTTAGTATCTAAACATCATTCAGGATCTAGGTTTTTTTCTTTTGTTTTCTCAATACATGTTTATACAGAGAAGTTCATCAAGAGAGATTTAATGCTGAACGCTTTGGTCCCAGTCCAACATAACCTTTAAACTTGTAATCAATTGTCAAGCTCTGGGGTAATCCCATTGAAATACCTGTGTGAGTCCTTGGCTGGAACAGAATAGACTTGGCATCCTCTAGCCTACCACTGTAGAGAACCACTTGTCTAGCCAGAAATTGCTCATCACAAGCACAAAAAAAAAAAAAAAAAAGACTGTGATTGCCAACTCTTCTTGTGTCCTCTGAGTCACTGAATGGTTACTGAACAGTAATGATATTTTATATCTGATGACCCAGAATCCAGGGGTTGTGTCACCATTACTAAACAATTTCTCTAGTGGGGGAGCATTGAGTACTCACCACGGTGTGTTGATTATCTTTTTGGGTCAATGGCTTTGGGTAAGTTCTTTCAGATTCATTGAAGTTTTGGCAGTTCAGTCTCTCTTATATAAAAGAGTTTTGTGCCTGTCCTACAAATGAACAATTGGGAAGCCATTGATTTCACAGCCTGTTCATTTTAGTGAACCTGATGGTGGGTGAACAGAAGGAATGCACTAGGTAAACTTTTTTATCCAAGGTCTCAATAAGCATTTCACATAGCTTTGTGAACAGCAGACATTGTGCTCTGCCCAGTCTGGACATGTTGCCTGTTTTGGCATTGTAGGTGTTGGAGCTTTGGCATGTTGTCACTCTTGAACAGATTACTTTAGTTGTAAAGCTTTGTTCTATTTATTTTGTTTTAATTATCTTGTGCCACACTGCTGGGATTTTTCTCTTCTCAATCTTGACCCACAGAGTAGAAGTGGAGACAGAGCTCTGTTTTCTGGTGTGCTTGGTGCTGCCTGGAAAAGGATGTTTATTGTTGCACATAAATAAATAAGGGAAGGAATGTTTTGACTCTCTATATTATCATAAATATAAAATGAAGATACTATATTCTGTAGCAAGTTTTTTGGGGTTGAGTGCACTCATACTCCCAGGAATGTGTTAATTATTGCATGTTTTGAATTCCCCCATTTATGGAAAAAAACCAGCCTGTTTGCCTTCTGATGATAATGGGCTTTTTCATGGTGCCCAGAGGAAACATTACTTCAGTTTTCAGGCTCAGTTTTGTAGATGTCTTGCATGTTGTTGGGGAAAAGAAGGGATGGATAAGAGAAAATGCCAGTACATGTCTGCAAATTGCAACCCAAATTCTGTGATTACAGAGGCCAAGCCAGGTGTGGCAGTGCGAGACAACAGGGTGCTTGTGGTTTGGGTTTTATAAAGCTTAAGAAAGCAATGGCCACTGTTTTTACCTGTGAACCAGAAAAATTACACATAATTCCAAATAACCATAGCTGGGTTGTGTTTGCTTCTTGCTGTTTTTTTCATTTTAAATGGATTCAATTAATGGTTTTATTATTTACTTTCAGATCTTGGCCATGCACCATAAAAGTAACTGGGCTTTTTTTTCCAGTGGCTTAAATGTGACCTGCTCTAAAGTTACCTTTAAATTAGCAACTACAATAAGGCAATGAAACCAGCACTGGAGACTGAAGTTGTGCTGCCTTCAAGAGAGATGTTAAGGATCTCCTAAAAGTTTTTAAGGGATGATTTGTACCCCACAAATACCACCCAACTCTTCCATCTTTCAAAGTGCAGATGGATGCTGAAATGGATCCAGATAAACCAGATAATATTTTACAAACTCACTCTGTTCAGCTTCCTGTTCTTACCATTATTTCTGCATTTACTCCCATTTGTATTAGAGCATTTCTTAAGGAAAAGGCTCAGCAAACTCTTCAGCAATCTTTGGTAATGTCTATGGGTGATATTTCTTACACAGTAAAAACTTTGACACTACTAAATTAGAAATTAGTATTACCCATGGCTGGAAATGTTTATCAGGCCTCCTAGAGCCCTAGCTGCAGTAGTTAAAAAAAAAAAAAAAAAAAAAAGACTACTTTGAAGTGCAAGCAGGTTGAATATCTGATTTCTTTATTCTGTGTTACTCCCATTCATCCTGATGATCAGAACAGGATAACATGGGATTTTATTATGTGCCATATATTGGAGTGGTAGGGGGCAGGGTAATGAACTTCTGGGCAATAATGTTTGATTAGACAATTATTAGGCTTATTCTACCTGTGGGATGATATATTGCCACATTCATGCTCTATTCTAGATCCTCTTTTCCCTCTACATCTGTACAGAATTCCTGTGCACATTTTATTTATAGAATTACATTTGCCACTCAGATATTCAATGAAGAGAGAAAAGGAATTCAAATCAAATATTGCATTTGAGGGTTTGAGGGGCACAAAGCAATGAATAAGAAGTTGAATTTTTTGTAATTAGTGTGACTTTCAATCAGTCATAGATTTTAAAAGTTTGGGTAAGAAAATACATTAATGCAGAATGTTATGATTAGTTATGGAGAGTTTAGTGTTTACCATGAGAATGGTTGAAGGCTGGAATAGGATTTGTGGAGAGGTTGTGGTACCTCTGTCCTTGGAGGGACTCAGCATTCACTTGGACATGGACTTGAGCAGCCTGTTCTAAACAGACCTGTTTTGAGCCTGGGTTTGGACTAAATAGTCCTGAAAGTCTCATATGACACCTGTTGGTGCGATTCTGTGGTTCACCATTTTGAAGGAACTCACTGCTAACCATGCTTTCCAAGAAAATGGAAACCATGCTAATTATGCTTTCCATGAAGTTTCTTCCCTTTCCCACAATGTGGTGATGTTACAAAGGTTTATAGTAGAAGCTGTGTTAGCACACATTTATGAATTGTTACTGTCTCCATAAAATATGAGAAAATATGTCCTTCTTACTGAATTTTTAAGATGGATACTCATGAATTTATTTAAAACAATGAAAGAAGAAAAAATATTTGTAAAAATTAATGACAAAAAAATTGAAGTGAGACCATCTCTTCTCTAAGTGCTGTGCAGTTGATAAAAAAGAGTTGTAAGTAATATTGCAACCCTAGTGATTTTGTCACTGAACAACTATTATATCATTAATCTAATTGATCCAACATTTCAGAATTTTGTTTACAAAATGTGTTTTACCAGGCTGTCAGTTAACATGGGAAGATGGAATAAAAAAGACCCTTTTTCTTTTGTGGAAAAAGGGACAACAAAAACAACAGCTGCAGTTACAGCTGGTGAATGCAGCAGGTATTCATAACATTTTCCAAAATGAGTGAGCAATTCAGGACAGAATGGGGCAGGTGCAAATCAGGCTAGAATGAAATCAAGTCAGAGGAGATACTTCAGCTTTATAAATTAGGTGATTATTTCTGTGATGCATCCTGTTCAAGGATATGATTCCTCCAGATCTAGTTTTACGTTCACAGATTAATGGCTGGGTCATGATAGTGCACTTTAACTCTGTTGGGGAGCAAGATCAAGGATAAATAGAATCACCTTTGCAGTCACTCTTCGGTCTGTTGTTGGCCATATGGATGCCTAAATAATCTCTGTAACATTGCTGATCAAATACAATGAAACAATTACAGGGTGCATTCCCAGGTACAAATTACTTTCTATAGACCACTTGTGTTAAATTCTTCTGAAAATAGCCCAATTGCTTGGTCCTGCTCCAGCTGGCCTGGCTCAGGACTATTCAGTATTCTGGTTTTCACTTGTATCTCACTTGCAGCATCCTTTGGAAATGAGTAGCAGATGCCCAGTTTGATGGTGCAGGTCCTCTGATCACTGAGCACATATGCTCCTTTGTCATTCTGTCTCAATAATTGAAAGTACTGTCAGATGAGGAAGCAAAACAAAACCCTACTAAGATCCTATGGAAAAATTCTTTCTGCCCAATCTGCTGGATGATTTTTTTCAGTTTACAAACAGTTCCTCTGCACATTTATCATCTTCTGTCTAAGGAAAGCCTGTCAGTACTGGTAGCTCTTGGAATTGCTTCCTGTGTGCCTCAGCCCACTCACCATTTTTTCCTTCGCTGTTGTATTGTATTTCATGTAGAAATACATGCGCTTCTTGGTAATGAGGAATTTTTTTCTCACCTCCTCAATGTTATGGTGATATTCATGACATTCATATATATAGTTATTGTCTGGCCATTTAGTTCTGTACTACTGAACAGGAAAATGGTGTTAGTGGAATAAGAAAGTTTTTTGGAGCTCTCTTTACCAAAATTTATGATTGGCATCTTTGTCAGTTGCCAACCATGTATTTCCACTTGGACCCACTGGAATAGAAACTCAGGTTCTATAATGATGCATGTTTATATGTATATATGTGTGTGTGTGTGTGTGTGTGTGTATATTACTTCAGCATAAAGATATATTTAATTTAAGATTATTTCAGCTTTATCTTTCAAAACCACCAGAATTAAGTCCTTTACCCATTTGCATGTGTGTGATCAAGAAAAAAAGCAAGATGTGGTGCAAATTATTAAAAGGTTGCTTATATCTGCTTTCATCATACAGCATGGAAAATTTCTTGCAGCATATATCAAAAAATACATCACAGCTGATTTTCCATGGCATGTCATACTATATTGTTAGAGGAATATCTTCTGCATTGTGTCACTCTTAGGCAGCACAGGATGCAAAGGAATGATTTTTACAAAGAAAACAGAAACTTTCTAAAGTCATTTGACATGTTAGGAACTGAGACAGCAGTTTCTATTCCTGATTCAGTGGCAGATAATGCAGAGCATGGTGAAACATGGATTAATAAATGTTAATTTTCAAAATTTTGACTTGGGGGATTTAACTCTTCTATCAAAGAGATTTGAAGAAGTTACTAGTTAATGAGAAGCTATGGGACTTGTGTTTGAAAGAACTGTGTGAACAAAGAGACACAAAATCCAGTTGCAGAGTTGATAGCAGTTTGGGGAGATGAGTTATGGGAACACGAAAGGTTTGATGTTTGAGGATATGAGATGAATAGTTTTCTGGTAAAATTAATTGGCTCTGAAAGATTAGATAAATGAGATCTATTAGAGCTTTCTTGAATCTGAAGAGAGCTGTTACCTACAAGAAAAATGTGTGGTGACTATGGCTATTAGAAATGCTATTTTTACAGTTAATTTTTTAAAAAGTAATCTAACAAAAAGAAGCAAACTGTGTGCTCATAACTTTGTTGTTCCGAATTTTACATCCTTTTGTGATATATAAATGTAATGGATAGGCTTAAAAGTCTCCATGTTCCTTTTTTGAAGTGCATTCTGATCAATTCTGGGTTGGATGTAGAGAGACACTTATTTTCAACTTCAAAAATAGTTGTACAGAGAAGGCAAGGACCATATCAGCTGGGATCTGTTCTTATTTTACCTCTACTGATTCAACCGTCCTCAGGCTTTTAAGAGATTTATAACTAGACACTTGAGAAATGCTATCAAAATATGCAATGAAACAAGAATAATAATTACCATGAGAGCAACAGTGAAAAGGCTTGTTGCCAGTTCCACAGACATCAACTAATCAGAGTAATTTAAGTCTTGGACACATTTCAGAAAGGCCATTTATATAACGACTCCAAGTGAACTGTCTAGCTTAGGAGCTCTTCCCTCTGTTGCTAATTTATCAGCTTTCATTCTGAGAAAAACAGAAGACACTCCTAATAGTTTTAAAGAATTCTGTAGTAAAGGCCACAGATGAAATGTAGGGCTTTTATTAGCCAGAGCTATGATTTTCTAACTAATGGAAGGATAGTTTTTGTTTCTCACCTATGTGTCATACTTGACAGTAATAATAGCTGTGTTTCACATTCCTCTTGTTCAGAAAGTCCTTTCTGCAAAGTTCAGTGAATGGCCTCAAACAGCGGAGATGGTGTTGATGAAAAACCCTTTCAATCATTCTGAAACATTCCCTAATTACATGCCTTATTTCAAAGAACCTCCCATCTGAAATGTCTTTAGGCCCCCCCACACATTTCTATTAAGAGTATTCACACCAGAGTAGGATATGTTAATGAAATTACTGACCCATCCTTCAGGCCTTTGCTACAAGAAGGATTATTTGAAGCAATCAGTTTTGTTTGTGTGAAGATTGAGTCCCACAAACACGGTGATACGAGGCAATGCAGCACGGCAGACTAGGGACTTTGAGCAAGAAACATGCATAGATTTGCCCCAAAAATGTGTCACAACCAGTTTTGTATTATGCATGTGTTAACTTTACAACCAAACAAATAATAGATTTTTTTGGAATCTGTTGTATAACTCATGAACAGCTGCATTGATATCAAGCGGATTATCCACAACAAGGAACAGCTACAATGCTGTGCTTATACAACATCAGAAACATTTTAGGCTTTTAGAGGCAAATGTTACCTAAACTTGCACAATAACAAAGGTAGTAGGGGCAAACTGTCATAACATTCCTTCAGCAATGAGAGCTTTAGTACTTATTGTGTAACACAGTTATAAGAACCAGGACTATTACTTAGGTGACAGCATGTCTGGCAGGTGGGGAAGTGTTCAGGATAAAATGGAAGGGAAATAGGTATATTTTATTCCAGAGCTATGGATTCTATAACACTGAAAAGAAGCTTACAGAAAAGAGAAATTTCATGATATCAGCTGAGAAATACTTACTGAATTTGCAGATGAAGCAAAGGTGAGAGGATTAAAAGTACACTGGAGCATTGTATTCAGGATGATCATGACTAATGAGAGCAGCATTCTGAAAGAAATAGAAGCCAATTCTATGTGAAATTTTGTGAGAATGTCTTTCTCAGAATAGTGACTGCAACATTACAGGAGTGAGAAAGCTGGGTGAGGAAGAGGATTCACATTTGAAGTTCTAAAGGCTAAAATGGATGTTAAGAAGAAAAAAAAAGGAAGATAAGGCTGTCTGTTCTCTTCTGAACTCATACATTCTCAACAGAAATGATGCATGCAGGCTTGCACATTGTATCCTTCAGAAAGGACCTAAGCCATCTAACTAGACCAAATGAGAAAACAAAGATGTAGCAAATGGGATCTAACAGGCTTGGAAAGAGGAGAGAAACGTGAAAGGGCATTGGTTACTAAAATGGTGTCAGACTGAAGTGGACCACAAAATTATTTTTCAGGTGCTTAAAACATAGTTGCAAAGGGAAAGGCAACAATTTTCCCGCCCTGTCCATTGTTGATAGGATAAGCAGATGGCAGTAAAGTAAACCAGACTAAGGGGTTGGGGAAACCCTTGTGGCTGAAAGAGCAGTTTAAACTCTACAGTAAATTACTTAATGACATGGAAGGTCTCCAGTGGTAGAGATACTTAAGAATCTATTAAACAAATATCTGGCAAGACTATCTGACATTTAATTGAATCTTCTTTCATGCAGAAGGGTGTCATATATCTCTTCTTCCTTAATTTTCTAAACATTCTGTAAAATATATGAAAGGATACTCACTTTGTCTTTCTCCAGAGAGTCATTTATGTTTCTCAAATCATTTTAGTTTTGAGGCGTTTTGGTTGACTTTAGTGCTGAATAACTACTGCTGGCCAAGTCTTGACTGTTGTTGCTTAAATGGACCCTGTGTCTGAGTCAGAGGAATCCATGACATCATCTCAACAGACCCAGAGCAAAGATTAGTTGGAACAGTTGCATTTGAGGTGATATCCCAAAAAACATGGCAACAGTTTTTTATCTGTTTTTCTTTCCATTTTAAAATGTCAGCTATGACAGTTGAGTCTATATGTGCTGTCAGAAGGGCCTTAGGGTAAAGTTAGGGCTCCCCTGCGTCAAGAGACTTTGCCAATGTCTTGCAGGAGGTCAAGGCTTTGTCTCCAGTCTTTATCTCCTTATATAATAGTGGGACCTTTCTTCATTTGTATTCTTGCCTTCAGTACTGTAGATGGAAATCCAAGGATTTCATAAAACCTAGGACTCACGGAATTTTTTCTTAAAAATAAAAAACATATCAATCAGAACTAGAGCAATGTTCGTGAATGGGTTCCTGAGAGCTGGCTAGGCTAGTGGCAAATGCCTTGTGCTTATTTGTGCTACAATCTGACTCTGGAACTCAGGTGTTCAAAGGTGCCAGATGTGTTCATGCCTTTTCCTCAGAATAGTAAATAATGGATATGTTTGTCAGTGTCCTTCAGATGTTCTGAATTCCAAGTTGTGTAATCACCCTGAGTTTCAAATTTGAGAATTAGAGCACATACTGCAATTACTCCTCTGGGATAACTTGTTTTGATGAACAGGGATTTTGTTGCTTTTGTTGCTCAGCCAATCCTGAAGTACTAATTCTTTAAATAACAAATAAAATAATTGAATTCATATTTTATTTAGCAAGTGAGGTACCTTGTGTAACACAAGAGTTTTGGTTGGACTCACATTCTGTGCTGTATTATTCAGTACCACTCTGGCTCTGAATTCAGACAGCTGCCCTGGCTCCCAACTTTTATCTGGCAAACATCCTCCCTCAGAAAGCCAGTGGAGGCTGGACAGAGTACCTGCAGATTATTACATAATATATGTTCTAGACCAGTTGTGTTTGATTTAAGAAAATTCTGGTCTCCCATGAATAAGTAGATCTGAAATTTGTTTATTTTTGAGGATCTGACTGATTCAGCATTTGATAGGTCTATAGCAAAGCTGAGAGAGATGGATCAAATATCTTTCTTTACAGATGCATTTAACTTATTTTCTTAATTACTGTTTCTTCTACAAATAAGTATAGTGCAGGTTATTTTATTTGCACTTTGATGGTACTAAAGAACCTTCAGTTAAATCTTTTCCAAGTCCTTCCTAAATGTATTATTTTATTTTTTTCATCTTTAATCCTCCCTTGAACTCTTTTTATTCTCTATGATTTATTGAGACCTTCTCAAGACAAAGGAAACCAAATCAAACAAAAAACCAAAACAAACACTTTTTCCTCCCTCAGAGACTGGTGGTTAATTATGTCAGTATGTTCATCTTTTGAAAATTAACCAGAATTTGAAATCTTCTCAAGAAAAGCAATAATCTAAGCAGATTTTTTTTCTCTATACTATTCAAGCCATCAGGAGTAATGCATAGTGTATGCACTATGGTTATATCTGGCAATGTAGTGTAAAGCATCCAAGGAGGGTCTTGTCTAGTAGTTAGTGGGACGATAATGAAGACATTAAGGTATTACTTGCCTTTGGGAGCAAACTTGGAATAAATTCTTTTTTGAAGGAGCTTGAGTGAGACATGGCTTCTGAAAGCCTAAGCTGGTAAACCCACCCCCACCATGGCTAGCTCTACTTCATCTTCATTCTTCAATATCTTCTCCTTCTCATTATTCATTAAAATAATTTCTTCAGACCAGACAGGGAGCATGTACTATGGTGTATTGCGCTAATAGAGGTTGTTTGTTTGGGATTTTTTACTTACTAACTAGTGTTATTGTTTTGATATAATAAAAAACTGCCTGTAGCTTGTAGCTTCTTAGTCCTT
>VXBB01011780.1:120817-233228 GCA_013399915.1 Illadopsis cleaveri | reverse complement strand
GACTGGAGTCTGACATGGAGAAGCATTTCAAGGCATTAACAAATGTTTTCATGAAATCTTTTTTTCTCTGTGGGGAAGTTAAAAACCCAATCAAAAAAACTCATAAAACCTGGTAACCAAGAAAAGCAAGATACTCATTTTGACAAAAAGTGAAATGAATTTTTACAACAAACTCAAAAAAAACAAAATTTTTTTTTTTTTTTTTTTTTTTTTTTTTTTTTTTTTTTTTTTTGTAACGATGGTATGAATTTTTTTCAAAATTTTTGAAAGGCATTTTGTGGTTTTGGGAGTAGTCTTGACAATAATGTCTATCTAAACTGATCAGACCTAAAATAAGCCTATTTGCATCCCCTATGGTGTACGGTAGTTTCATGAAAAATCTATATAAAACTGTGCTGTAATTTGCCAGACCAAATTGCTCCATTGTGTTCAGGCAGGAAAGGTGACAGTCTGGGCACATCCTTTCAGATTTCAGTTTTTCCAGGTATATGATTATGAGGAGGTATGATGCTTCTGGGTGGAGAAAAATCAGTTTTCCATCAGAACTGTTTTTAAATATAGTATTTAGATATCAAATCATTCAGTCCTTTCAAAAACCCCTTTGAAAGGAAGATGCCTGCTACTAACAGAAACCAAGCTGAGGTCTAAAATTCCCCTCTGTTTATATCTTGCCTAGAATATTTAATATATACTCAGAAATTATGTGGTATGAATTGGAAAAAAACATAATTTTTTGCATACAGAAAAGAACAAGTCTTTCACAAATTTTCATTTACTGAAAGATCTTCAAAACAGGCCTTTTTGAGGTTTGGAGAGGGAGGAAGAGTTTTTTTATTTTACTCTTTCATCACCATTTCTGTGCAGTTGATAAATGATGGTCATTCTTCACTACTTCTCATGAATTATTACTTCTACCCACAAGAGTGGATATAACACAGAAAAAAGTTAAAAAATTTTCTTACCTGTAATTTTGCTTTCTCTCAGTATTGATTTAGCCTTAGCAAAGACTTTTTATAGTAAAATGGTAATGTGTCTTACGCTTGGTCTGGCATAGAATTCTTTGGAGTTTTTTTTTTTTGTTTTTCTGAGTGAAAACAAGAGTGAGGATCCCATATGGTTAAATTTTCACATATTGGCAGCCCATTGTGTTTCTTTTGTTTGGTTCAAAGCTGCTATTTGTGCCTAAGTTTTGTTGTGTCTTCTGCTATGGAATTCTGCTTCTAGGCAAGATTCAATGGTCAATCAGAGTATTGAAACTCAAATAACAGGTTTTAAAAAAGAGATAGGAGAATTGCACAACCCATCTTCTCATCAAGGTCATTGTTACAATGCTGGAATATGCAAGCAGCAAAATCATTGTAAGAGAAAAGATCAAAAAAAGAGAGAACCAATTTAGCTTTTCCAATATGAATATGCTATGAAGAAAATTATGCATCTCAACATTAGGCATCTGAAGGATTTAGCTAGTAGTAATGCCAACCTCATTATAAGCCAAACTTGATACTATTTCAATTTCACTGTTTGAATGCAATTTTCATAGGGAGAAAATAAAATACATCTCATAGCAGTGAGATTGTAGACAATAAAATAAAAGAATGCAGTCAAATCATCTTATATTTTCACTGAAAGTCTTTCTGCAATTTTATTTTGATTTAATTTAATCAATTCTTTTTTTCACATTTGGACTTTGGATACTAATGAAGTTTTGAACCATGTTGAATAACTGATGCCTGTACCAGCTGCTAAGACTTCCTATTTAACCTGTATTGCTATTTGGTTTTGATTGTTTGAACCTATGAAAGCTTCTAGTCTGCTACCTGTTTCAGGCATAGAGAACATTTTGGGGTGCGGAAGATTCTCCCTGGCTGCCCATAAAGGCTGGCAGGGAAAGCTCTCACTAAAATTGCTTAAGCTGATGAGTAGCTCCATCCATATCAGTGTTGAATTTTGATTTTGAATAGCTTCTGAGGGAAAAAATGAGAGGAAAAAAAGTGCAGAAGTTTCATTGTTGAAGGAATTTTTGGTTTGTAGGCTTTTTTTCCCTTGTCTTTCCATTCATTGTCCCAGGGACAAACTTAAATTATTTACTTTGAAGGCTCTTGCTTCATCCCCCATTAGATGTTTGTGCTAAAGTTGTATTGACAAAAACATTTGCATAAATCCCAGTTCAAAAGAGTACTTAATTGAAGGAGTTGTTAGAGAAACAGCTGCCAGGTGACATCCTGTCACTGCAAGGCTGGAGAGGCTGGCACACGCCTAACATCTTTTCCTTTCTGCCTGTTGTGTATAGACAGCAGATTTGGCCAGAAATTGCCCTTCATGTAATAGAGAATGAAAGATTGGGCCAGATATTCTGGTCAGCCTGTGTGTTACTGACTCCTCATTAATTATTTAGCATGATTTTGCTCACTCACTGTGATAATTCTTCATCCGAAAAAAACAGGAATTTGTACAAATCTTACTGATGCATAGAAGCATCATAACATCCTTTGGCATATAAGCAAACAATGGGGGAAAATAAAGTTAATACAGTAATTTTCCTATGTTAATGTAGGTTCTGTCTTATCAAAGTCTGTTACTAAGCATAGTCAGAAGCATACTTATCACTGATAATTTGTTTCATCTTCAAGTAAAAGAGTAAAATTAAAGCTGTTTTGTATTTTTTTAAGGCACAGCATTTAATTTTCATTGTTGCTTCCTGTCTCCTTACTCTCAATTTCAAAAAGTATGTGAGGGGATACCAGAGGAGGTATAGGTTTTTCAGGGATAAAGAAAGAAGAGGGGCTTTTCCCCTCCTTCTCAATTGGAAGAGATTGAGAAGCACTATGTTGGGGTTTTGTACATGTATTCTAGGGCCAGGAGAACATTCTGTTTTTACTGATGTAATGGTGGGAGTTGTCAGGAATAGACATCAGGCGTTTCTTTTCTAAACACTGGTTAAATCCAGGAATGTGATGGCACAAGAAAGACAGCACTTCCTTTATAAGGTTTCATATTTTATAATCTATAATTGCTGTGTTCTACAGGCAGTGCCACCTTTGCCTAATATATGGAGCAAAGGGAAAGAATTTAGTATAGACCAAGATGATAATTGCCCCATAAAAGTTTCACTTGCAACTGAGGTAGTGATTAATGCTTGGCAGATGAAACAGTAGGAAAAAAGAAAGAGAAAGAGAGAGTGTCTATCAATGCCTTTTAAAGGATAACAAGACAATATGTTTGTTTTTTCAGTTTTCAACGCTCAGGATGATGGGAGGGGATACTCAGCTGCTAGGTAGTAATATATTTGTGGTTATGTATGTCTTTGTCATGAACTATATTGTAAAAAAACCATAAATCTTTGGATATACTTTTAATGAAACAACGATAAATCATGTTGTTATAATTGTCCATTCATTCAAGGTAGTGTAAAAGACCTGGTTCTTAAATGCATAGTTAAGCATCTAAATTCGTGCCACACTTTTGGTTTGCTTTCCTTAGCTTTTGCAAATGATGTTACATGTCTGAATTTGACAATGGAAGGACAATGTCAGAGATAGCTATGGGATTGTCTGTTTTACAGGCAATGTACTTGAAAACTAGAAAATTATCTTTCAAAAATGTGCACTAGCTAAAATAGGGCTTAATCTGATAATGTTTGATAATGAAATGTTGTATATATCTCTACACCAAAGCCTTCACAGTGGTCTTTGCTCACTGAATTAGGTGCTGGCTTCTTGGTTGTTTTAAAGCAAAATAATGACCAACAAAATGCTGAGCATTGCCATCTTTTGGCACAGTAAGAACACCTGCTGACAAAATCATCCAGGTTCCATTTGAGATTACATTTGAGTCACTCCAGACCTTTCTCAGAGCTGTCCCCTCTGTCTTCTAGATGTCAGTGCTCCAACAGCTATACTTCCACATGGGTGGCATGATGCAGAGCTTGGAAGGAACCTTGTCAATAAAATGATAGCAGTGTTCAGAGGCAAGGCAAAGAGTCATTATCTAGAGAAAAAATACTGCAACATTAATTACTCTTAATGAAGCAGGCTTCCTCCAAATGCAAGCTCAACAGAGTCTTGCTGTGCTTGAGATCCCTTAGGCCAATAAAAGACATGAGCCAAGGCTTTGATTCCCATTTTCCATCTCTCACAATGAATGTAACAGCCCCGAGGTGCATTGCTGGGCACCATTCACTCCCCAAGGAGAGGCAATTTAGGACGTTTTCAGTCTCCTATTTATTTATTTAGCATATTATTTAGACTAGAATGGTGCCAGGTGGAAGGGACTGGTTACCTAGTCAATGGTTACCTAGTTCAACTGCCTGACCAGTTCAGGGCTGGACAAGTTAAAGTACATTATTAAGGGCAATATTCAAATGCCTCTCAAATGTTGACAGGCTTGGGGCATTGGCTACATCTCTAAGAATTCTGTTCCAGTGTTCAACCACCCTCTCAGTAAAGAAATGCTTCCTAATATCTAGTTTCACTCAAAGAAAAAATTAAAGCTTTTTGCCAGTCATCTAAATCAAGCAATATTCTAGTAGTGACTAGTTGTCAGCAAAGTATTCTCTTTGTTTCAATTATGAGAAGGTATTTAACAACTGAAGCAACATTAAATTATGCTGCCATTTTCCTTAGAAATTGATCTAGATTTTGGCACTACATAAAAAAGTGTAAGAATATATGTAGATATATAAAAAATAAAATACAATAACATATAAAAAAAGTTTTAAATGGGTCAGAAAAATATTGTAAGGGTGGTAAAGACTTAATTTTCCAGAAATTTCATCTAGGAGCTCTGAGATAGGTGTGCTGGGAGGAGTGTTTGGAGCAGCAGGCATTAGCAAGGGCTAATGAAAAGGAAAGGGAAAAGGAGCTGACAAGTAAAGGAAATTATTCTTCTTGAAGTGTCCCTTGATTTTCATTAGAAGAAAATAATTAGCAATGAGGGTAGTAGAAATGATAAGAGTAGGCAGGCCAGATAATTGCATGCAGGTAAGGATTTTTTGAGGCTTCCTGACTAGAGTACCTTCTTTAGTGAATACTCCCTTGGTGAAATCTGGAGAGTATTAATTCAGCAACTCTTAATGGTTAAGCAAAACTCCAAAAGAGAAGGTGTGGGGTTTATTTTTGCTCTTAAAAACTTGGACACTTTGCCTTAATTTAGCAAATCCTAGTTAGAATCCTTTCTATTTAATGAGCCATCTATCAGTTTTCCTCAGTTTGAGTACTCCACCACAGAGGCAGACAGAAATTTTTTATTGTCTTATTTCTTAGTGGTAGGTGTTTGGTGTTCTCCTTACCTGACATGTGATATGATCGGGACAAAAGCAGAGGGTTCTGAGTTATCTGTGGTGCCCATAATAATCAGTTGCACATCTGTGCAAAAATCATGACCCTTTTATCTGGAATATGATACCTCTGTATGTCCAGCTCATGGAGAGATTTATCAGCCTAAAATGATAGTCATTCAAAATGCCAATATGTTTGGCATTAACATCTTGAATTCTCTGAAGCTAGCAGCAGGTTTGTCCAGGAAAAAAAAGGCAGAATCAAACTGGAGAGTCACCTTCTGTCCTTGACTTTTTTTATTGAGTATCTTTTTATATTCATGATGTTGATGTCAGCTGGGGGCATTGTAGAGAATCCCAAGCTGTGAAAAATAGCAAGTATTCTACTCAAATTTAATTATGTTTTCCTATTGAAGCAGATAAGGAGATGATCAATATGCATTGGAGAGTATATAACACAGTACAATAGTACTTTCTGAAAGGTCAATGTTTTATATTTTTTGCTGTTTTCAAGTTCTTCACAAATCAACATAACTGTTGATATTCAGACCTGATCATCCAAAAAATCCTAGTGCAGAAAAAAAAAATTGATTGATTTCATTTAGAGGAGTGAGAATTCTTCTTGAAATTAAGGAATCTGATGAGAAAATTATCTCTTTTTTATCCTTTTTTGTGTATGCTCTAGGTAATTATTACCTTACTAAAAACCTTTTTCAACTAGAAAGTTTTTAGAAGTCACATTTCACATAAGAAATGGCAGTTGCTCCAGCATAGCTTGGAATGCTCTTTGGGTATTTTCTAGTTCAGGCATTGTGCCTTAGGCTTACGGTCAAGCTTATTTTTCAAAAGGATTGATGGCTGGGAACTGATGGGAAATTGCTTTCCTTCTTCTTTATCAGTATAAGATACAGAATCACCTGCTGTTTAGAATAATTTCTCATAAAGTACCTTTGGAAATCTAGATGAATAATGGGCAGGGAAGAAAAGTGAGAATTTTACATTGTGCATATATCAAGGCTTCTTCTGTCTTAATATAATCATAAATATATTAGGTCGTTTCCATAGCATGTGAACTTGGGACTTGACTGCTAGGTCTATTTGTACATCTCAGTCAAAGACTTTGTACTCTTCAGGGTCTTTATTTTATCATATGTGTCACTTAGAGTAATAAATACCATTAATAAAACCCATTCAGATTACAAAGAGAAGATTTTTCTGAAACTTTGGAAGAAAGTGTAATTGGTGCTATTATTATAATATTGTGTTCTAAGGAGCCAGCCACAGAGCAGCAGTAAAATGGCATTCTGTAGCTTTTCAGCCTAGGCTATAAAGCTCCTCACTTGTACCTGGGGAGCCCGAACACTGTGCTACAAATCTAATTGGGTTTTTGGTTCTTCATATTTTTAAGTAACGTAATGCCTTCTGGGAGGTCCAGGTATTGTTTAAATCTTGGCTCAGTTTCCACAAAGTTCTTTGCAGGGGACTTTCTCCTCCCTTTTGTGGGATTCTCTTTGCACAGGTGCCAGTATCAGTGGGTACCCCGAGGCTTCCCTGCTCTCACTGGTATCTCTCCCTGAGCTCTTGGAGCAGGGCAAGCCTGTCTACAGCTCATGTGTGTGCCTTTTAGATAATGGGATGTAAGCCATTTAGAAAATGGTGTTGTCTACTCTTCTGTTTATAGATATTTTGGTAGAGAGAGCAAAAAGCAAAACTGAATGTAGACTGCTTGGAAGCCTTTGTTATAGGGAGCATTGTTGGTTAGTGTAATGGAAGTGAGATTTGGTTGATACATTTGGTGATTCGCCTTTAACTGAGAAAGAAGGCGGTTTATTATTATTTGGCTAATAAGGCAAATACATTCCTGTGCTAAAATGATGGGTAGGAGTGTAGTTAGACTGGCTGGTAAGGGCATTTTGATAATGTGGGAGACCTGTGAGGTTAGTCTGTTCTGGCACCACTGATTTTGATTGATATTTCTGTAGCTACTGTGGTATGATTTATGTGGAAGTAATGTAAAGGACATTCTACTTCTTTTTGCCAGTAGAGTTGCGAGTACACTGAAGGGAAGGCAAAGTCTTTTAAAGTATATGAAAATAAGTACAAATAAATTGTTTAGGAATGTCCTCCAACATGCTATCTGTTAGCTCAGTTTGCCAAGCCAAAGAATTTCTGGATATGAAGGGGATAAATAATAACTGCTAGCAAATATTTTTTATTTTATATTAAGGGATAATTTTATTTATTTTTAGATTTGCTGGAAAACCAAAAAACACACATTATTTGGTAAACGCGTTAGTGACATTGGTCAGAGATAGATTTGGCAAAAGTCACCTGCACCTTCGCTAAAGAAAAATGTGCCCACCAGCAGTTGATAAATAACTGAATTGCAGAAGGCCATGTCAATTCCAACTGGTAAATTACAAGCTTTGATAGACCTGTGGTACAGCATTATAGAAAAAAGCATATACATTGAGAAAGACATAAATGCATAGTTCATATGTTTCCAAGGTAACAAATAATTGTTATTGGACATTTGGATTTACAGCTGTTAAAAAGTCAGGAATTGTAAACACAAGGTGAATTAGTCACTATTTCTGCCAAGTTTAGTTATTCAGTAGGCCAACAAATCTACAAAGGGGATGATGAAACAAAAGACAATTTCTTTAGGGTTTTATATATGTATTTTCCACTTCTGTGTGTGGTATGGAAAGTGTTACAAAGGGTAAAATTTGTTGCTGTCATTGATTTCTTGATCAACTGCTGCCAGAATGTGACAGCTAAGAAAGTGTAAAATTTGAAGGATATATCTTGCCCTCAGGTTTCTTTCCAGCAGTGAGGCAGAGTTCTTAGAACAAGATTAAAAGTACAAATACCTAGATGCTGTGGAAAAGAATAGAAATGTCAACTGTTGAATCAGATAGGTTCCAAATACCTTTATTTTTTTAAATTTTATTTTCACTGAACTCACGTCACCAATAGTTACAAAAATAACCCAAAAGAATCCCAACCACTGAAAAAAAAATGAATTCTGCCAATAAGGCTTCAGACTATATATCCTGCAACACTTATGTGACTGTTGGGATGTTTCAAAGAAAGAATGATCTTATGTTGCAGAGGGTTTGAGAAAGGAAAGGTGCTATGTTTTGCTTTTCTTTTGAAGAGAAATTTTGACTAAAGTTTGAAGAGAGATGGAGAAGAAGGATAAATTCCTGGAATTTTTTTTTTTTCTCAGAGCAACAGGTTGAACAAGTTGTAAGTGTGGAAGAGTCCAGAAGGATATGCTGTCTGAACAGACTGCCCTGTTCCATGGAAAGCCAGGCTGGTTCCCTTGGGCATTCTGGGTTGTTGCACAGTGCAGCAGTAAGCTCAAGTTCTTCTGAAATAATGGCAGGGCATCAGTAAACTAGTTAATAAATCTTGCTAACCTCTGCCTCCAGTGTGTTCCACTGAAAACAGTGGTTGGAACCACTAATTCAGAGATTGCCCTTCTTAGGTGAGTTGTGCCATCACCACGAGTAATAACACTGCTTGCAATAGCACACATACCCAGCCAGGGAGCTTTGAGGTCTCTGTGACCTTTGCTCTGCTGCAAAGGGGTCACAGGCTCTCTGAGGGACTTGCAGAAATTTTAAGAGGAAGAACATGGAGTAGAGTTAAGAACAAGAATAGGAAACTGCAGGGAGCAATTGTGCAACTTCTAAATAACAAAATTATTGCAAGCCTTTTTTTTTCCTCTGCATAATTGTGCTCGCAAACACATATATGCCTTGTGGGAACGTGGCTAACTCCATCGCTTCAAAGTTATTACCTGTTATTTTTTTACACAAAGACACTTACTTCCTTTGTTGTATACTTTGTGAGGAAAAGTCTGGGACCATAGTACAAGACATCCCAAAATTGGCCCTTGCTATAGGAAGTAGACCAGAAGAATCCAGGCTTTCTAAGGTTGATAGCTAAATATTGAAGACAGAACGTATTTACAACCATGGAAGTCTATCTTGAAAAAAATTTGTTGTCAGCCTAGACTATGTACTACTTCTCTTGCATCCTCAGTGGATCTTGAAAGAAGATGAAATATTGCAGCCACAGTATTTTGTGGGGAATAGTAGAAGTCTGTAAGCTTGGAAACCACAGAAATAATTGTATATGCGCTGTGCAAGCAATGCTGCAGGTGGGATTAAGGTGGTGACAGATCTCGAGAAAGTGCATTTTTTTGATGTTCTGTGAAAACAATGTGGAAAATGCACAAGAAACAGTTTATGTTTGTTTTTTGGCAGCTGTGATTTGCAATTCAAAGTGTTTGAAGTGGAGACTTCTTGGCCAAACTAAATAGAGGTAAAGAAGTGAAATGAGCACAGTAAAAACAATCAATAAATTCAGTAACTGCAGAGAGAAGCACACATAATTAGTGCATATCCACCCTGTGAACTTGACTCCATATGGACAGCTGAAGCTGACAAAGAGATTTTGGGGAGCACGCTAACAGGTGTCAGGCATCCTGTTAATTCCCTTAGATTATTTTTTTCACCTTCTGCACCTTCATTGACCATATCATTTGCTCCATCTGGCGAAGTCTTGATTGTAGAGACTCTGAGCATGCTTTTATTTGGCTTTTTCCTTTGTACTTCACAGTTTAATGGCTTACTGCCAAATGCTACACCTAGAGGCAGAAAAATATGGATATTAACACGGCATAGACTGTGGAAATGAAAATCCATGACTGCTGTGTGGAATCTACATTAACATGATAAATATTCTAGGATTTTATGAAATGATTGCTTTTTTCCATTTACTTTTTTGTGTGTACTTTGTTCTCATTGACATCAATAGAAATTATTCCTGTGGTTCTAGCAAAGAACTTTATTGGTTAAATTATGCAGCTGATCATCTTGTTGAAAATACCTTGTTTTAAACTTAATACTCATCACCTATCTTGAGTTGTACACAAAGACATATGTGTCCATGAATGAACTTTTAATGGTAAAAGAACTTTACCGAAGTGTCATTTCTTGATCCCCATGTTAGATACACTTCAGATTGCTTGTGGCCCTACAATACCCAAGGATACCTTTATGTGGCCACAAGTTGCACAGCATTTGATTCAGAAAGGCAAGAAGAGGATAAAGCCTGTGTGTATCTCAAATCAAGAAGCAGTTTCGTGGCTGATGCTGCATCATGGTGTGCTGGGGACTTGGCTGGTTTGAGCGAGCTGCTGTGCTCTGTGTAACCTGGTCCCAGAAGCTCCTTCTTGATATTCTCGGTTGTTTTTGTGCCTGATTGTTTATGATGCCAACCATATATCAGGAATGTACCTGCTTTGTAATCAGCACTAGAGAACTCTTTGGTTTGGAAGCCACAAGTCAACCATCTTTGCTGTGTTCTCTGTTAAAGCACTTGTTGAAATAGCAGTGAGTAATGGGATTGGAGCATTGCAGTATGAATTCTTATTTTCAGTATTGCAAAGTGCAAAAGGATGTAGTTATTATAATCCCATGGCATATCTTGTTTTTGTGTCTCATTTCTTGTTATTGTGTAGTATAAAATGGAAAAAAGTTTATTTTTAAAGATACTGTCACATTTTGCATTCAGATCATTTCAATGTGAAAAGTAGATAAAATTTGTTTTATTATTGCATAATTTGCCATGGTGTTTATTGGAAATTGCTAAATCTGTCAGGGAGTGTTGTCGACCTACAGTTTAGCTAAGTCATGGATAGTTCTTGCACAATACAGCACAATATATGACCAAGGAAACACCTGGCTTAAAACTAAGGCTTAACTTTCCTGATTCAGGCCTATGTGTCACTGTTGAAGGCAGAGAATAGGCCAGATTGCTTTAGATTGTTTTTAGCTTCTCATTTGAAGAGGAATCTTGCTGTCATTAGTTGTTGTGAGCTTCTTAGTAGACCCATTGTTTTCATTAGACTTTCTTATCTGAATAGCAATTATTTCTGTGAATAAGCATTTGTGGTAGTGAGCTCTTAATCAGTTGGGCAATTTTAAAGTGTTAATAATGCACAGCATATTCTGTAGGCAGGCACACTGACCTTTGCCCTCAGCTTCAGTGTGAAACTCCTCCACCACAAGTGGGAGAGTCAAAGTCCTGACTTCCGTGATTTCATTTACCCGCTTTATATTTCAGAGATTTCTAAAGTGATGTGTAATCAAAAAAAAAAAAAAATTATTGAAGCCATCCCTGTATTGAAAGGATTGCTTTGAGATGTTAATCAATGACAAATGCAAAACTGACTTTTGGATTTCTCCAGCATCATGTAACAGTCATGTCACTGCATCCTTTTTTGTTTTCTATCAATTCTCTGATTGCCTTGGCTGGATGGAAGCTTTGAATGTGTGTAATCTGTGGACAATAACAAGTCCAGATGCAAATTGAAAGTTTCTGGTTTGCACTCATGTCTGGCCTGCTGTCTGCTCAGCTTCTTATTTCAATATTGCTCTCTGTGGAATTGCGTTGCTCACAGTTCATCAGTAAATATATGGGACAATCAATGGTTTTACCTGTTGCTTTTATAATTACATGACAACTCATCTAGGAGTATGGATAATTCAGACCTCTCAAACCAGTGTATTTTGAACTATGAGAATACTATCAGTCAGTGATAAATTAAAGGCATTAAGAGAATATTTAATTAAAGAATCTAGTAACTCCACACTTTCAGATTATAATTAAGAATGTCCAATGTGTGATTGTTCACAGTATGAAATTTTATTGCTCCAGTTGTGATAAGTCCAGAGAAATCTGACCTATTAATAAAAGGTTATGTTTCTGTCTACTCTCAAAGACAGGAATGCTTGTTTCTTCCATTCTAACTTCAGGGCTCTCTATGTTCTTACATTGTCAGCACTCTGACATGGCTCTGGTTTACCCCAAAAAGAAATTGCTAGAATTTAATAATCTTGCTTAGATTTTACCCCCTCTTTATTTGTAGTACTGCTGATTTTTACATTTTTTATTTGAAGAGGAGTCAAATTCTCTGAAAGTGGTGAGAGGAAAGGTGAGCAGAAATGCTGCTGTGTGGATGTCCTCAAGTCCTTGCACAAGATGCCCCTCAGTGTTGTACCAAATACCAAAACTTGGTCATATTGCAGTGAGGCAGTGAGGGGGATATCAACATGTCTTCAAAAGCAATGCTGTAAAGAGGTGAATTGCTTGTCTCTCCTTTCTTTGAGTTTGTTTGGGTTTTTTTTTTTTTTAATAATTCTACTCATCTACCTGATGCACCAGACAGTGAAGACCCGGCAAAGTGGAGATTTTTAACACTGTAAATTTATGGGCTACTATGTTTTTTCTAATGACTGCTGAAGGATTGTGCAACTAATCTTATTTTACTGGTTTTCTTTTTTTAATTACCTATTGAGAGCCACTTGGATGGAGTTCATAGAGCCTCACACCCACAAACTACAAATTACAAACTAAATTCAGTTAATTAGCTGAGCCAAAACTCATAGAGTATATACATGCAGCTGGGTTCTCAATATTTTTTTAGGAGAGATAGAAAAAAGCATAGTGCAAAATTTGTACCATTATAGTAAATTTTGTAATATTTTCTCTGGAATAATTTAAGAACACCTAGGAGTGTGTTTTTGTATCCAGTCTACCTCTATTTGTGTAGTTGTCTCAGCAGACTAATCAGCCTTCTCATGTTCTCAGAGAGTCACCCTTTATTACAAGGTGAAATGACACACATCTCAAATATTTTATTGCAGTGGTTTGGGCCTAAAGAACGTTTGGTTTGTGGAGAAGTCAAAATCTGGCATAAAGATGCCATATTTCTCTTCACACACTGGTAGTCTCTTGGGGTTTCGAAAATGCGAAGTTTATATTTCCAGTCCGAGCTGCCATTGTCTTATGGTAAGAAGTAAACTCCTTTTGTTGCCAACACACAGTGTGGCAGGAGGAGTTCAGCTGTGCTTTTCATCTGGGATTGTCCAATTAGCTGCTGCTGGATACAGCTACATGTGTGCTTCTATGCTCATGTGACAAGCTGCACGTAGCAAGCATTATACATGTCTTTAAGATTAAAATCTCACCTTAATGTCTGTCCAGTTCTATCTTTAAAATAAAAAGGGGCATTTAATAAATGTCATTAAAGAGCAATTGCTAAAAAATTGGTAAATAAATAAATGTGAGTAAGGATGAGCACTTCTGTAATAGTCTCAATGGTAAAATTCCCATGCTCTTTGTGCATGTCAGTGCAACTTGATTCATAGCACGTATCACTACTTGTTTGCTGAGAAGCATGTGCTTTTTTTGCCTTCTTCATTAGATGAGCAATCAGTTTATGCCAAAGCATTTAAAATTTGGAGCAGGACCCTTCTCTGTTTTGTGCTGTTCATAGGCTTCTCAGAGTGAAAGTACAGTTCAGGGGCTGCCGTGGGGCAACGCAAATGGATTTTAACACTTTAACCAAAATGGATAATGCGTGGTAAAATGTATACAAAATATCATTTAGGACTGTGAAAGAAGTAGTTTCAAGGGATAAAATGCTGAACATCATTTCATCTTTCGTACTAAAGAAAGAAAACCTAAGCAGTTTGTTACACCAGGGCTTGCTCTGGTCACAGACAACAGCAGGGCAGCTAAATGGCAAGAGCATCCAAACAGCATGGCTGTGCTGTCTCCTTGGCTCATCCCACAGGCAAGGCGGACCTGGAGATCTGCTGCACCACACAATATGCTGTGGGAGGACAAAGCCCAGCTCCCTGTGGTTGTTGCCCTTTCTCCCAGTCATCCAAGCTGAGTCCTTTGAGTCCAGCAGCAGGCTTTTTTTACTGATATGGCAAAGCTGAGTTTTGCCTTTACTGAGAGGAAGCCTTGATAGGTCCCTGTACCTACTGGGGGATCCAGTGTCATGACAGCATGGCACCAAATCAGCAACTGGTGTATAGCTCAGGTAACTTGAACACCTCTTAAAACAATGTATGACATTCTACCTATCTCTTGTTTCTATGAGTTACATACCAAGCTTTAAGGTAGGGAAGAATGGGAGGCTTTGAACATACGTAGAAGTCAGAACACCCCTGGAGATGTGCTTAGTCATATGTGCAGGCACACCTGTAGGACCTGGGTGGAAGGGAGAGGTTTCTCCTTCTTTAGCCAAGGTTGTGGTAGTGCAATTCTGTGGCTCTCACACATTCTTGTCCTTCATTCTCTACCCAAAGCAAAGGCTGAACAGGATTCTATGAAACAGGCACTTATGCACACTCTTACTAGAGATCCATGGTAGACAGGCTAATATATGGTCTGTTAATTTTTATGGAAGAAAATCTCTCCAGTCAAAACAGGATTTGGGGGGTTCTTTTTGTTTGCTTTTTGTTTGATTGTTTTGGTGGTTTTGTGTTGTTGTTTGTCTGTTTGTTTTTGGTTTGGTTTGGGTTTGCAAGTTTTTTTGGTGTTTGGGATTTTTTAATGTGCAGAGAACAGTAATGACATTCTGTATGTCCAGTGTATCAGACTGTGTTTTTGAGAAATTCTGATGTCTAGATTTTTTTACCTGATTCTAAAATCTTGCAGCCATAGGTTCTATATTACATGCTAAAGTTAGAGTCAACAAAAGGGATATGAGGCAGGACCATGCAACCAGGAGGAAGAGAGAGAGAAGGGTGGCTCTGGTGGCAGTGACCTGAAAATTCTGTTTGGTGGTCTTGTCAGGTCAGGCTCTGGGCCACTGCCTGTCACCTAGCTCTGGAAACAGTGTAAGAGAGGTCCTGCATTAAGTAATGTATGAGCTCTGCACACTCATTAAGATGAGTTGTCTCTCATAAGTAGTTTAACTGTGTATTCAGAAATAAAGCATACTGAGGAATTACATAAGTTTGCATTGGCTTTTCCTACCTTTCAAGAGCTATTCTTTATGGAGGTTTTATTGGTAAAGAGCTTATTTTGGAAGAAAAAGAAGAAGGAAAAGGTGAGAGGAGTGTGAGGAGAGTGGGATTGTTGAATTCTAAGAAGAAAGGATGAGGAAGGACTTCACATCTGTCTGCAGCTAAAAATAAAAGCTGATAGCACAAGTAGAAATGGACACAAGTTGCTACAAAAGAAATCTAGTTAGACTTCAGGGACAGGAAGAATCACAAGATCAGCCATGGTCTGAGGGACAGCTTAGACCACAAGACCCTCAGAGGTAATTAATCTCTGAATAACAATTCTAGGGGTTTTTTGATAGGTTATGTCATCTACTGATGACCTGTTCTATCTCTATGAAAAAACACACTGGCTCCTATTTTTTGCTTATAAGACATAATTCTTTTTAGTCTCTTAACCTTTCTGCTGCTTTTGGTGATTTTTTTGTCTTTTTAAAATAAAAGGAAAAAATAAGTTTGGTTTATCCTGCCGTACCAATCCCATCATTGTGTCTTCTCACACTATAAACAAATTGTGATTAGGCACAGACAAATTCTTCAGTACTGCAAGTCCACCAACTTCAATGTTACGTAATATTCATCTGCCGGGATTATTAGATTGCACACATGTGCCTCACTGAGCTATGGTTGTTGATGGAGTTTGTCTGACAAATGTCCTGGCCACTGGCCACATTCCTCCTGCTCTGAAAAACAGAGGACATGAGTCTGCAAGTCTGCTGGGCCAAGTGCTTTCGTAACCTTTACATTTATTTTCGTCTCTTTATTTTGGAAAGATATCTTCAAACTGAACTTTGTGTTTTTGCTGACAGACTTATTTATACTAAAATCCAATTATAATGCACACACTACTTCCTTTCCCCACCCACCCACCGCCCCCCCCCTCAAATTACTTGGAAGAAATATGACAAAAATTTTTGAGGAAATAAACAAAATTGAATTTGAGAGCTCAAATAGGTAAATGACCATTCTCAATACCAACCTGAAAACTCAGCTCTATAAAATATTTGTCTCAAATGTGATCTCAATTTAAAAAGGAAGAACAGAAAACATGGAAAGAGAAAAACAAATTTTTGGCAGGAACATGACTAGACAGTCACTGGGGTAGAAAAAAAATGGGAGTTCACTGTCTCCAAAGTATGTCATGATCTCAGAAATGCCACTAATTTCTTCACTCTGAAGTTAACTCTGCACAGAGGTTAGTGCTGCTGTGGAAGACTCCCCATAGAATAATGAATAACCTATTTGAAGAAGTTTCTGTGTGTGGGCTACAAAAAGGGGTAAAAAGGTTCAGGTTCATGTGTTTTTCGTGACAGTTGCTTTGTTGGGAACTAAGTTCTGTCTTGGAGCCTGCACAGACATTTTTCCTGCTACACAGAGTGGAGAGAGGGTTTTGATACCTCACAAACCCTGTTTGCTTTTGCTGATCATGAGCTCCCTGTGTTGTCTGAGTGTGGAGGAAGGTTTTACACTGCCTCTGAACAAAAGTAAATGCTGAAAACCAGGAGGCAGACTCGTACTGTAAAATTTGTGGCATTGAATCAGGCCAGTGGTCAGTTTTTCTAGATTTTTACTCTTTTGGTGTTTTGTACCAGCTGCTTCAGATGTGAACCCCATAAAGAGGCACCTTACAGTCCTGTTTTTTCTAATTTTAAAATTTGATGAGGTTGGTTTGTTTGGATTTTTTTTCCCTAAATCACATCTCATTCATCACTTTTTAAGTCTTAAGTGCCTGTTTTAATATGTTGTTTTAATGCCTGAAATACTCACTCTCCGCTGGAAAAAAAAAATAGAGAATGAAAAAATAAAACCTACAGATCTATGTTTTGTTTTATATATGTTTTGTGTGTGTTTTGTGCTCTTGGAAAATAAAAGTGTAAGCCTAGCTTCCTGATTAGTAGCTGTTCTGCAATAACAATTTTGCAGTATATACCTGCCTGTTTCTACCAAAAGAAATATGCTTTAAGATACAATGTAAGATCTAAAAATAAGTTAATACACAAATGAAAATGTGAAAGCTAATGTTTCAAGATCCCACTGTGGCAGGGTTTTTTTTGTTTTTGTTTTTGTTTTTTTTTTTTAACTCTCATCTGTGAAGTCCTTTGTTTTAAGATTCCATTATTGATCTCTCCTTTCTATTACTAAAATGTATTCCCCTATCCACTTTGCTGCTGCATATAGGTTAGACTTCATCACTGAGTCTTTGTGAGACCTGGATTTTTTTACATCAGGAAATTATTGGAAAAATTGTACAAATGAGATATAGTCATAACTGTCCCTTATAGTTTAGTTTACCTTATCATGTCTTTGTTTATGTCCTTCATCAAAGTTCCATATTTATACATTCGCATTCTGATCTGAGAGGTGCAGAGAATCTGCCTCTTCCAATAAGGTTTTACAATTACCTATAGTCCTAATTAAAATAATTTTTCATGTTGGCACCCTTTCTAGGCTATACTAAAACTATCCTGGAGGCTAAATTATTATTTATTTTAATGCTAAAGAAAGCTTTCCTCTCTTTGCCCTTTATTTCCTGCTTCTTAGCCATCATCACACTTTTTGGAAGGCAGCTTCTATGAGCAGCAAACGTGTTGAGAGGAATTGAAAGGATTTATACAAGGGTGTAAGAACAAAATACTTTGAATTGCCTTTCGGTAGGAAAGAAAAAGAGGTAGCTTTTTATAACCACAGTTAGGCAGGTCTGACAGGGCATATGTCATTTTTAAACAGAGTTAAAGCTGAAACAGCCATAGGCATAAAACAAACAAGGCATTTGGGGATCTAACGTTATTTCAGCCCAGCCTATGCTCTCTCATGTCTAATTGCTTAATTACAGTTTACTGTACATTGTAATGACATAGACTGACTCACTCAAGCTAAACCAATGTATGATGCTGTGGTGCTCCCTGCATTTTTCCAGTCTAAGTGGAATTCATTAGCGTGCCTAGTCAAGCAAATGAAATGATCTTTTGTGCCATTTGCTCTTGTTCCTTCCTGGTTTTCTCAACTCACTGGCATCTTTGTGGGGGTTAACAGCTTTGCAAGGGAAGGGATAACAAGTGAATAATGAGTTACTTTTTTGTGTGGTATTGAAAACAGGAATAATATTGATTCACAATACAGATTAATTCAGCATTTAGCAGAAAACAGCAGATTTCCATTTTTCAAATACAGATCCCTGATTTGTTGATATATCTTGGTCACTGAAGCATGTTATAGTCTTAACTCACTATTGAATTTCCAGATAGTCCTTCAGGGCAGCATTAAAACCTTGTTGATTTTCAACAAATTATTTCACCATTAATTAAACTGTAAATCAGTAAGTCAGTTCCTACCATCTTTCACTTTATTTCCTTTTCATTTCTTTTATTTTTCCTTTTCATTTTTCTTCTTTCCTCCCTTTGCTTTTTCCCCTCTTTCATGAAACAGAACACAAAAGCTACACAGCTGTTTTGAAATTTGCATGCTTTTCTTTGCAGTGAACTCATGATTTCAGTATAGATTATTTGTTACTACAACGAAGTAGCTGCATGAGTGGTAGGGGGAAGTATTTTGTAGCCTGCCAATGAACTCACCAGTTCTTGGTATACTGTGAGAAATCAAGATGGCTGCATGGCATATTACAAATGAGAGTTACAATCAGATTTCTCTTTTTCTGAGTTCTAGTGATGTTTTAAGTGCTTTATTTGAGGTCATCATAGACAGAGTTCAAATTAAAGCTTGGCTGTAGTCAGAGTGATAAATATTTTATTGACATTAATTAAAAGTATCAGCAGCTGTTTTGGATGATACAGTTCAAAGAGAAACAGTAGCCAATTCTTTCTTCCTCATTAGTCCATCAGGTGTACGCTAATCAAGGGAGGAAGGAAACAAAAACTACAACCTCATTGAAATAAGGCATGACGGTAAAGCGTTTCAAACAAATCAGTAGGAAAACTATGTTTGACTTCTATGGGACCCATCTTGTACCTATTAAAAAATGAAAAATTCCTTTCCTGAGCTTTCTTCAGAGGTGATGAATGGTTTGTTGCAGTGGAGCCAGTTCCAGAGAAGATCATGTTCCTTGCTCTTCCCCAGGAATTACCTAAGATTTGTATGCAACGTGAGGTCATGCTGTCTGCATTGGCTGCTTGTTCCTCCGAACCAGGAGCTGGAGGACTGGGACTCTGCTCCAGTCCCAGGGTAAAGCAGCAGGTCAGAGTCTGGAGAACAGAGCAGTAAGGGGGGCAAGGCTGGCACCCAAACCTGGGCCTAGTTATAGGAGCAAGGTGCCACCACAATACTTCTAGTAATGGGTAATTCTTAGATTAACTTTTGTTCACATTAGTATTTGCACTTGCATAGGTCTTTTCTGTACTCCACAGACTCTTATCCTGTTGCTATCAGGCCATGTGAAACAGAATGTGGGGTTTGCACAGGGTTTATCCCCTCATCTTCTTCCAAGGGATGGTGAGGGAAAGTACCCATGTGACTGCAGTGCACTGCCTTGTTTTCACAGGGATGTTTGCCATGGAGATTTCATGGGGATGACATCTTGCCTCACTACACAGATTAGACAGCCCTGTGAGGAAAAGGGGAAAAGCAGCAGAGAAATGGCCTGGGCATAGAGCAGTTAGGCAGGAGGTGGTGGTCATTGTCATGGCCATTCATGCTGCTTTGGACCAGGCTCTCAGAAAGTTTCTCCACTGGAGACCACATCTACTCTTATAGTAGAGGTGCTTTGTTTTTGCTGTGCCAGAGTGTGACCTGCAGTCTTGTAATACTGAGCCTGCTTCTTGCCTGTTTATTTTATTTCCTTAGGAGCAGGACATAGGTTATGAAAAGGAGATACAGAAATTAGAGGTTTAAGTTGGTGCCACAGGTGCAAATGAGAATCTTTGCCTGTTGCCAGCCTTAAATTGTTGGCAGAAATCAGTTGCTGTTAGAAAGACCGATTTGTAAAAAGATATTTTCTGCCTTACCTAGACAAACCTTTATTTTTGCAGCTTCATCACCACAAGAATCATTTTCAGTGCTGTCCCTATTTTTCTCTCAGGCAAATTGTCAAGTGCCAAAATGAACAATTTTTCACTTTAAAAAGTATACAAACATCTGGAACTGGAGAGGAAAATGAGTGCCCCTGATCCTTGGCATCTCCTTGCATCCTCCCTGTCACTGGCTGTGCCAGAGGAGCCCAGCTTTGTGCTTTCCTTTGCCTGTGATGTGCTCCCAGCTCCAGCCTAGGGTGCTCCAACCCAGTCCTCTCCACTTCTTGTAAACAGAGGTAACTCTTATATAACATGGTAAGTCAGGACTTCTCATTTCTGTTAAAACTTTCAGATACTCACACAAGCAAAAACGAAACAGGATAATCATTTTCTCAATTTCCATTTTTAGGTATAGTAGTCATCTACCTTGTAGATCAGTGCAAGAGAGTAGGATTTCCAGCGTGCAGTACAAATAAAATTTAAAAGCCTAAGTCCCATTAGTGCAATTGGTGTGGCTGGCTTTCTCTTGTTGATCTATTGCATTCATCTCAGATCCACTTAATTGCTGCTTACAACTGATTTTTTCTCATTGATCAAACTGTAGTTCTGCCCACCACAGTGCAATGCTGGCTGTTACCAGACATTAGCAAGAGGATGATTCCTTCAAAATACAGGTTCATTTCCAGGAAATCCAAGCCTGTGTTTAGATATATTGAAGCAATTTTACTGGCAGCTGTAAAATGCTCTGGTTTTAAGTTCCAGTATGAAATTCTCTGCTGTTAAAATCATTCAGTAAATGAATGTGAAGTCTTTTTATTTGTTCTCTATGTTGTTTTGAATTTACAGGTGCTCAGTTTTTTCCAACCATGAAAGACATCTCTTAGTAGCTAAGAGGAAGTAATGATATTGCAAGTTTCTATTTCTTAATGCCAGTGTGGCTGAAGTGCCCCTTGGCTTTGTCTGTGTCTGATGTCAGGATTGTACTGTGTAGTTGTTTTGAAGATGCTGGTCTGTTTTATCTTCTGCCCTAAGGGACTGGTCTTTAACCTCTTCTCTATGGAAAACGAAAATCCTCTTTTTGGTGTGACTGACAAATGCAATCATATCTTGCTAGTCACACTGATATAGGCTTTCAAGGGGTTTGGCAGGAAGGATTGATTTAGCACAGTGTCTGTGGAAGCTTTTTTTGCAACAGGTATAGATTTTTGCAGGAGTCCAGGTGTTCCCGTAGCTTAAATTCAGGGATGAATTCCTGCTTATCCTTACAATATTCTATCTACAGGAGGATTATTTGCCCTTTCAAGGGCAGGCACACATTAAAAGAAGGTGCTTGATCTTGAATAGTCCTTCTGCAATGGAAACCAAAATAATCACCATGGCTCTGCTGCCAAAGCTCAGCTAACTTACCGAGGCGTTATGGTAGTCATGTACTTTCTTTGGGAAAGCTTGTTTTGGCCAGAGAGTGTGCATGACAGCAAGTAAAATAGCAGCCGGTGTCATTTAATTCTCCTGTATGACTTTGTTTTGTATTTCACTATGTCTTTATTGACTTATCTGGAGAGCAATTATGTCATGTGCCAGAATGGTATTATGTACATAAGAATCACTCTCAAATACAATTCAAAGCCCACAGACTTGTTCTGAAGATCTGAGCACGTTACTGAATACATTAACACAATCAAATTGCAAAATGCATTAACAAATCTGTAGTTTCTTTTAACTTTAAGCCCTCTAGGACTGTGAAAATCTGTAACAGTGAAATAGTTGTGATAGCATTTCCATCCACTTGTTAGCAAAGTCTCAGGAACAGCATAACCCGAAAGAAGCAGTGCTTACACTAATGTACCATAACTATTAAAAAGAAAAAGGGAAAACTAACAATAATTGAGAGGCCAGAGAAAGAAAATTCATTAGTCAGAGCAGACTAAATGTTCAGCTAATATCAATCTGCCAGGATGGGAAAAGCTCTAAACCTAAATCCACATAATTCTCTCAGATCTCATCTACAAATTCACATTAGTCATGAATACCAAATGCACTGATTGAAAAAGTACATATCTAGGTTAAATGGTCTAAAACAGAAAAAAAAATAGTATAAAGACCATCTACTGGTATTTGTGATGACATGGTTTCTGTACCAAGCAACCAAAACAAAACAGGTTAAAAAAGTGAAAACTGCAGAATTTGTGTCTTGTGTGTGTCTCTTAAATGTTAGCAGCCATTTTTTCACATGGTTCTTTAGAGAACAGATGGTATCCCTGTTATTTGTAAATTGGTTGCAGTACTGCAGAAATTAATATAACTCTGCAAGTTATTACCTTTTAAGCTGCAGTCTTCTTTTGCATCAGATTTGTGCATTGTAACATCCATTGCCAGCCATTTCCTGTTTTTATTTATTTTTAAATGGGTTATTTTGTTTTCTTTAGTTTTGGATTGGGTTTTTTGTGTTTTTATTTTTCTAAAGTAGGAAATGCTTATTCAAAGGATCAATGTCCTGCCAGGACTGGTGATATATAATGACAGTGAGCTTCAGTTTAATCTTCATTCTTCTGGATTTTTTTTCTAGCAATAGTCAGAAATTCCACTTCATACTTATACTGAAAACAAAAAGGGAATATTTTAGAAACATTTTTTTAAAAAAATTATTACATGGCCAGCGTGACAGACTACATTATATTATTTTATATTAGGGATAATGTTCTAATACATACTGGTATATAAGGGAAACTATAACGGCACTTTGTGGAGATCCAGAAAGTATTTCTGCCCGTATAGCTTTATTTTTTTTTTTCCATAGACAGACTTTTTTTTTTCCTCAACTTCTTCACTAAATACATATAAGAAAAATATGACATTGTGATAGGTTTTAATCTGAAATAGATAAACTTAAAAAAAAAATCAGCACCTCCCAATATCACTAAAAACAAGGTAACACAAAAAGAACCTTTTAAGAAAAGGAGGTGTTTCTGAAAGCAATCACACTAGTTTGGTTTAAGAGCTTTGGTGGTGGCCAGTGGAATATAATTTCTAGTGTGGTAAGGGGACTTGGAGACCAAACACCATCTGCAGATACATGAACCAGCTGAAAGGGACTAGAAATAATGTGCATCGTTAGAAGCCATCACATTCTCCTTTTGGAAATATTACTGATAAGCTTGAAAAGATTGACAAGGTGATGCTTCTTGCAGTGAGAAACTTGATCTGCTTATGTTATTAGTGAAAAAGCAAATGGTGACATTTTGTGTTTCAGAGAAATCCTGGTGAAAATATTCTAGAAGAGAGACACCTAATTTAGCAGAAAGACATAAAGTGTCCTAATGACTGAAGGCCTCAATCTAATATATTTAGACTTGAAATGAGACTTTGTTTTAAAATCATTAGAATAGAAGAGAAAAAGAGAATATCTTGCACAGGTATGTGGCAGATTCTCCTTCATGCAAAATATCTCAAGTGGTTTGCCTGTCTTTCTGAATGCTATAGGCATTCAGCTAACTGAGGGCGTTAGGCTTGATCCAGAGATGGAGATGTGTGTCTGCACACTGAGCTAACCCTGGTCCTCTGCCAGTTTCTCTCAGCATCCAGAACATCCATTCCCAGACCTGCACACCTTTGTTAGTTTGAAATCTTACAGAGAATTTAGGGTCAGGGTAAGTCAAGCGCTCAAGTTAAAATTCTCTTTGTTTTAAGGACAGCATGAAGGCAAACCACACTGAAACTTGGTGACAGACACAAACTACCCACTGAAAAGTGGTCCAGAACCGCTTTTTAACTTGAATGACCAGTTCTGCATCTACTTAGGTGGGAATCTGAGCAGGTTATATTCAGCCAACAAAAATGGAGAGAGAGCACCTGCATGGTGAGTGATCCCCTGTGGGGTGATGTGTGGATCCTCACCTCTTGTTGCAGCCTTCCAGAAAAAATGTCCCCTGCCTTGTTCTGCCTGTGGGGAGCACTGAGGGCATCAGCTCCATGTGGAACCACAGGTGTATGATCCCTTTCCATGCAGTCCACCTGCAGGGTTGTGCAGTGTCCTGTCCCAGGGCCGAGCAGGGGATACCATTGCAGGTAGGGGTGGCTGAGGCTGCCCTGCCATCCTGCCACCAGTCTGGCTCTCCCAGACTGCTGAATGGGGCAGGAGGACCCAGCTCACACAGCACCAGAGCAGGTATTTGCTTGTGCGGCCCCCTCCTTTGCTTTTTTGTTCTTTCCCTGTCAACACCAAAGCTGCACTTTTGCCTGTAAAGGTGATTTGTGGTGGTTTTATTCTCTTTAGCATCTGCAAATACTGTGAAGGAATACATATACTAATTGTTAGAGAATATCAGTGAATGATTGAATGAAAGACGGCACTGTTATCATTTTAATTGCATTTTGTTCAAGGCAGCATCAGATGTTCTTTTGTTCCTCATTCACACATAAGGGGTATTTTGCTGTTGTCTGTGTGCAGGGCACTTGATTGTAAGCGTTGCTGTAGAAACTTGCTTGAAACATGGAGGGAGGGATGGCTGGCTGTGGAGAGAGAAAAGCTTGGAAATGTGTGCATTTTTCTTGAAAGCACATTGTAAATTCGACTCTTAAGGTGAATTTCTGCCTTAATAAGGAGCTAGGTTGAGGTTCTTTTTCTTCAGTAGAGTTTTTCCTTGTACCTTTCTAGCACTAACTGCACTAACATTACCCCTCCTGGGACCATGAGAAGAGACATCAAAAATTACTCTGATCTATAATTCTTTGAAGTAATGGCAGGTAATTTTGAGTTATTTAGTTGTTTCCTATGTCAATAAAAGGAGTGGTGGGATAACTGCACCTAGATATTACCAAGTACTGAAAATGCAAAGAAGTTCTGAGAATGAATATGACAGTAACCCAAACCAGTTTGATCTTGCATTTCATTCAAGTACATGGCAATTGCCAACTGCAATGGTCCTGGATGGTTGCCATCATAAACCAAAGTACAGTACCTATTACTTGAAAGTCTAAATCCATATATTCACTGGCTGTCACAGCAACATGCAGCCAAATTGACCTTAAAATTATCATTTTCATGCATGGCCTGGGAGGATTTCTAGACAGCAGTTTTATGCTGTCCATTCCCTTCCCATGCAGTGAACTGAGAGGGAATGCTGTTCTCTGAGGCTGCTAATTCCACACCAGCAATGAATGCAAAAATGTTTTTGGGTTAAAAGGTACTATGAAGGTGAATTTTTTTATTCTGGAGCCAGGGTGGAAGCAATAGGAAGGAAAGTGTTAAAGAAATCAGTGTAAACTATAATAAAAGAAAAGAAGTATTTCTCTTGGTTCTGACTGATTTTTACCACATCCTTTTCAGTCACAGAAAAATGTAATGTTCCAGTTTGTTCTGCAAATATTTTCAAGATCATTAATTTACCCCCTTTAACGTATTAGAAGGCTATCATGCAGTGGATTTTTAATTAAAAAATAAAAGGCAAAACAGCCTTTTTTGATTTGGCCACTCAGTTTGCATTTCAATCTTTTTTATGGCTTCTGTTGAGCCCTTAGTTGCATGGCACTTACACTTTCTGCATCTTCCCTTTGGTGTGGTTTGAAATGAGGGAGTAGAACTGTCTCATTCAAATTCAGCATTCTTTTCTATCTGAAAATTCCCACACACCTTTTTTTGCAATCCAGTTATACAGAGCAGAGAAACAATGCTTGCAACAACAGAGGGAGCATTCATGAAAAAATGAAACTAGGCACTGATTGCCGGAGATAGAGCCCACAACAAGCCACTTTAAGTTATATGGTTCTCACTGATTTAACTCCCAAAGGAGGAAAGAACTCACAATTAAACTGCATGAAAATTGGAGGTTCTGTGTCGTATGTGGTCTCAGAGTTATGTAGCAACATTTACCTCCCTGCCGAGTTTTCACTTCCAAGCAGTTTAACTGTACGTGTGTGTCTAGTTGATTGCTTATTTTAGTTTTTTCTTGCCTGTTTTTCTTTCCCCAACCCTATTCCCTAGGATGTTATTTCTGGTAGCGGGATGCAGGGTTTTGTATGAATGACTCCACAGGGGTTCTCCTGCTCTGTATTCTGCAGGGGTTCTCCTTCAAACCCCTTAAAGCCTGCTGGCAGCAAGCAGACCCAGCTGACATGTGACCTCAGGACAGCTTTCCTCCGGCGCTGCACAACACCCTCTGGAATATTGTTACTAATTCTTGTTTGTTAAACCCTGACACTGTGCCAGACAGAAATACCAAGCCAGTCACGGTTTCAGAAAGCTGTAGTTCGGAGAGACATAGAAGAAAAAATTCATGGGGAGGCTGAAGAGGCAAAAGAAATTCGTATCTAGGTGTGATGTGTACGTTTACTGCAGAAAATACTGTCAGCATCCCCTGACCACAAAATCAAACTTTCAAACAGATTTATAGCAGGTGACTTGCAGTAGGTTTAGCAGCAGAGCATTTGTACCTGAATAAAGATGTTAATAATCCAGAGGAAGATGCTGGATGAGAAGGAGCTTAACAGCAATAAGACCACACTTTGATGAGCTGGCAAGTGCTCTCCTAATAAGTTCAAATCAACTGACTACAACAGCACAGTTTTCATCTTGTCTAAATGGTGGTGACCTACCCATGTCTGCTGGGGCTACTTTCATTTACATGACACCACAAGCTGATATCTTGGGATTTTACAAATCTTTCATTTTGAATTCTATTATGCCGGCACTACCTTATTTCCTTTCAGAAATGACTATGAACTCTGTTTATAAGCCTGCAAATATATTTTTATTACTTTCCATGCAAACTATTTACAGGTACCTATATAATGAGCACTATTAATCCTTTATAAAAATAGAAGTGTTTGCCATGTTTTCTTGTAAATAATTTCTCCTGTCCAGTTGTCTACTCGCTCTACATCTGCTCTGTTTATATGCTTCCTACTCCCTTATCAGGGAGTTTCTCACTGCCTTGCAGAAATGTGCTAAGTAGCTTGACAAATGTTTGTCATATGCAGTTCATTCTTTTTCTCCCTTCTCCAGGTGGGAGATTGTTCATCCAACAGTGTTGTACTTTTAAGATGGTTTTGTAAATTATGTGTGCACCACATATATGCTATAAAATATTGTGTTAACAAAATCAACGAATGTCTACAGCACTTAGGAAAAAACAAGACAGTGAGGTTTTTGCTCCTACAGAAAATTGTTCTGCTCTGAAAATTTTCTTCTGCACAGCTGAGCTTTATTCAGTAGTGATAAACTACTCTTCTGTCTGTAGCTATAGCAGCCTTGTTATAGAAGGAGATCATTAGATTTCTTGGCTGAAAGAAATAGCACAGGGAAGCTGAGATGGCATTTTAAAGTTTGTCACTGTAGAAGCAAAGATCACTATCACTCTTGGCTTAGAGTTCCTTGCCAGTTTATTGCTTCAATTGCTCCGTCGTAGGCCAGCTGGCAAGAAACAAAGTCAGGTCATCATTTGGGAAGAAAAGAAGACATCAATACATGTGACTTTTTTATCTATCCCTAATCATGGCAAATACCTAAACATGATTCATTCATTGTTCATTACTTCCAAGTTCCATATGTGCTTAGGAGATTAATATTAAGATTTTCCTAATATCGAGACTATTTGTTTGATGTATATAAGATTTGTAGTTTTATGTCCCATTCTTCATGGGACATAAAAAACATCTTTAGGAAAGCTGCAAAATTCCAGTTCTATAGTATCAAAATTTCTGTCATTTTTCTCATGCTTTTGATAAACTCTATGTGATTTTTTCCCCCATGCTGCAAGTGCTGATTTTAATCATTATAGCATTTTTTCCCCATGGTTGTTCATTATAAATGCATTCAAGACCCTGTGAAGTAAAAGAAAGAAAAACAGTCAGTTTACATTAACAAGCAGAAGAGAATTTACATTAAGTCATTTCTACATTAGAATTTTTTCAGTAATTTTTACATTTGTTTGAGAGATTACCTTTTAATCTGTAGGGCAGGGACCACAGTAAGTCTGTTACACTTGATGCCAGTAGTTCATGCAGAATGAATGGACTGTGATGGATTGCTTTGTTTCAACAATTGAAGTAAACAGATGGAAATTTTTACCTTGAGACCTAATAAGAGATGATGAATGAGAACTTCTGTGGAAATGAAAGTAAGGTGTACTTTCCTAGGGCATAGCAAAGTGCTGAGTGATCCCTGGGAATATGATGAAAAACAGGCAAGCGACTCCATGGAAATACACATTTTTCCAAGTAAAGAAAGTGAGGCACTCAGTGAAGCATGACTTCATAGAATCCTAGAATATCCTTAGTTGGAAGGGACCCACAAGGATCATCGAGTGCCTTGGTCTACAAAGTGATCACAACTGGGCTAAAAGAAATCTCTCTTTAATCTCAGCTTTTTTCTCTTACTCTCTTTGTAACACTGAAAAGAGAGCAGCTCTTTCAAATTTCACACTTAGAAAGATGTGATGGCATCCTTAGGCTTACAGACTTTTTCTCTTTTGTGAGGAAATTATTATCAAAAGTGCAGTTTCAGGCATTTAATTTCTTCTTGTTCCAAGCTGGGTCACCATGACATTTTAATTCTAAGCTCTGATATGCTGCAGTTCTCATGTCCATTGAATTATTTGATAGATTTGGGGTCTGGCCTAGGTTTGACAAATTGTTCCCAATTATAATCTCACCACCACAAAACAAGACAGCCAGCATGGTCAGGCCTGCTCCTTGCTAAGGCACCTGACCATCTTTTTGTGCTTATCAGAACTGAGTCTTTTATTCCTGTGCTGGAAGCCTGTTAATAGAGGTTATAAGAATTTGCCCACATTCAATACTCCCACTACAGATGCTATTAAATTAACTTAAATAAACACTTGTTAATGAGAGCTGGAAGGAAAACACAGAGAAATACACCGAATTGCTTGGAGTGATATAAAAAGCTTAGTGCATCCCTACAATGTCCCAATATGGATGGAATTTACTCAGTTAAATCAATAGCCTGCAGTCTATGTTTACAAAAATGTCAATCTCCATTTAATGAATCAAATTGTCTTTGTTTTACTCAGCAACAGTCAGACACACTGTGCACAATGAAATTCCTTCTTTTGAGTTGTCTCTGTCTTTTTTCCTTCCTTCTACTCCCAGCACCTTTTTCTTATTTTCTGGTAAATTCAATGAAAGGAATTCTGACTCCTTGCAGCATATGCTCCGTAAGAACAATGAGGCTCTCAGTCCCTCCTGGAAAGCACTGCAAACTGAAAACCAGAACTTCCACTTCTCCCCTTGGTACGTTTGATTGCCTGTGCTTTACCCCAAAACACAGGGAAAAACACTGCTGATGGATAGACTGCATTCATTTGCACATATGACATTTGTAACAGCATTTTAAGTAGATGTATTCAGCATGAAGCTCCCTCAATTAATGTATCTGAAATCATCAGGTTTACTGCAGCATTCAGAAATGTCTATTCATTTAAAAATGCAATAACTTGATGATATAGCTCTAACTGCATGAGTGGTTTAGACGTGTACACATACCTGCCTCCTGAAAGTCAAACCTGGGACATTTTCAGGTGTTTTTAGTGATCTGTTGTTGAATCCAAGGGTGCTGGATTTTTCTAAATCAGTGGTTTTACAACGAGTTTTAAGCCTGTAGAGTTAATGAAAATGGGATTTGTCTGAACTGTTCTGCTGAATAAAAAGAGGCAGATGGGAGAGATGGGCAGGAAGAAGGATTGCTATTTAGCATCATTTGTACTCCATCTCAGGATGCACAGCTGACTTGGTGCTGTGGTGGATCTCTAGCAAGGTAGTTTTTGTACAGGTTCAACCAAAGTCAAAAATCAAAAGAGACTGGTATGATGGATCAGGAGCACAGGTAGTGATTTCCTTGATCTTTCCAGTAACAAAGAATAATATTGCTAGGAATAACCAGATGCATCAGGTCAGTCCATGGCTCCAAGGGGAGTGTACTCAAAGAAAATTTAGGGTTTTGACCATGGCGTGATCTACTCCATACCTGGTTTACTGATGGGATGCACCAATCTCAGAAGGAAAAAAGAGCTCTAGCACAGGAGCTGTCTGGGCTCATTGGCAGAGCTTTAAACCAGCCTGGAACGGGGAAAGGAGCAAAGCCAGGCTGGCCAGGGATGAGTGATGGGATGGTGTGTCAAAACTTGAGGAAAGGAGCACTAAAGGGATCCTTCAATCTGCCTCAGGAGGTGTTGGCTGCAATGTACCACACCTGAAATGTCTCTGCATTAATGCACCCAGCATGAGGGACAAACAAGGGGAATCCAGGCTTTGGCCCAGTCCCAGAGATCTGACATCATTGGCATAGGAGAAACCTGGTGGGATGGATNATCACCTCCTGAGGGCACAAGAACAGGCAATTCCCAAATGTCAGAAGTCAAGCAGGTGAGGTAGAAGGCCATTTTGGCAGAACAGGAATCTTCTCTTGGAAATAAGGCGAAAAAGGAAGGTGTATGCCCAGTGGAAGCAAAGTCAGGTGACATGGGAAAAACACAGAGCTGCTGCTGGCCACTGCAGGGAGAAAATTTGTGTAGGCAAAGCTCAGCTGACCAGAGCTGTGGGGGAGAATAAAAAAGAGTTTTTTCAAATATATTAAATAATAGGCAGTGTAAAAACAACATGTCCCATTACAGGCTGAAGATGATCTCCTCACAGGGATAGAGACAAGGCAGAGGTGTTTAACACATTCTTTGCCTCTGTCTTCAACAAGGATGACAGACCAAGAGTGCCCTGAGCTGGAGGACCATGACTTGGAGAATAATTAACTCCCACCTGACCCTGAAATTATGTGGGATCTGCTGGTCCTTCTGGATCCCTATGGGGCCTAATGAGATTCGTCTATGAATCCTCAAAGAGCTGGATGATGTTATTGCAAAACCTCTCTCAATGATTTTTGAGCAGTCTTGGGAATATGGCAAAGTAGCAGCTGACTGGAAGCTAGCGAATATTGTCCAAATTTTCAAAAAAGGCAAGAAGGAGGACCCTATAAACTACAGGCCTGTCTGTCTCACTTCAGTGCCTGGTAAAGTTATGGAGAAGATTGTTCTGGGAGGTATTCAAAAACATCTGAAAGACAATGCAGTCACTGGTCACAGCCAGCACGGCCGCATGACAGGAAAGTCCTGCTTAACAAACCTGATTTCCTTTTGTAACAAAGGAACCCATGGGGTTGATCAAGGGGAGCCAGTTGATGTAATGAGATTGTTGGATGTCAGTAAAGCTTTCAATGCTGTCTCTCCCAGTGTCTTTCTGCACAAGCTGTCCAGCTCACAGCTGGATAAAGACATCATGTGATGGGTGAGCAACTGGCCTCAGGGGTCAGGCACAAAGGGGTGACCTCAGACTGGTGACCTGTCACTAGTGGGGTTCCACAGGGCTCCATCCTCAGCCCTGTGCCCTTCAACATCTTCATAAATTACTTGGACCCTCTAGAGCCTTTGAGTTTCACTTCCAGCCTAGCATATTTTGTGAAAATAATACTGGATCTTGTGCTAAGTGAGTTTACAGAACCTTGATTTATGTGATAGGCAGGTGAAGACAGTTGATAGTAAAAACATAATTTCAATTTCTGAACATCTCTGCACATCTTCAAAAATGTTTTTATCCTGTTTTTACTTTTATTCTGCCTATAGACACATGTCACATTTTTTAATACATAAACAAAGGAGAACCTGATTTCAAATGTTAAAAGTGGCTTCATAAATAATAAAGAAAAAAAAATAGGAGAAGAAGGTGCAGTTAATCTTCCTGAGAAGAGTCAATTTGTTATTTCACTACTTTCCACTTTGATAGTCAAAAAAGCTGTACTTCTATGGAATAAATGCCTTGTAGTCCTGTGAAAATAAGGAGGCAACCTCATATACCTGATTTAAAAATGTGTACAGCTTCAAGGGGAAGGATGATCCATTGAGTGAAATACTAGACAAGGGCTTGGCTTAACTGTGTGATTTGCTCTCTTCCTTTTTCACTGTCTGATGTTTGCCAGATTATTGTAGTCAAAATCTGAAAATCTATATAGCTTGGGTGCATAAATTTATTGCTAGGTATGAGTCTGACTTACTTTTTGGGAGTCATGAACTGTAGCTGCCTATGGAACTGGGTTAGCCTGAGTCTGATTGGTTAATTACCTAGGATGTCCTTGTAACCAATGGAGAGATCTAAGTATCAGCAGGTTTGAGTCAGCCCAGTCTAAAGAAGGTGTGTGAAATGCTGGAACAAATGAACTTCTGGATCTGCTGGTTGTCTTTCAATGTTGCAGGAACTGAAGCATCTAATTCAGACTAAGTGTAACTAGTAACTTCGAGTTACAGAAGTTAAGTGAAGTAAATCCATCTGGTTTTATTCCTCTCTGTGATCAGGACAGTAGATGGATACTGTGAAAATAAAAGCACTGGGAACTGTTCAGTGCTTGTATCAGTAACTGAGATTTACTTCTGGTTTTGTCATTCACACTGCTGTAAACTCTGAACACCTGTATGTCTTTTTAACCAAATGTAATGCATACAATTCAGTACGTCTGATTTTCAAGAACATATTTTAAAAACATTCTTATTTTGATGTGTTTTTTTGTTTTGTTTTGTCATTTTAGTTTTGTGGTTTTGGGGAGGTATATGAGTGTGTGTGTGTGTTTGGGTTTGGTTTGGGGTTTTTTTGTGTTAAGTAATTCTAAGTAGGATATCCTACAGGGAAATGCTAGATAAGTGCTTCAGGCTATATATCATTCTCTAAAACCAGGGAATGTTTTGGGAGGCTGAATCAAAGAAAATCCAGTAATTATATTTTTTCTTAAAAATTTTAATTTATTTTAGACATACCCTCTGATTAATTTAATTTTCTTAAAGAGGAGTATTACAGCATACAGAATTTTCCCTTCATGATTGTCTGTCACTGTTAGGACACATTTATCTTAAGTTTCAGGAGCTTTCTTAAGTTGTCTTCAGATTTTTGTTTGGTGCAAGAGGCTGGCAGAGTAGATCAACTGTACAAGAGTGAGGTTTTCTAGTACACACACTATTTATTATGAGAGGTTTCATTTAGAATGACATTGGTAATTCTGACTTTAGGATGTGTAAAATATTCCCATCACAGTTACATTACATTACATTAGATCTAAATTGCAATATTTTCCATGGCTCTTAGAATCCTAGAATATCTTGGAAGGGACCTTAAAACTCGTCTAATTCTACACTCCTGCCATGGGCAGGTATGCCTTCCACTAGACCAGGTTGATCAGAGCTCCATCCAGCCCAGCCTTGAACACTTCCAGGAATATCCACAGCTTGCCTGGACAATCTGTTCCAGGCCCTCACCACCCTCACAGTGAAGAATTTTTCCCAAATATCCAATGTAAACCTACCCTCTTTCGGTTCAAAGCCATTACCCTCATCATATCACTACATGCCCTTGTAAACTCATATTTAAGCTGTAGTTTTGGGGTTTTTTGCTTTTACTTCTATCTTCTTTGAAAGGGTTGGATCCAGTAAAATACTGCCCCTTTTAAGCCCAGTGATGCTGGCTGTGATTGTTGATGCTCAGAGCGTGACTGATGGTGCTTCGCACCAAGCAGAATCAGCTCCCCTGCAGGTGACAAATCTCCTCATTGACTATTTAATCTGCAAACAGAGCTGTTATCTTTCAGCAGGAGTTTTTTCTAGGTTCCATTTCTAAAAGCAACTGCAAGAACAGATAAGAAATGATATCAGAGTGAAATAAGAAATGGAAAAAAGAAGAAAATGAGACTAAAAAATGGGATATGTTATAAAAGAGCAGATAAATATTTGAAAGAGAACAGTTATAAAATATTAAAAATTACATTCTTATTCTTCTAAGTCTTACAATCACAAGAAATCTTTTACATTTCTGTTATTTTAATATATAAATCAATACAATAGGGGCTTCAAATGAGCTGAAAATCTTGCTTCTGCATTAAGTGTTCAAGCATCCAAGCTAGACAATTAATCCATCAAAGAATTAGTATTTCAAAAAGCAGTTTGTTTTGATGTATTTTATTTTGTTTTAGTTTAAAATGGAATGACAATATTTCCATGTGTAGGTTTCACTTTTTTTCTAATTGTCAGTAGCCCTGGTGTTACACCTTTGTGGTTTTCTGAATTGGAAAGATCAGAAACAAGAGGTTTAATACTAGATAATGTCTGATGGGAGATCAGCATAGGTCTTTCACTTGACCAGCATAGGTGCTTTCATTCCCATTTTCTATTCAGTCTTGATCAAGAGCAAAGAATCTGCAACTTTGAAGCTAAATGCAGATTGTCTAGAGCTCCATTTCACTGGCCTGTGGTACTAAGGCGTGACTTAACGTGACACTCATCAAAACTGTTTTTGTTTTATTTTGTTTTGTTTTATTTACATTTTTCACTGTTTTACACTGAAAAAATTCTTTTTCTGCACAGGAAAATGTTACCCATGTGAGGCTCTTGGGGTTGTTGAGATGGCTCATCTGTTTCACAGATTATTCTGAGTGGGAAGGGGCCTATAAGGATGATCAAGTCCAACTCTTAAGTGTTCATGCTTTCCTGATTTCTCACCTGATGTTGTGATTCCTCCCTTTAGGATGCAAGGACAGGATGAATTGGTGAACTAATTAGTTGTGATGTCACAACATTTGGTCATGATAATTCCCAAGGAGCTTTACTAAAGTAAGTGTGGAAGAAAACTTCACACTGATTTTGCCTTTTAATTTTAGAGAAAAATATTAATCCTAGGAGTATAAACAATATTTTCTGAATCAGAGAATTCAAATGCTACCATATTTCCACATCCTATGGAGTAGGTCAGCTTGGCACTACAGAATTGCCAAAGAGTTTTGTTAATTTCAGTGGAACACTGCTGAAGTGTTAAAGACTAGATATTCCTACTGGCAAATTGCTATCAAGAGACTCTTTTTTGAACACTGAAATGACACTGAACTGATTTACTGATTTATTGATTTACATTTCTTTAGCTCTGGACTCTCCTTACTTTCAAGACAAGATACATGATTTAGAAAGTACTCTACTATACTTAATCTTCTCTTCATCCTTGCTTGGAAGCAATCATGCAGGCCAGTAAAAATAAATTTAGTAATGTATAGCTCTACTTCAGCATCAGATCTGCTCTGTGTCGTAATGGGTGAATAATGGGAAAGATCAAGGCAGCATTAAAAATATTTATGCAGACAGCAAAGACACTTGGCAAAATTAATCTATGGGGGAAAAAAAGGAAAGTACAGGAGAAGACTCTGGAAGAGGAATTAGTATAAGTACAAAAATGTGTAATTTTTCTGCACTTTAAAAGGACTGCTTAAATGTCTATAGGGTTCTTGTATGTAAATGTCAATTTTAAAGAGGTGTATCTCTGTGTTTCCACCATAACACAGAATAAAATTCAAACTTTCCAAAATTTTACCTGATTTAAAGCATTTTTTCTTTTTTTTTTTTTTTTGGCTTTTGTAGAATGTCTTTTTGTAGAATGGTTGATTGTGCACCTAAATCTGTTGCTTTCTCTTTTCCCAAGTTCAATGCTGGAGGCAGAGAGATATCTGAGTGAGAGACACTGCTGCTCTTACGTCAGTCCTGTCCATTGCATGAGATTAAAACAACACTGTATTGTGAGCAGGTGCTTGTTGGAAGGAATGAGACCTCCTGGATCAAGCTGCCATTGCTCAGCCTGATGAGGAGCCTGTTGCAAAAGGGACAATGCCCAAGTTAAGGAATCTGCTCAGAACAAGTTTCCTGACTCTTCCCAATCTTATGGGAAAAAAAAAGTCTCATTTAATTGCCAGCCTTGGATATCTGCAGTCCCATCCTGAGGTGGAAATATAGTAGGAGCATTGTTTACTTTCTTTATGAAAGCTCAGTTCTTCAGATCATGAAGTATATATGAAAGCTTTGTATTGTCCTACTAGAAAAAATAGTTTTTTGTTAGTTCTCTTCCTTTTCATTTCTTTATTTTTATACGTAATTTGTGTCTTTTTGTGAAGTGTTGGAGAACACAAAGTAGCCATATTTTTAAGTCTTTTATGTAGTGTTTGTTGTTTGCAATATGCCGTAGTTTTTGCTACCACTTACTTTACATTGTAAGCAAAAATCTATTCTTCATAAAACTGCAACCTTGTTAGATATTTTGATAGATGATGCTTTGCATCATGGCAGAAGACGCAAAGCGCCTGACTCACTGGGCATTGTTCTCAGCACTTTGTCAACACAGGCCCTCATGATGTGCATGTTCTGTTCAGAATCTGTCTTCTGGTTTAATAATAGAAGAATTTTGTTAATATGTACTCTGTTCCCTGAGGAAGTGAGCTATGCAATGATTAATAGCCTCAAACATCTATAAATGTTTCCTCTGAGTATTTTGCATTGCTTTGCAAATAGTAAGTTCTACAATATTCTTTTAGCATACTTTATGTTAAGTATTTTCTACCTATCATTTGTATTTGAATAATTCCTGCTATGTTTACATGTGGCTAAAATGAATCAGCTAACATTATGTGCCACTAGAACCCCCTGAATTAGGCTTTGAATATGTCCACAGAAAGGAAGATGGTGACAGCTTTTGCATGGGCATGCACAATTTCAGTTTAATCTTGTTAGCTCCCTTGCCAGCAGAAGTACAAGTGCAGCAAATGCTCTGTGATCCAAGAATGCATCGATCCCTAGCACACCTCTGGAGCTTGTCTTTGGCAACCTGTCTGGCTTGGATGAAATCTGTCATGTTCCACAACTGTGGACAAAAACTTTCATGCTCAGAATTTATTTTCTGGGTAGACATTTTGCTTACATCAGTCCACATGAATCATGAACCCATACAAAGGAAAAGTCCTGCAGACATGAATATTTTCTACGCTTTATTTTTATTATTGTTAGTTGTTTTTACAAAAACTACAACCAAATTTATGGTGATTTTAATACACTGGCTCACAAATCTTTTTGAACATCAAATAGGTTTTCATCCTTAATGACATTTATATAATAGTGTGAAAGTATTCAAATCGCTGCCAGAAGCACAGTTTCTAGTCTTTTTGAGGATACACCTAAAAATGAAGGATATTACCCAGAATCTTGAACAAAATAGTTTTGAACTGATGTGTAAGTGAAACCAAAGGTTACCTGCTGGCAACAAAATGGTGATCCTAGATTTTAAATTCAAGTTTAGGGAAATTTGTACCTTAAAAATATGACTGCTTTTAAAATCTTTTCAATCAATTTAGAAAACAACAACAAAAAAAATGCCCTGGACCATGCTATTGCCTGAAATATCTCAAAGTAATATTCCTGAAAACTGATTTTCTGTCGTACACAAACTGAAAAAACAGCTTGTGAGAAAAAGGAACAAGGGTGGCACATCTATATAAACATTACCTTTGTATTATAAAACTTCATGCTGAGGTATATGTGGCAGATAATCCATTTGCATGTTAACTTTAGCAGTGGCCAGGAATGCTTATAGAGTATATTCACAATTCAGAAACTTTCTCTTGCCTTACACTATGAATTTTTCATTTGTTTGTTGATTTATTAACGTCAAACACAGAGGTTTTATGATTGTGTTCATGTTTCAAGCTGGGAAGAAAAGTGTGTGCCTCCAAGATGGGGAAATAGATACCTCGGAGGTTTAATACTTGGGTCATGCATATGCCATGAAGATCAGACCTTTAGGCGTTCATATTGCTGGATCAGGGCAACTATAAATCTAAGAAAAAGGAAAAGGAAAAATGTTCATTATCTTAGCTAATCTTAGGTAGTTAGAAATTCAGTGCAAATAATTGTAAAGCGGTGCTTAAGAGGAGAAACCAAAAACTAACTTCACAAATGGCTCTTGACATGCTGACCATTACTGCTGAAAAGTTGTAATGGATAGTCCTGTGAAAGATTCACTTAAATCTACAGAATTGGTCCTCTACGATTACGAATGTAGGGCTTATTAGGAAAGTAATAGAAAACAAAATATGACAGCATCACTCTGTGATTGCAGCATTCCACAAGGCCCTTTTACACTGAGTACTGTGTGCCGCCTTGGTCTCCTTCTCCCAGAAACACTGTAGTAGAACTGAAAACAGAGAAAGACACCAAGGATAATCCAAGGATGTTGAGTTGTTAATTTATTTTCATTTTCTAATGTTATCCTAGAATCTACAACAGGATAATAGATCAAAATGAACTACCTCAGAGCTAGGAAGGAGGTTATTTTCTGCCTGGTGTTGTGACACATTAAATTTATGATAGGAATCTCTTTTCATGTGTTGCCTAGATAGAGCCAATAAATGTCTTCCACAGTAGCTTCTCCACTGAAGTATTTGCAATTTCAGGTACTGTGCATCAACTGCTTTGTCCTAAACATGTTATCATGGCCCTATCCTCATCATACAGCATGTTTATTTTCATCTTTTTCAGAAAGAAAGATACAGTGTTTTTAAAATGTTTACCTATGAGTAGAAGACGTCCAAGAATATTGCATATTTCACCAATAAAGCTTCATTTTATTAACTGGGCTTACACAAAGGGTTTCCTATGAGATTGTGAGCTTTTAAATGTCTTTGCACAACTCAGAGACAGAGTGGTCTCAGCTGAGTAGTGGTGGTAGTGGTGGTGTGGGCTTTTAGTAAGTCTGGTTTTACTTTTAGCTATAAATTGCTGTGAAAAGAATAAGCATCCAAAGAGCACATTGTTAGCAGAATGCCTCAGGGGCAGGGAAGATGTGGTTTTCTACTTAATAGAAGAACCAGCAGGCCAAATTCTCCGTCTCTTTTTTGTTCTGTGTTTTTGTGCTTGTTGTTCATTTGTTTGTTTTTTTCTACTCCTATAATGTTTTCATCAGACATAAGAAATGAAATAAGCAGTTAGCAGCAAACACTACTAAAATTGTTCATTTTAATGTTCTGAAATAGAAGTGAAATATATGCTTTATATTTTTACTTTCTTTGAGGAGTCCACAAGAATTCTACTAAATTTTTGTTATTTTTATTTGTCTTTACTACTTTTGTCCACAAGAAATATACCAATTTAAATACATATGTGTTATAGTGAGGGTTGTAAAATGTTTATTTTAACTCTGACTTACATTCTTATAATGACAAACCATAAAATTATAAAGAGCTGGTATGGTCCTGTGCACAAGCACTTTCTGAACATTTGTTTTGCTGAGAGCCAAGTCCCAGAAAAAANAGTTTTAACAGATTTTTAATCATGGCATCTTCCACCAAGAAAAAAAAAAAAAAAAAAAAAAAAAATCCACCAAAGCCATATTTGAGCATAATGTGTTTGAAGAAGATGTTTTTTAGAAAGGTATCTGGGTGAACCACTGGAAATTGTTGGCCGGTTGAAACACTGACCACCTGAAACAGATTTGCTGACGTGCAAAATCAGCTTCTGACAGAAATATCTAATCTTCATGGGAAGTATTTTATTTCCCTTTATTCAGTAGGATCCATTCAGTGATTTGTTCCCTAAAAGTTAAGAAGGGATCTGAAATTATAAAAGCCTGAAAGCTGGCCATATTTTTTGTTTTCAGTCTATGGGTAAAATACAAGAGAAGTACTGCTTATTAGTTTAAAAAAATTTAAGGACTGGGCTAACCAAAATCAATGTATTTAAATTTCAAATTAGAGCCAGTATGTCCTTTGCATTTGAAATAATTTTCTTTATTTAATACTGTAAACTTTGGTAGATTCTTTTCATGTCTCTAGTGAACTTAGGTGTTTAGATTAAATAATATGAGTAAGAACCATTCCACCTAACATTTGTTGTTGAATTCTAAGGAAAAAGTTTCTCTTCCCTTTTTAGTCGGAGGGAGAAGATAGCCATTACAGATGGCAAATAATTTCATCTTTAGAATAAGGAATCACATGCTGAAGTTGCCTCTTACCTCTACTGACTGCAAACCAAGCCTAGGTTACCTGCTGAGATGAGGTGCTTAACTTTTAGATGGGTGAAGTCAAGTGAGATTGCTCCCTGACTAAGTTGGTTTAATACTTTCTTTTCTGTTTAGCTTAAACTGAGGTACAATTTTCTGTCTGTATGCATAGACCCAAATAAAGAATAACCATTATCTTATTAGTGAGAAATACTCCATTCATTATTTTCATATTTAATCTGAAGTAAAAATTAAGGATTTGAATAAATTTTACCTAGTGACAAGGTTATGTTAGTTGCTATTTATAGGTATATTTGGCATAATATTTGCTGATTGCAGGAAGAGAAGAAAATTTATACCAGCCATAAAGACTCAACTTTTCATTAAAGAAAAAACACCTACAAGTGGAAAGCAACATTAAACTTGAAGATCTAAGTCAAATTCTTCTGCTGACTCATTTAACTCATTTAACTCCTGATTAAATTTGGTAAATCCAATCATTTTGATTGGAATTACATACAGTGTATTGTCTCGTTAATTTTAATGAGTCTCTTACATACAGTGAATTGTCCCATTAATTTTAATGAGTCTATTTTATGTGCTAAACAAAGCACCTGCTTATGTCTTTGAAGAAAGTAAACCTTGGAGCGTAAGATTCCCATTTTAATTGTTAGCTAGTCTTGGTTTTGCCATTAATTTATAGTTTCATATTTTCTTTTTTAAAAAATAGCATGTATATTAAACACTTCATCTACAAGTTTTATGTCAGTAGTGGGTTTGCTGAAAACTTTTTTCTCAGAAGTGAGTCACAGGAATATTTTGCATTGTTCCTTCAACAGATGGTCTGTGAAACAGGCAGAACTTAAGGAAAGATAAGAGTAAAAAGTAGAGTGTGTGTGCTTTTATAAAACTACTTTTCAGACTTCAAAGCCTGTTAACAGGGAAAGAGAGGCTTTTTTTTTTGGTTTTGGGGGTTTTTTTAACTTTTATTCTTTCAGTACAGAAAGTGCCAGTACAAATTGGCTGTGGAAATTTAAGTTTATGCTAGGACTGGAAGCCAGATTAATTGACAGGTTATTTATTTTGTGTTTCTGATTCAAATGAATTCAGAAATGTAGTGCATTTTGCAAGATTTTCCAGTGGAAAAGGTCAAAGGGCTAAATCGATGACAGCTGACAAAATTATTCATATTTTCAATGTGCTTGCTAGTGTTCCTAGCAAACCTGCTAAACTTGAAAGTTAAAATTAATCTACTAATAATGTCAACTCTTTTAAGATGCCTTCTACAAATGCATTCACTTGTGGCATTGTCCTGAAATATTTAAAGCTAGCCTTTTCATGCTGGCAGTGACTAGTCTAATTTAATATTCCTCTGAAAATAGCAGCTATGCAGGAGTAGCAGAGAGGAGAGATGACTTTAACAGAGATGCAGACATCCGGTAGGCAAATGTGTAATAGTATTCCCAAAACCTCATGTTCAAAAAGTAGGTCAGGAAAGGAGAAATAATAATTCAGAAGAAAAGCTATCAGTGGTTTACTCTACATGAAAAAAGTAAATGAAAAGCATCAGCCAAGTGTTTGCTCGGCAGGCTTCCATGATTAGGCTCAGCAAAACTGCAGGATGTGTGCATTCAGTACATCAGCATGACTTTATCTTGAAAAAGCAAAAGCACCTTTATCTCTTAAACTGATAAAAAGGGATGTTTTATACTAAAGACAAACAGGACTTTACGAACTTGCTGATATCTTGGTGTGGCACCTGGCATTCTAAAACTTAGAAAAAGCAGCTTGATCTGTCAGGACTTTGAAGAGAAATATTTTTTAATGCAGTGGAGATTTGATCTAATTTATGAAACTGCCATTTTTTTATAATGCATCATGTGCAACCATTGTGAAAACAGCTCTAAGAGAAGTAGATAATGTTTAATTTTCAGCCCATGCATGTGAATGAATAGATCTTACTCAGCTCTTGGTTCCAAAGGCAGCAGCAGCAGCTGGTGCAAGGAGCTATATTTTTGACATCCAGCTCTGGTTTGTGTTTGCTGCAGGAAGCAAGTTATTCCCCTGCCTTGCCATTCCTTGTGGAGTTCCGGTCATGCAGCAGTGTTCTGCCCTTCTTATCTTTACTTAGTGACAGCACTTCAAATGATTGAAAGAAAGAGGGGAGGAACATGCCTTTATTTATTTTCATATAAATACCCCTCATGCTCAATGAAAACAGTGTGCTGTTTAGACAACGTGTGCTGCTGAAGTGTGGGAATAACTTTAATTACTAATGCTGTGGAGTGAAACACAACGCACCTGCAAAAGCACTCCTGCACATGAGGAGCAGCATCCCTGCTCCTGTGTGTTACTGATGGCTGTGATTTCATGAGACAGTTCTGTTCATCTTTATGCCTGCTTTGCAACCTTCCAACCCTTGCTAAAGAACACAAGAATTTCCTGCCAAGTAATCTCCAGCAGTTATGATATGTATGTATTTGTGCATGTGCCTTTGAATTGCAAATCCACTCCATGGTTTTTAGGATCATGGGGTTACTTTATGTGACCAGCATTTAATCACTATCATGCTTGCGCCTCACTGAAGTTGGCAGCGTTACAGATGTTATTTTATGTGACCTGCATTTAATCACAGATGATCTGTGAGTCTTGTTAAGCATGGTAGGATCACAGAGATCCTATTTTAACATTCTCTAATGTAGTTACAAGAAACCTTTGTGCCAGTGGGATGCATACTTATGTTTCCTCATTTCCTTCATCTAACTAATTAGTTTATCCTGGAAATTTCAAGGAAATTTCAAGGATTCCCTGTCAAACTCCTCCTATTTTAAAAATAATATGAAAACATTTTTCACACTCATTTTTGAAGTGAACTTTCAGAACTGATCTAGATCCAAATATTCTCTCCCTGCCTCTCTACTTCTCCCTTTTCCTCTCCCCTTTTCCATATCTCTTCTTCTCTACTTATATATGACTGACACCTAAAAAAAAGTCATAGAAAATGTTTCTTACATCTGACATTTCTAAAAAAAACCCCACATTTTTGAGCTCTTCAGAAAATGCATAAGTATTTTATTTTAGTTAATTATAGCAGAAAAATCAGCATTTCCCCTTAAAACAAACCTTGTTACCTGCCTGCTCTTAAGTGATCTGAGAGTGGCAATTGAATTCATTCTATTTATGTATTACACTGTACTGCTGAAGTTGACACATCACATTTTTTTATGATTCTCTCTCACAAGCTGAGTTCAATATTACCTCTATAATTATCATTCTCCAAAGGTTTACATCAAGGCTACACTTAAAATCATTTACTAAGCTCAACAGATCCTGGGGCCATGCTTACACTTGAGAAGAAGCCTGAATTCTTCGTGGCAGTTGCCTTTTAGGTGTGTGGAGCAGGACCTTTCACATGGTGGGCTCCTAAGTACCTAATTTAGCAGTGGTGAGCATCTGTCAGCAACAAATTTTGATAAAGTTAACCTCTCTTCTTCAGTTCAATAATCAGATGCCTTGTTGCTTGCTCCTCAAGCCAAATGTTTTTGGAGTTATTACATGATGTGTATCAGCAACACATACTGCAGAATCAGGAGGGGTTGCTTATCTGTATTTGTTATCTGTATAGCATTTATTCAGCTTTATACTTCTTATAAAACAAGATTGGGACACTTAAAATTTCTCTTCCAAATATGCAGGGCATAAATATTTTATTGATCATGTACTGCAAAGGTTTTAACATCACTGGTCTGCATTTTTAGCTCAAAGAATGCATGCTAGAATTTCTGAGTATATCCATGTTCATGCACGTTACAGATTTTTAAGTCTTATCAGGAGAAAAAAATGATTGTTTTGTTAGATCATCACAGCTTTAATCTCTGGTCATGGAGTGGTCTTTGCTGACAGTAAATGGCTTATTGTTCCTGACACACATTTTTTTCACTCTTGGGAGTGCGGCAGGAGAAGGAATTAGATCAAGGTGTGTTTCCAAAACATGTTGTAATAATTTAATCGTATTTATTCTTTTCAATAATTTTTCTTCACGTTCATTATTTGACTTTACACACTTTATAGCCAATAAAAGCTTGTTAATAAAAGCTTCACCTAAGGTGTGTGCAGAGTACATTCTCACGTGGTGTTGTTGAGAATGGGAGTGTTCCTCAGTCTCCACAGCCTGAGGTACTCTGCAGTGGGTGTGCATGGGAATGTGTCTGCTGCATACCCAATACCTGAGAATCATATGGACCCCTCCTAAAATGAGAACAAGTGTTGAAATTAGGAGAAGTCTTTTCTTTTAAGAAATCTCTTGTCTCTATTAAGATATAAACTCCTTCAGAGTGGATAAGAGCCTGGAAATAAACTTAGTCCTATGCAGTCCTTTTTCACATTGATCTGTTACCTCATTTTGTCTTAGTTGCATCATAATTGTCAAAACTTACACCTGTACTCTCCTTTAGAAGTGACTTTCTGGACATAAAAATCATTTCTTGGTTTTGTGGAAAAGTTAAAGAAGCAAGGCCTTTGTCTGAGCTTCTTGGCTTTTTTTCCATGAGCAACACTCAGGTTTAAGTTCCAAAAAAGTTCTCAAGAATCCAGGAAGCATTTTTGTTCCTTAGTGGGTGAAATGAAGCAGAGGCATACAAACACTTAAAAAAATTGTGAGAAGGGGAAATAGGTGACAAGGAGTGAAGGAGAAGAAACAGAAAATAAAGATTAGGCTGCAAAGAATGGAGGAACATGGATGAAAGGAAAACATGGCAGGAGTTGTAAGTAAATTGGGGAAGATTAGCATCTGTCCATCCATCTGCCATGGTCTGAGGCTTCACTGGAGCATGAGACTAGCTGAAGTGTTTAATTTGAGGATGAATGGATTCAAATCACAGTGAAACCAACCTTCTCAGAGAGAGGAAAGGCTGACTACCTTTGTCCTTTTCCACGTCTGTGTTTCCATTACTCAGTCAGATGGATGTACGTATGTCCTGGATCTACACTTTGATGTAATAACACAGAATAGTTATTTTTAATTATGATTTTTTAAAAATTTATTTAAATTTATCCAAAAAGAAAAATTCAGAAATTGATTATACTTGTATGTAGCAAGTCAGCAATGGAATAATCGGCATAGATGTGTAGACACTCAGTAAATGAAGTGACAGAAGGACAGATCAATCCTGCCAAGAATACAAAGCAATTGTTTCTATCTTAATTTTATATCAAAATGAGGACTCTACTCTTAATACATTCTTCTGTTTTTATATTTGGTACACTGCCGTCTTTTTCAGCTGTACTCTCACAGAAGATGGTGTTCATCTTTACTTAAAGCTATGTGAATGAAGTAAAAAGTATATTTTTTTTTCTATTGTAGTATCAGTTCTAGTTAGTATTACTTCATCTACTCAATATTATTCAGCAGGACCAGTTGGAGCTGCAGACGAAGCTGTCAGGAAGAAAACAGGAAAGACACAGAACAGTTTCAAAGATGAAATGTCTCCAAGAGAAACATGAGTCTCTGTGAGAGTAGAGGGAGTGCTAATAATGGGGAAATGTCAACCTTGATCCCAGGTGGGCTAACAAGATCATAAGTTTAGGACTAAAAGACAGAGAAAGCTTAAAAGTGCCTCTTAGCCCAGGAGAAAAGAGCATCAGCCAAAACTTCTGGAAATGTTTTTCTGACAAATTGCTGAAGAGCTGTTGCAGCAGGGTTATAATTCTTAGACTGACTTTACATCAGCTTCACTTGCAATGAAAAGACAATATTTAAATAAGAATTTACAGCCTGAATTATTAAATGCATTCTTTGTTTCAGTGGGAGTTAGTGATGCTGAGTACTGAATATTCTAAATATTTCTGAAGTTCTGGACCAAGCTATATAGGTCAATTGCTATCTCAATCCTCATTAACTGATACATTATTTTGTTGAAACACTTCCAGTATATTTAAAAATATTTTTGTTCTGAGAGAAGGGTTCTTTTCGAGTAGCTGAGGGATTTTCTTTTCAGGAGTACTGTACAGGAATTTTTCCTGATCCAAGCCAAGAAGAACTAGATCATAATGGATCTTGCCTCAGATTGAGGTGGAAGAGCCCAAGCCTGTCAGGTGGTAGGAAGAGAGTGACAGGACCTAAATTAAAATATTCACATATTGAACAAGGTGTGTTGTGATTTACAGTGAGTAAACTGCAGAAGGGCCCTGCTGATCATCTCTTGAAAGACATGGACAGTGTTTATGAGAGAGGTCATGTCTTGAGACAGAGACGCCACAAAAGGCAGCACTTACTAGAACTCAGCATCACCTGAGTACTCTTTCAGTTGTTCAACATGTAACCGGCCTGTTCATGAATATCAAAAATCTTCTGTGTCCCAAATGGTTTTTAGTTTAATAGCTTAAGCATAGTGTTCAGCAACCATCACAGAATAAGAGCCCTGCACTTTGTTCAGGACATATTAAGTAAGACAAACCTGTCAGCTTGGTCAGCTCTGCTTGTCTAATCGTGCTTTTGAACATTGGAACCACAATTTGTGTTTGCTTTGCTTTGGCTTAGTTCCAGTCATCTGAGAAATGTAGTGCTGTGCTTTTTTAAGTGTATTAAACTATTCTTGTAAAGTGAATTATGCTGATAGCTTGTTTTGTTGGAGGAGAAGACAGCAATAAAAATGATTTGTGACATTTTTTAAAAAAGATGGACTTCAGACATCCGAGAAATTAAGATTTGTCCAACATGAGGCCCTTTCACTTGCTCAAGTAGACTATTAGCTCTTACCACTGGGTTTTTTTTTTTTATTTTGACATACATTGTCCCCTTTTTACAGCCATTCTGAAGGTAGTTGTTTGAAAAAAAAAAAAAAGGGACGGAGTCACTTCGTATTCTTATAAACTGATCTTTGGCACTGGTGAGAAGGAGAAAAGAGCTGATAATATATGTAGAATTAATTCTGATGAATTATTTAACATGTAGGAATTTAGTGTATAATCTCTTTGAATAATCCTCCCATCTTAAAGTCTTCAGTTCTTTTGGGATTTAACAATGCTGGCTGATAGTTCTGAGGGTTGTAATACATTCTGATATGTCCTGTCTCATTTCAGTACAGGTAAATTAAAAGTAAATTTAATTCTAATTAGCCAGATGGATCGCTCAAAGGACTAGGTCTGCAAGGTAATGTTCAAGCTTTTAATTTCTTGTGATCTGAAATTGAGGTTATATATGATTGATTATTTGAATATCTGAGAAATAAGGAAAGTTTTAAGCAAAGGAAATGGACAGTCTGAAAAATAGTGGTAGCTTGCATCCAGAGCCTTTTTAAGACAGTTCTTCACTGTCTTACAGTGTTTTATGGCATTCAAACTAAGATGTAATATTTCTTATCCCTTCTGAGCAAAAAGTCAGTAAGTAGCAGAGCTTTTCAAGACTGATATGTGGGTTCCTTGGAAAAATATATTATGTATTTTACCTCATTTGTTTGACTTTTTTCTTTTAATTTCACTTGATTTGAAAACCTCACAATGCCATCTCACTAGGATATAAAGTCCAGTTTGGTTTCTGAGTAATCCAGAAAGCTCAGAACATAAACCCAGTAAGATATATTAGGTTTGGGCCTCACTTAGTCTTTCACAGTTCATGAAGAAAATTTCAGCAGGGCCACAGAAATAAATATGCTTCAGTGGTGCTGGGACCATAAAGTGCATTATCTGAAGCACTTCTGGTGAATGAAAACTCATTACATTGTGCAGAGAACAGGTAAGGCTTTTTTTTTTTTTTTTTCCTGCAGGGCTGCATGGAGATTTGGTCTTCCATCTTCTGGAGGGATTAACTAAAACTGGAATAGGCACTGAAGGAGGAGAAAAATTAAATACAGAGATGCCAAAAAAATACTCAGTGGCCTTGGCTTGTTTAGCCTTCTAAAATGGAGGCTGAGTTGGTTGATTTTCATGCATGATTAGGTGAGTAAATAACATAGAGGAGAAGATCTACTTAAGGTATAGAATTATACTGGCTCAAACAGTTCAAAAGAACAAATACATGTATATAACTTATGAATACATCTAAGTCAGAGTTTAGAAGAAATATATAAAACATTCTTGGGTAGCTTTCTGCTAGGTTAGTAAGACCAAACTACAGTTTGACTACCAATATTATCAATTTATGAAGGAGCTTGTGAATTATAGAGATATTAAGTTTTCTACATAAGTGAACAAGATAAAGAGACAGAATTATACCTTTAGATGATCTAAAGTTTTATTATGCATTCAACTGGATATATGAGGCTTGAGATGTTTTCCATAAAAGTTTTCTGATCTATCAAAATTACCACGTTTACTTTACTTGAGGACTAAAGCCTTACATTTGTGCTATGAATGTGTTGTACACTTTGAAGCCACCCTTCTGTTCCTATCCCACGCCTTTTTTATGGTATCCAAGTGCCTTTCAGAAACCTGTTGATTATTATAACCATAATGCATCATAAAAAGTTTTCATTTTCTTTTTCTTTCTCATCATCTTCATGAGAAAGTGTGTCACACACTTACAGAGAGGCACATGAAAATATTTGGGAAGGCATGCTGAAAAAGATGGACTTTATCATAGCACGTATGGGTGAGATGCTGGGTTTAAACACATATTCATCTAGTATTCTTTTACAGAGATCCATGTTCTGTCAAGTTAAAGGAGAAAGGAATGTAGAATGTCCTGAGTGCATTCCCTAAACCAGTGTCTGAACAAATGTTTCAGATGCTCCAGAAATCATTAAGGATCATGTTTTCAAAGGAGGTGTTAGAGGATGCGAGTAGGCACACTTGGACTTTCAGAAGCGTTTTTGTAAGCCTTTCATTTTGATCAGTTGGAATTGAGCACTGAAAATTGAATCAGTGATATGCCTCATTCAATGTGTTCCTAACTAAGCAAATTTTTTACAGAGATATAGACAAAGAATAAAATTAGTTTGACATGATATTTTAAAAAGAATCAGCATCATAAAAGGATTAATGCTTATAAACTTTTTTATGGTTGGGTGATTTAAAAATTATATGTTTACATATACTTAAACTCAATATTTCCTGCTGATGTAGCTGTGGTCTAAAGGAAGGTGTTTGCAGCAACCCATATGGTGGAGAAAATGCAATGTTTTTGACAATGACTGTAATCTCTCGAGAGGGTGTAGTTTCATGTTTCTGCAGGTTTCGGTTCTATAAAGCTGGAATAATAAATGCATGTGTTGCTAAATCCAAAAGATTGTTTATCAAGATGGAGAACAGTGTCTAGACAGCATTAGTGGTAGGATGTGGGGCTTCTAGAAGGTGGTACAGAAAAACATGGTACATTAAGAGTCAAGTCTTTGCTTAAATTCTACTCCAACTTAACTGTTTTTTAATGGATAGTAGCAGCACTTAAAAACAAATGTCAGAAGAGAAAACTGATTGTGAGTCCCCTGTTTCAGATTATCACAATTGGAACTGTCAATCCTGGTTTTTGTAAGTTTTGGGCATGTATTCCACAGTCATGTGTAGTTTAGGATAACATCCTTTAAATAAATTTTCTAAAAGGCAGGTTGAAACAAACTGATGTAGTCATAGGGAAAATCAAGGTAACTAGTCAAGTACAATAAAGCCATAATAAATTATGACAAAGATTTAATAACCTACAAGGCTTCATTGAGGTTGCTAACTCTTCTGTAATGTTCCAAGTAACTACTACAGCTGGCAGCGACTTCACCCTGAGCTCAAAGACATCTGCTTGCCCAACTGCAGTGGCATCTGTGTATCTTCTGGGAGCCTGCAAGGTTAGGCTTAGAGAGGGGGGAGGTGCTGGTACTTAAAGCAGAAATTTGGATAGCACGAGGGAGATATAATACTCATTGAATGAAAGCAGCTGAGGGGCAGTGTGTCAAAAAATGCAAACTCTCTTTCTAATATGTGGATAATTCTGTCTAAATCTGGCTAGTGACAGCATAAATTGCTGATTTGGTGTTTCTTTAATTGTATACAAATTGTTTTTATATTTGATATATGATCTTTATAACTGCAGTTGTTTTGACTGGGCTTGGCAAAACCCACAGTGCAACTGATACTGGTGGTTACCCCTTTTTAGCTCACTCTGTTTAATTGCCAAAAACCAAATGGATGTAATTTGAATTATCTTCCACTTCTAAATCTGTTGTTCTACAGATAGTGTTTAAACATCATTAAAAGCCTGAATCAAAACATGAAGTAAATTATTCTTTTTTTTTTCTTAAAAAATCAAAGGAAAAAACCTAAAAAAACCCAAACAATCAAAACAACAAAAAAACCCAACCTAGGCTATTCTACTCAGTATAACATCTTTGAAACAAGAGCAATTACATGGTTTTCCCAAATTGATACAAAGTATTCACAAATTAGTTTCCAAAATGTCTGTCCATCCTCATCTTCCAAAGACGTTTAGTGGATAATACCTTGGGACTATCAGGTGGTTAATGTATTTTCTTCATTAGGTTAGAACAACACATGGAAGACAAATTCAGCTCTCATTAAATTAATTTAAAATTCTCATTAACTTCAACAAAATCAGTGTATGGCACTTCAGAGTAAATTGTCAGTGGAGCAGCAGCTGTAGATTCAAATTTGTCCCTAAAGATTGCACAGAGATTTGAATCTATTTCTTCATTTAAAGAATCCCTGTAAAGTCCAAGGGGATAGATACATTCACCATAGCGTTCAGACTCTGTAAGGTCATTGTCATTGGGTCCACTGTACTGGTAAGATAATGTTCTGGTTTAATCTGAAGATGCAGCAGAGCCTTATACGCTCTGATCTTGAAAAACAATGTTGTGTAGCCAAAATACTTCATACTAAACTAAATCTTCTGTGGATGTAATAATTTAGTAAGTGCTGTTATCTTATTCCCTCTATGCCTGTTACACACTAGTTAATCATCCCAAGAAAATGCCCCTCCGTTACAATAAATACCTCTTCAAATAATTTATCTTCCACTTCAGTCGGCAGCTATTTTGAGGCTTAAAATAAGCTCTTGTCCTGAGTTGTGTGTCTACTAACATCAATAACAAAATTATTGCTGACCTCATAGAAAGTAGAACAAAATCCTTAATACTTCCTAAAAGCTAGATTCTTGTTGCAGCAGTCCCAGATGTTATTTTATCTCTGTTTATTATGTTACATAAATGACAACAGATAAGTGCTAAGACAGATGTCACTATATGGTGCAGTTACATATGTGCTTCCAAATTCTTTCCAGTGTGTGCTGGGAAGTACATGCTGCAGCAATTGCCATCTGTTTCATTAAACTTGGCAGAAATAATGGTATTTGGAGAGAAATTTTTATGACCAGTGCCAGAGCCTGCTTTTGGCATTGGTCTTTCATCAGAGCCTGATTTAGAAGGAGAATTTCTCCTGAAGAATTCTCTACTTCTACTGAAATGAAAGACAAAATCATGCTGTGTCCCTTTGGTTTAAGTCAGAGGCACTTAGAATATTTTTAAGGAGTAGCAGCTGTTCACAGCAGAGTTAATCTGGCAAATTAGTGCCTGGGTTAGACCAGTCTAGTTATGAAATTCCTGTATAAAAAGCTGTATAAGAGGTGTTTTTTGTTCAAATGGGCATTGTATTCTCTCCTGTGAACCAGTGAGGTGTCTAAGGGAATATGTCACGTGGTTCTCAGAGCTGCATTTGACTGCATGCCTTTGATTTAATTACTTCCTAATAGAAAATGAGAGAAATACTCCATTCTTTCTGTATCCTAGCAGATGTGGGTTTAACACATCAGTGCAGGCAAGCCATTTCCTTCAGTGTGCAATGCTCTGTATTTCTGTCTTGCAGCCTGTCTTCCCACCAGTAAAGTGAATATCTATATTGACTGCTATTTTGGGTAACACTGCCTATTATCTTCTGCTTCCTACAAGTGCTGTGAGTTGCCCTCGGAAAAGTTGTAATCATATGTGTACAACTTGCAGTTTGATGGCAGAATCATAAGCTTGGTGTGTGGAAGCCAAAAACACTGTTAGACACCAGCAGTTACTGTCATTTCTGGGATCACAGCCTGCTGAGATGATAAAAGGAAATAAAACACTTAAATAACCAGAAAGTGCAACTTTGTTTGCTCGGGCATGGTCCACAAGATTTGAAAATGAGCTTCATACCTGTATCTTTAGGGTGAAAAAACCTGTACTGAGCATGTGGTGTGACCATGGATATGGGGCACAGCCCTGGTGTGCTGTATGACTTACATGTGAGAAAAGCAGTTTTACATGTTGATTTTTCAAGACTTTATTAAGTCACTTTGAAATTTCTTTATTCTCTCTCAAACTGAGACACTGAACAGAAAACTTCTATATTAATAGCCAAAGTGATAGCTCAGAGAATATGCAGCCTGTAGTGTGACACCCCTGGACGTGACCTGGTGCTGGCTTTGCACTTAGTACAGACCACATCCAAACAGGGCTGGGGGGATTGTCCCAGCTGTTTGTCCCTGAGCCACAATTATCTTGGGGCTGCAAGGATTGTTAGTAGCAAAGGCAGCCATCCTGGGTCTTGACCAGGAGAAGCATCAGGAGTGCTGTGTTCCACTCCTGGCTGGTGCATGCCAACAGCCCCCTGCAGACTTTACAATGCCAATGGCAGTGAGGCCCCTCTCACCCTCAGCTCAGGGAGTCTGTTAATACCTTTCCTTTCTGTTCTAATTATGATTTGTGTCGTAGTCTCTGGTGGTTTTCATTTGCAAAGACCTCCAACTCCTCAAACCACCTTTATTTTTATATAAAGAGAAGAAATATTTGCCTTGTGCTTTCATATTATTTTTCTGTATGAGAAGAGAGGAAGCAAGAGAGAAACGTCTCCTCCCTCACTTGCTCAAAAGGAAACTGTTTTACCCCTTCACTCATGAATTCCATCACTTTCTCCAGCTCTGCTCCTCTTTCTGCTCAGCTTTTTAGTTCAGTAAAAATGTACTATATGATTTATACGAAAGGAAAAAATATACCTTAAAGATGCGATATTAGGTACTTTGATCTATAGACTGAAGAAGTCAAGATCCTCTATAATTTGTGGTTGTGTTGGCAATAGAAAATAGGAACTTGTTGGAAGATCCTGGAGTAACGACTGTAGTAGTAAGTCATCTGTCAACGCCATGTTCTTCATCTGGTGTACACAATTACCAGGATTGAGCAGAAGGGGTTCTTGAGCTACAAGGAGAAAATGGAAAACCTGATTTGCCTGGAAATTTGGTTTCACGTTCCAAGTTTGTGCCTCATCAGATAATCTCTTGCATCATTACCCAGCAATGAGCTAAAATGAAGGCCAGGATAAACAGGATGTTAAAATAAAATGCTGCAGCATACCAGCATTACAGATGTCTGCACAACCCACACCCCTCATCTCTTCCCAGCAGCTGGACACGGGATCTTTAAGGCCAAGAGTATTCTGAACATCAAACTGCCTCAGTGCTCTTAGTGCCTGATGTCTGTAATGCCCCTGGTAATGACCAACAGCTCGTACCAGAGGGAGGGGAAAACATGCTGCCTCTTGTATGTGTCAGGACAGTCATACACAGTACTAATCCCTGCTCTGCCTGCATGCAGAAGTGAATGCGGAAATGAAGCTCTGGTTGCACTTGTACCTCTGCCTGTTTGGATCACAGCCGGATGAGGATCGGGAGCAGGAGACAGGCAGAGACAAAGGCAGAAAAAGGTCTTCTAATCTCCAGAGAAGTGGCACATTAAAGATCTGATGTCCCAGCTGGCAGAATTTCTGGATTAACTGTTGTAATCATTCTTAGAGATGGTTTTAGTGAATGTGCAAAATTTCTGTGTCTACACTAGGTTATTATTTCTACCTGATCCAGAAATTGCTCTAAGACAAATTTCTATTTAATGAGCCAGTATTAGTGGTTCTTGCAGTTGATAATAGACTATATTTGTTTCCAAAGGGCTCCATTACTTCTGAATTAGTATAATTATTTTCTTTTAATTTCTTGAACAACTTGCTGTATTTCATGCACTTCCTTTACAAGTAAAAAGCTAAAATAGATTGCTTCAAAGTTTATTTGTTAGCAGATGCCCTCAGGTTGAGCAATAATACAGTCTTCTCTCAAGAGGAGAAAATGTTTATGGTCAAGTTAGACTCTTTTGTGGGTAGACAATAGGAAAAGTTGCTTTCCAAGGTACAAAAATACAAGCAAGACAATCATGTGAAAAGTAAAATAATAACAAAAGGGTTGTGGGATTGTGTTATTTTGATAATATTTTCTAGGTAAATCTAGAAAAATATCACTTCTCTTTAGAAATGCATTAAAACTAATCATACAGCAAACAGGGTAACAGGATACTTTCCTGATCTTATAAGCAATATTTGTATCATTTCCATTTTAAATTTCAGAATGATTGCCATCCTGAGAAAACTTCATACAGGGAGTTATTAATGTGAAGATCTCCAGATATTTGCAACTAGAAGTGTTTTATATCACTGGTCAGTGTGTCTACAGGGAATGCAATGCATTGATTGAGGTGATGTGTAAGGCAGTGTGAAAGGTTCCCCCTTCTACTCCAGCTGGTATAACACCACTGACATTTCTGAGAACCTTTCCTGACAAGAAATTTTCTGTGAATCACTCACTCCATTGGTCCCTAGTTTCTTCTTATATATTTCTTCATGAAAAGGCAATTTATGCTGCCAGTGCAGCTCAGCTAAGGCCTTTCCATGTTCTTAACATATCCTTTGGGCACGAATGAAAGAGGCAGCAATCTGCTTGCAAGGCTGGATTCTTGTTTTGAGAACATAGTGCAGTTTCTTTTAGAGTGAGAAATTTACCTAATTTGTCCTTCTAGAGACATTTTGAAGCTATAGGGAAAAGTCTGTAATATGTTGCCTCACTTCCAAATCACACCAGGGATTTACTTGATTCAGAATCTAGTGCATAAAGACACCATTATTTCAGCAATCAGAGGAACTAAAAGGCATTAGAAAATACTGATGCTATTAAAACATCACTGATAAGTAGTTTATTAACAACAACTCACTGTGTTGTATCTCACAGTGTATATTCAGCCTTTGGTGAGTTGCTTTTAGAAATTAAGGTTTGCAGTGCTTTGCAGAGCTCTGTGAATAACCCTTGACAGCACTGCCAGCTTATCTGTAGAACTGAACTTCACAGAGTGACTTGGTTTAATAGCATCCCACAAAATGCTGTGTCCAGGTAAAGCTGGGAAGAAAAATTCAGTACTTACATTTTGGAAAAAAAACAAATCCCAACAACAGCCAGGTTATAAACCCTGGAAAATATCTTATGTGACCACTGAAGTGCTAAGGAAGCTGCCATGTATTTGTGAGAAATTTGTATTCAGGTTGTGTTTACTTTAGCAGAAGTGTTGATTGTTTTGGGGGGGATTTATCCAATCAGTTGAGATTCTACCCTTGAGCAAGTTTGGCCCAGTTTTTTGACACCTTTTGTGTTCTTGTCGTAGCTGTGTGGAATGCTGGACATGTGAGCACATGTAGAGCTGATGGATTTCCACAGATTTGCTATGTGTTTTTATTATTCAGACCTGTGGATGTGTCATGGGAAGGTAAAAGTTATGCACTTGAGGCTTTGCCTATCTGCATTTTCTAATGCTGAAATACGAGCTTATTATGAAAGCTAGAAAATGACAGAGTGTAGATAAAATACTTCTCTTATATTACCTAAAATAATTTTGCTTTTTTTTTTTTTTGCTAACTAATGTAAGAATTAATTAATGTTCACTGTAGATGCCATTAGTCTCAGTGTATGTCCAAGAATCCTCACCTTCATTACAGTGCACTCATACATAAGCTGCTGCTGGCTCAAATTAATGTTTTGTGAAACAAAATGGAAATACCTTGAGTAGAGATACTTTTACTGTCCTTCATTTTTCATATTCACACCTTTATTCTTCAGGTCCATAAATGCCTTCTAACACGTTCACCAGGCCAAGAAGTAATAGTCCATAGCAGGAGACTGTTTTCCACACAAATATTGGACGAGGGAAATAGACAGTAACTTTTCTGTCTCTGCAGAGTAAATGACTGAGAAGAGATAGAAAATGGGTTGAGAGTAATTGTAAGATTATATACAGCTGTCTATTAGAACAGCAGTTTCCTTGAGAATGGATAATGGCAACAAGGTGCTTGCTGGATTTCATGGAGTTTTGATGACTTTGCTTCTAAAATACAAAAATCTCCATATTAATTTGTCAGATTTTTGGTCTATTACTACTAATGAACTGACTCCATGTTGAATACACTTGAGCTTTAATACTTTGATAGTAGTTGTAATGTTAAATCTCTCTTCTACCTCTGGAAATCCAGAGAGTAAATAAATGATAAGTTGATACCCTGCATGGACTGAGTTTCCCTTCTGCTGAACAAGATCTTTGTTTCTACATCAGTATTTTACAACATTAAAGAAGCTAATGTATAATGTATAATTATACTTTTTGACACTTGTAGAAATCACACAATCATTGAAGTCACACTGAAGATTAATAACATAATTACTGGTAAAATTTGCTTAGCTTGCTGAAGAGGTTTTGCCTCTTGGAGAATATTGTTTGCAAAATTTTCCAGAACACAGCTGAGCAACTAGATACTGACCTGAAGGATTTTCCCGTGCATTCTTGAGCTAATTTAACAGGCGGTCAATTTACACTAATCTAGACAAATTGCTTTACCAAAATAGGGAGAAAATATTTTAAAATAGGTAAAATGTTACTTGAGAAAACTTCAGCTAACAGACGTGAATAATGATGAGAGTCCTTATTCTCAATATGTGTTTAAAAGACAAGCAAATCCCTGCCTTTGAAAAGGAAGAAAATATACATGAAAAACAGTTAAATATAGTTAAGAGATTTACCAAAATCTCTATTTATGTTGCCCTAATATATAATTCCAACATATTTGCAACTTCTTTATATTGAATAAAACCTTACACTTAAGGTCTTTATTTGTTGTTTTTTTTTCAGTCACAAGCTTTCCATTTAGAACTTATTTGTACATCACTGCATCGTTATATCCAGGTCTCCTTAAGAAGCTGAAGTTGGATACTTGGTTTATGTATATTTTTTCAAGTGATTTATTTGTTGAAATCTACTATTTAAAGGAATATTATGAGGCCACTGCCTTATATAATTTTTGTATGAAAAATTGGTATTTGAAAGGAATTAGCCTTCCAGCTCTGTTTGTACCTTTCCTTTGTTTTGAAGCAGAGCATGTACACAGCTGTGTTGTGAAAGCCTGTCAGAGTCATTGGCCTTGTCCTACATGCCTCTGCAGTGCAAATAAATAAATAAATCTCACTGTGAATTAGGGAAGTACAACTGAAGTTAGTGACTACATTAATTGATTCAGTCTTTCATGGTAGACTGGACAATACTCTTTTCCATGTGGTCACCTTTTCACATTCTGAGAGCAAGCATTAGAGCTCACAAATAATTCATACTTTTAAACTATGTGTATAACTGTCCAACTGCGGTTTAAGTCTTAATTGTTTTTTAAAACCCTTTTTAGTTTTTTCCATGTGACACTACTTAGCCAATGAAAATAAGCAAGTCATCCATGTATTTTTTACATCCCTTTTCACTTATCTGTGTTTTTCTAACCCAGAGCTGCAAGGTAGAAATGCATAACTGTGTAAATCCTAACAGCCAGAACCCAAAAAACCCCAACATTTCTGACATCTGATTAAAAGTAGGGCTTTCTGAACTCTGTTTGAGAAAACTTACCCAAGCAGTAGAAAAAAGGAAGAACTCTAGATAAAACCTCACTAAAAACCTAGACAACATCAGTAGTAAATCTTTGGAGAAGTCAGTAATGCGGAACTCTGCAAGCAGTTTTATAACTTAGAACTGATTTAAAATTCAGATACAGAGCCGGTGATGAGACATGCACCTGAGATCTTTCCCCCCTGCATGCAATTTACCAGAAGGTGCTAGCTGATTCTCTGACAAAAAATTTCATCTTTCATCCTGCTATCTGACATTGCCCAATTCAATTTTTAAATTTGGTTGCTCAGTCCAGCTCCTGAGTTTTCTAATCTTGACTCTATTTATCAACATTTGTATTTACATTACTTACTTCAGGGACAGAGGAAGATCCCCCCCAGTTTATCAGAAACAAATGTGCATCACCTTTATAGACTACAGAAGCTAAAGAAGGAAATTCTTTTCATCCAAACAGAAGACTATGTTCTTGATTTTAAAATAAATAAATAAATAGGCAGAATCTATGTTCAAAGAAGAAAATAAGCCACTACCATTCTAGATGATGCACTATATGCAGGTTCTTCCTGAGCTGGTCCAAAATTTTGCCTATTTAATGGAGTCAGCAAACTAGTTTTTTTTGCCCCAGGTGAACCTGGGCTTGTACATGCAAAAATGCAGTTGAAAAGAGGGATTTAGGCACATTGGAATGGATTAGGAGGAGTTCTTTGCTGGCTTTGAGTGGGATGCTTAGTTTGCTTGCTTCCTGAGTAGCTTCACTCCTTAGCGTGGAAGTCCTAACTTGGGAAAGGGAGTTCTAAGGAAGAGTAGACCTGGCTTTGATTTTAAAATTTTGAACGATAACGGACATGTCAAGGTTCCTTTTAGCCAGGGAAAAGGAAGGAGGGAGACATGTCTGCAAAACTTCGGAGATGCTAGCAAAAATGTGAAATGTGCATGTATTTCTGCATTTCCACTGTCATTTTTAGCCTTTTCCTCTCCTAAAAATAAAAATAAAATAAAAAAAAATTTAAAAAAGAGAGAGAGTGGATGATGCTTTTGTTTTTACATGTTGAATGAAATGAAATATCAAATAGTTGACATATAGAATAATACAAGATGGAATAGTTAGACAGGTCAGGTGAGAATATTGCTCCCACATTTGAGCCCATTTATGTATTTTTGCAGTTTTGAAGAGGTCTGAGAAGATAGTACAATGAATACAACAGTCGCTCTTCTTGACCCAACTCAGTTATCTCTGTAATGCTGGGCTCTGTGCCCATTTCTAACCCTCCAGCATACCCAGTACCCCAGATGGAGAGTCCTGAAATGGGTGGTTGGGGCAGCTGGAGCAGGGCTACCCTGGGACTGGGCCAGACATGGATACAGGTTGTGACCAACAGCCTCTCCTCACCCCAGTTTGGCACCCCGGAGTCACTGCTCAGGCTTCTGCTGATGGTGCAAGAGAGGCTCTGCGGCTTCCCTCTGAAAGTGTCGGAGTTATGGAGAACTTGCACAGGGATGCAGATAAGCAGGAATCCTGGTGAAACTTTATGTGCCTTATAGAGCACTGGCCCAGAGCCCACCAAAGTCAGCAGAAGTGCAAATATTGGATCTGTTCTTGAATCTGTGTGGGTGTCTTCTTAGCTGAAAGCTTGGCTATCATATCAATGTACTTTATTTAGCCAAATTCCAGAAACAAAAGTAAATGCAAAGATTTCTTTTGTTCTGGCAGGGCACTTTTTTTTTTTTTTTTTTTTTTTTTTTTTTTTTTTTTTTTTTTTTGGGGGGGGCTTTTTTTTTTTTTTTTTTTTTTTTTTGTGTGTGTGTGTGTGTGTATGTGGGAGAGGTTTTTTGTTTCTAATTAACATGTTTAGTTTTCAGAAACTCTCTTATTTGCATTCTACAATTATACTGCTGAGTTGAAAGCAGGGGGTCTTTGCAAAGAGCGAAGTGAATTAGTTTTAGCTAACTGCATCTAAAAAGGAGAGCACGTGGTCCTTTGGCCTTGCTCTGAGAGTTACTCAGCTAGTGTTTTGGACAGCAAACTCTCTGAATATGAGACCCAGGAAAATATGTCACACATTATTAGAAATGGGATGGATGGGAGCAGGCTTTATTGGAAACATTGGCTAAGCTTACATCGTAATTGCTGTGCTGAAGCAGTAAACAGCTGCTGATCCTGTGATCTTTCTAGTGAAAAACAAGCATTTGTTGTAGTTATTTTTCAGATCTATGTTGTTGTTTGCACAGTATTTCAAGTGTCCTACTTGGTATTTATATTATTAGCTCAGTGTTCTACATTGCAATAAATGTGTTTACTTATTACAGAAGTACTGACCCTTAAAACATCTGCTTCTCAGCTGAACATCCACAGCTCAGTGGGTGTGGGTAGCTTCTGTTAGCCATTCTTTCATAATATTTTGCAGTCTTTGGCAAGCAGTTTGAGTCAGATTCTGACCTCAGATGCACTCCTGTACAATGGCAATAGCTGTGCTCCAGTCAACAGCATTCTTCTAGTTTTAAGTCAGTGTTAACTGAGGTCAGAGGACATTGCAGCGAGTGGGCCACAATCCTGCCTAATTTTTGCCTGGCGGAGCTCTTTAAGCAAAATACATAAAAACTCTGGTGGCTCCAAACTGATGCCAAAGTCTCCCTCACTCTTCTAGAGACTGAGCAATAGCAAACAGTATGGCAGAAGGTTAATCAAATAGTTATGAGGAATAAAGGGTTCTGTGTCTATCACCATTAGCACAAGAGCTGTAACTGCAGTCTGACAGGCTTGGAAGAGCTGTGGCTGTCTGGAAAGTGTTTTTTGATCTTGTGCTGTCTCCTGTCTCTACCAATACTGCACCCGAGGGGAATGCTCAGAAGCTTCTTTTGGAGACAATGGTTTCAATTGCCTCATGAGCAAGGGAAAGGACTGGGGAACCTGTCATTTCCTGCAGTGGGGAGAAGACTGCATTGTGGTTGGTGTTAAAGTAGGGAAACAATCATTTTAAGAATTTTATTGTCTTAGCAAAAAGTCATCCTTCTCTCCCACCCTAGCATGTCCACAGTCTGTGACTCAAGCCCACTCTGCCATCCATGTTTGAGGTTCTGCCTTTCCACCTCTGATGGCCCACTCCAGTGCTGTGAAAACCAATACCAGACCTCCTCCTCTTCCTCTTCCAAAACCCTGCAGCTTCCTCTGGTTGTGGCTACCTGAGGAGAGAGAAGGTGCTCACGTTACCTAAGAGCACAGTCTGATTTAGCGCATGCTTAGCTCTTTATGCAGCAGTGGAGGGGATGGGGCAGTCTTTTTATCCTGCATTTGCAGGACCACCCTGGACCTTGTCAATAGCAAAGGAACTTATCCGCTATGGTTATACAAGCAAAAAGTAGTATCATCAACCAACCACAAGCCATCTGGGTTAGTATCAGCGGGGACTTCTATAGTGGAAAGAATTCAAAAGGCAAAATGCAGTGTAAACTTCATATACACAGCATCCCCTAGAGGTTCGTGCTGTAACTTACAGATAGGATAACTGCTCCTTTTCCTTAACTGGTTTCTCTTAAAACTACCATCTAATAACCATTATAATGAGAATACATTTTCAATTTAGCTGATAAATGAGTCATGGCTAAAACAATGTTGGTAATACATCTTGGAGAATGAATTTCATTCTAAAATAGGAAAAAATGTTTTGCAAAACCACTTAGCAATGTAACCTTTGCAGACTAGTGAGAGAAAAAAAAAAGAGCTATTTTTTTCTGATTGTATTATTGTATTTCTGATCATTGTTTATCACCAAAAATCCCAGTTTATTTCCCAAATGTTTATTATTGCCCTTTTTAATTGAATAAATTGTTGTATTTTCTAGTACATGGATATAATGTTGACAGCAATGTTTCCATGAATAAAATGGTCTCTCTCAAAGAACTTCAGGCCATACAAAATGTTTATGCTTGATAAGTGATATCCAAATAAAAATGCAGTGAATCTTGGTTTGGACAATCCATGGAAGCATCTTGATATAGTTAATTTGACATGCAAATAAACCCTATTCACACCTTGAATGAAACCATTTATTAATGGCAAGTATTCATTGTTTCATCTACAGCTTCTTTTTAATGTGGAAGACAGTTTTGATACTTCCACATTACAATATTTTGGATGCCTCCTTGTATAAAGGAGAAAACTTCATGATGAAATTATTTTGGTATTGTTGATGTCTTGTGGAAACTGAGCATGGAGAATACAACAGATGGTATAGACCCACACCAGGTCAGTAAGCTGTGGAAATACAAAACTGCCAATCCTGAAATTGAAAACAGGTGGCAAAATTTTCACTTGGAGATTTGACATCTGTAAGTAATCAGTTAGTGCAAGAGCTTTGGTCAGACACAAATTAACTTCATTGCTGACTGCATTTTCAATAAGTAAAGGAGAAAGCAGCTGCAGTTGGTTAGAATCACAATGAATGAAATACAAGTGTTTAGAAGAACTTCATTTTTGGTTTGTTTTTTTGGGTTTTTTTTAGTTAGCTTGGGTATATACACTTCATAGCATTTAGGCTGAGAAAACAAAATGTTTTACAACAGTTTTAACAGTGCTTCTGGGATCAAAGCTTCTTCTCAGAGCTTCAAACTGTTTCTCACCATTCCTACACCACTTTCTTCTTCTAAAAAATTTAAATAAATAAATAAACACAGAACATCTGGATTTAATTGGGGGGAGGGATTAATTTCAAATAAAGACATTAAAAAGTTATTTTGGCTAGAACAGAACTATGCTAATGGGGGATGTTGTGTTCTTTAACTTTGTCCTTTCTGGCAAGCCTTGCTTCTCCCCACAAATAGTAGTTACTGATCTGAAAATGCAGATGTCTGACACTGACCCAGTGCTGGCTTTCCTAGCAATGACAGGGAATTTCAGAGCAGGCAATGTGTTAGTCGGTGCTAGTTTGAGAAAAAATGAGGTTACTTGTAGGCCAAATTGAAGTTTAGAATATTTTCAAAACATCTAAACAGAATTTATTGTTGTAAGGGAGCCAGACTACCTGAATAACTTCAATAGGTAATGATATTTGTTGCCCAGAATATTTCAGGTTTAAAAGATTTCAAGTTAGTCAGAGCAGAAAGGGTTTTTCCCATGGAGGGAAACTAACACTGTAACACTAGAGCCAGAGCAACCTTCAGAGTTGCAGTAAAAAGTTGGGGAGATGATCGCCTCCACCCGATGTTGTGTGTGGCACATACATTTATGAGAATGTAGCACTACTTCTGTTTCCAGATATTCAAGAGTCTGTTGCAGTTGATTTCAATTCAGTTTTCCACACTTGGATGTTTCAGAAAGGTTACCACCTCCAGTCAGACACCACCCTATACTAGAGGCAGCTTGACATCAAAGGTGCTCTAAGCATCCACAGCTGCACTGAAATCATAAGATCTTCAGGAGGTTGCACACTTGCATTTCCATATCCCAAAGTGATTATAATTCTAAATCTTGAGCTATGTGAGGATACTGTAATGTGAGGAAGTAACTGAGCTTACTAATGAGAAGAACCAGAAGATCAAGAGCTGGAGAATGTCTGTGGGGATATGTTCTGGATGGAGTGATGTTCAGAAAGAGTGAATAGATCACCCTGCAAAAATTATCCCTCTTTAAGATGCTGCAGTCAGGCATATGCAAAATGTGAAATTCTCAGTCATGTTGAGCAATCAGATAAATGTTTAATATGAGTTTAATTTTTTAAGTGTTGTTTAATAGCTGAAAACTAAAGGAAACTCTGTGCTGTGACTAATCAGCTCTCTGCAGAATACCATCAAGTGCTCCTATTAAATCGAATGCCAAATGTATGGCTTCTAGATCACTTTGTGATATTTAAAAGAGCTAATTTATTGGCTATATGATGTATCTTGGAGTAAAATAATATTAGAATTCTTTTTCTGAATTTTCTAATGTTTGAGTTTTCTAAGAGAAGCAAGAGGAGCCTACTCCATGACTAGCAATTTTATGGTGCTGCTGTATATTAGATATCATCAGTAAATTACCTTTTGCTTTTTTCCTGGAATCTAGACATCCCACTGGACTCAACATGCACAGTCATTTCATTCCTTCCCTGTGTGCATGCAAACTACTTTGCTATTTTGTCACTGCCTTGACTAAGTGATTTTCATAATGATTTATGTCACATATATTCATGGAACAGTAAGTAACAGATCGTAGTATGCATATAGACTGTTCTGTAAATTAAAACATGCAAGTTCTCTGTCCACAGCCTTGAACAGTGTGAAGTAAGCCCAGCCTTGTTTCTATGCACTTAAAATGTAACAAATTTCTGATATTAAGTTCAGATAAGAAAGGTCTTAATTTTAAAATTTTTAAACAAGAAATACGGTTCCCTCTGTGCTACTGAGAAAATATATGATAGCAAAATAGGGTTCAGGCTCGTCACATTGCTTTTCAGAGAAGTGATTTTCTGACTGCAGAACTCTTTTCAATCTTACTGTCCCTTCTGCTGTTTTATCTTTCTCTGACAGGTCAGTGGAGAGGATAACATCTGATTTCAGATGACATTCATCTGATTTCAGATAACATCTGATTTCAGACAATAAGATTGGGAAGAGGTAGCAGGCAAGTGGGGCCAAATTCTATGGCTGAGGCTATGAGACAGTCTCTGCATGTAACATCACCTTTTCCATCACAGTTTCTGCTCCTCCTCCCTGAAACTGGGCTAAATAAAAGTGGTACAACATGGGATCTCTGCTCTTCCTGGGAGAGCACAGGCTGATCTGGAGAGACCAGGGAGCTGTGGAAAAGGAGATTATCAGAGTAAGGCTGGAAGGTGCTGAATTACTGGACTGGTGGCAGAATAAAACCTGAGTAAATCTAAAAAGGAGGAATTCCCAGTCTAGATCTGTTCCTGGTGGGATAGACCTGTCAGGGCACTGGATGGTAAATGCTCTATTAAAGCCTGTCATTCAAGGTATGGGAAAGACAACTTTGGTTGCATGGAGAGAGACTTGGAGTCCAAGGACATCAGAGGGAATGTCAGTCTGGCGTTTTGTACCCTGCAGGGACAAGGGAGGAAGGCACATAGTGAGGAATGGGGTCACATGCATGTGTAGGGGGGAAAAAAACCAAACAAAAAAAGAACCAATAAAAAAAAATAAGCAAGATTCAGTTTGCCCCTGGTTGAGTGCATTACAGATCTAAAAGAAATTGTATGAGCTGGTATATGTGAAATCACTCATATTTAAAACTGAAGGTGAAAAACAATATATTGACAAGCCTGTGCTTCCTGTGGAGAGGCTGTATAATGACACAGAAAGTTTTCTCCCACAGCTTTTAGTCTCCTTACTTCAGCAAAACTGATGGGAGTAATAAAGTAAGTTGTTGCTTTTCCCTTCTTGCTGCATTTATATGAGAGGAGGAAGCTGAATTTGCTGTCTTTTATTACTTTTCTCCTCCAGGAGTAGGTAAAAAGTGATATATGCTTCATGCTTTTTTACAAACAGATTATACTGGACAGATGCTTAGGAACAGCTTAGCTAAATCATGTGAAGGAATGCCTACATTATGCAGTGTGGAGAATCTGCTGCTTTTGGTATAACCAGGCAGAAATGGAGATTCATTTGGGGCACAAGAAGTTGTGAGGTTATGGTTTACCATTAATGGAAGAGGAAAAATGTCCACCATGAGTAGAGACATGAAGCTCAGTTAAATAACAAATCTTTGAAAGGCCCTGGTTCGTGGAGGTGTCAGTGGGTTTGTGGGCTCATTTAGAGCCAGACAATGTGCACAAATGCCCCAAACTATGAGAAACTTCCACATGATTCACAAGCATGTGATACACGGGCTGAAAAACTGGTTTTAGTCTTTGAAGCAAATGGGCATTTGCTGTCAGCACTGGTTAGTGTTTAACAAACCCTTCCTCACAAATTTGTTTAAGGTTACGAATGTGATGAAGGACTTACAAAATCAGTGTTTTCATAGCAAATTTGTAGTTCTGTGACTCATAAGTGGAATTAAAGCCTTGATTGAGTTGCTTACTGTTATCACTTAGTTTGCAATCCCAAACACTCAGTTGTGGATCCGGGAGAGGCCTGAAAATTAAAAAAAAACAAAGAAGCAATGCTCACTGTGTATGTTTGAAGTCCTGCTTCTTTCTAGGGATTAACTTAACTGCTCTTAAGGTTTGCAGAAAGAGAACTGCTTGCCTTGGGATCCAGCAATGCACTCCTGAGAGTGCAGCTGATTTTTGTCAATGAGAGAAGCTCTCAACTTGTCTTCTGAGCCCAAGTACTGCTGTCTTGTGCTTTCATAATATCCTGGTGGTTATGGACTCTCTAGAGAAGTGAGGCAGAGAGTTCACAGTTACCTTTACCCTGAATAACCTCTTCCATCTCCTAGCAAGATGTCCTGCTTTTGAAGTTTTTCTGGAAAACAGTGAGACTGATTCAGACAAAGGAGAGAGTGGAGGACAAACAGTTTATAAAATCTATGAGGACGGTAACTAGCCCTGATTTAAGAAAAGTTTACTGTGAATTTGTTCTGTCACAGTGGGCATATGCTTTCCAAAACTGGAAAACAGGATCAAGTGAGCAGCTCAGGCAGGTAAGAAAGGTGGCCAAGCCAGCTTTTTGGTAAGGTGGGGATGCCAGTCCTTACTGACTGAGCCTGACTGCATCCTTTAGCATTAGATAGCCTCACTCTTACAGTTATCTGAAGAGAAAATACTGTAAACCAGGCCTGTTAATGGTAATGGGTTTGGAAGTGATGGCTCTGTGGGACATACTGCAAAAGGACAGCCAGCCTGTGCAAGCTCAGCAGTTGGTTGGCCAAGACACCTAGATATCCAGGAACTGGTAATTTATCCCTCTGTAATACAGACATGGAATGATATATCTTAAGTGACTGAGTTGTTTCTCTGCTTTAATAAATGAGATGTATGTGTAGAGGAAGGCAGTCAGCATTCAGCAAGAAGACAGATTAATTTAAGATTAACTCCTCATTGGAGTGGAACTGACAGGCCTGTAGAAATGGGCAGTTTTAGGGGCTGTTAAAGTCCCATTAAAGTTCACCACCTTGGAACTTGCTTGAGTTGCAAGTGCTTTGACAGTGTGAATACATGTGGTACAGAAGGGAGGGGTTGTGCCCTAAATTAGCACTGAGGTAATTGAAAATAACACCAAATTGTTCTTGAGAAACTTAAGTATGATTTCTAGGGTTGTATTAATTTCCAGGAATCAGGCAGATCTTTTACTCTTACAACACTGAATGTAGTCAAGCTGGTTTTGAATCCTGAATTCCCTACTGCAAGACATGAAGAGCTGGTTTGCAAACCTTACTGTGGCTGCTCTGGCTCTGGATGGGCTGTCAGCCAGTATGTGGGTTAAAACCTTGGCAGCAAGATGCTGTGACAAAGAAATATAAGACTGCTTTAAAAGACACCTTTTGTGCATCTGGCTAGTGCTTTTCTGTCATTGAATTTCAAGGGCAGGGCATGGGGAATCACAGCTGACTGTTGACACTATTCTTCCTTTGGAAAGAGAAAAGAAATAGCACAGCATTATTGTGTGCTTCTTAGGAATAAAATCTGTGATGAGTAGAATGAGGAGAAACACAAGTGACTTTTCAAGTATATTTTACAGCTATATCAATCTCTGTCTAACAAAATAGGCCAAATTTTGACTTATTTTCCCAACTCATTCTGTACATGGATATTCTTGTCTTCATTTAGTAATTAAACACTGAAATGCCATTTCATCTAAAAAACTTCTAAAACACTCTATCTTCTCTCTTACTTAAAGATATTTTTCCCCTTTCTCCTTTGAATTTGCTTTCTAGCCAGTGACAATAAAGAACCTGAGCAACAGCTTGAGCGAATGGCTGAAAAGAAGTATAAATGTTCTGCACTGGAGTGATTACCCAAGCAGAAAATCAACCATCTTGTGAAGAAGGTCTTTTCCTCTTAGAGTCATTCCTTCAGCTCTTTGTAGGCACTAGGCAGTGTTTGCATGCATCTAATCACTGAGTCTACCAAGTCTGAGTTCCTATAAACTCAGCTTCATTTTGAGAATAAGCTCCTTCTAAGCATTTAAGCACATTTGTGTTTTTTTAAGGAATATACTGAACTCTCTTGTTCCATGTGTCATGTCTACTTTTTTTTACCCTCTGAAAAGTAAAATAACATATTCTTCGTGTGATGATTAATGTGTAATGATGTTCACACATTACATAATGTCCTATCTTTCACTCAGAAAAGCACTGGCACAGCAGAGGGTTGCAAATCTGTCCCTTCATGAAGTGGAGACTGATGTAATTTGAGCTGGCTCATCCCTGCAGCTTCCAAAACACCATGTGCTTTGCAACACAGCAGTATCCATTTTTGCCTCCTTTTTTTTAAAAAATGCACAGATGAAATGTATGTCCACAGCATGGTAACAAACCCACCCCAGCAGGAGTGCTGCAAAGCTGATAAAGTCTTTTTTTTCTGGAAATGTTGTGGTTGAATTGGAAGGTGTTTATTACAAAAGCAAAAAAACCACATTTATTCAATCTTCTCCCAGAATATGTCTATCCGAATGCCTAAGTTCCATGTAACTTGTTTATATTAAAAGTGGATGCCAGCAATACAGTTCCCTAATTTTATTTTGGGATGGTGGGAGTGCATGTAAACAGTGTCAACTGTAACATGTATAAAAAAACAGGTTTTATCTGTAAATTCTAAAATGTCTTTAAAGGAGTTGAGTCCTTCCAGTCCTGTCATCAGTCAAAAACTGTGAAAACATTCCCTTCCTGCACTTTACTCCCCAGAGCTGCACAATCCACAGTACTTGCTCATCTGCCTTTTGGGAGAAGACAAAGGCAATATTCAATACACCATGTACTAGGCAGTCCAATGTCCAATTAAACATTTTCTGGATAATTTCATTGCTTTGACAAGTTTCAAGATTGATGCAATATTTTATCTTCTGGTTCTCCAGTTTCTCTGCCAGTTTTCAAAGGGTTTACTTCTTTTCTGCCAAACAAAGAATGTCTTTCTATCATTCATAACTCAAACTGGCTTAATTTTTATGCCTCTGATTTCTGATGGGTTTAATACAGCTGTTCTTTGACTCTAAACACATTTCTCCAAGAATTCCTCCTCAATCTATGATTTTTTTTTTTTTTTTGGTCTCACACCAAGTCTAGTAAGGCAGATTTTGTGCCAGAGCTTAAAAACAATCTCTGCTCTAATTTCCTCCCGTTAGTGTTCTAGAAACATGATATTTTTCTCCAGCAGATTTCCTGATCCAGGATTTTAGCTGATTTTAGCTGAGGCTAAAATGATAATTTCTCCTGAAAAGAAAACAAACCAAAACCTGAAGGCATTTAGACCCATTGTGATTTCAATGACAAATTTAATCTTCATTAGACAAGATGGAAAATACTTTGACAATAGAGAGACTGGAAGAAATAAGCAATGGCCTTTCAGTAATGAAATAGTATAAAATAGTACATAGCTATTATCTACTGCTTGTCATCAGTAACACAGACCATGTTTAACAAAGTGAGTTTCATTATGTGCATCTTACAGATTGCAAGAGAGGCATTCATTGAGCTATTATGCAAAAATACTGAAAAAAATAAGCAATCTGCACTTTTGCAGCATATATTTAGTTCCTTTTAGAGACTCCATCTCTACACTGTATATTTACTGTAATTATTTACATGTCTCTTATTGCTTCCTCAAAAATTGAGAAGCTCTGACTTCGCTAGAAAAGTCAGAACTTAGTCACCTCTTACAGAGGACCATATCTATGGTACTGCACTGGGCCAGATTGAAGCCTTTATTATTTAGAATCCCTATTATGTTTTCAGAAGTCCTTGAAACACTTACTTCATGCATGTGAATGAAAATGGAAGTCAATCAGTCTTCTTTTTAAAGTTTTGTGCTTTTCTTTTGGAACAAAATATGCAGAAATGAGGGAACTGGGTAAATATATAGGGAAATGTAAGCTGAACAGCAATTGCAAGTTAAGGATAAAGTGACCTTGAAATAGGCTTCAATGTCTTTTTTATTAATTAAAATGCCATTTTCATTTCTTGACCATCTCATCTCTATTAAAAAAAATAAGGCATCACAGATAAAATACTGTAAACATAAATTTTATCTGTAACAGATAAAATACTGTAAACTGTAAAAAACAAAGTGTATCTATAAAGATGTGAAAATCAGGTAAAGATATCTTAAGAATTTTACAGTACTATCATTTAATGTATTTTTCAATCATTGCTAACCTAAACATGCAACCCTACCATATAAGCCCAGTAAGACTACCTTTACTTCTCCTGACCTTTGAAGCAGCTGTGTTTGAACATGACAATTCACTTCTTTTACTTTGTGCAGGACATTTCATGAAAAGCATCTTGACACCACAGTGTAGTGAGTTCTGGCACTAAGCCTTTACTGTTTATTAAATGAATTCATTAATTCTACAAATGATCAATCTATTTACTTGCAGCTGGATTAATCTTTCTTAATCCTGAATCATTGTTGGTCTAGGAAGCCTTTGTGTGCAGAAAATGAAAGAAGATATATAGTTTCCTTTTTCGATCCATAATGAAAGTGAAGGGATTTAAATTTATGGCTCCAATGGAAATCAATTTGTGATCTTGAGCTGAAAAGAAGTCCAGGTTATGTCTCCATAAACAGCCATAAATTTTAATTTGCCCATCTTCAAAAAATTCTCTTTTGCCACTCTACTGGAAGAAAAATCATGCTTTTTTTTCTTCAGCTTTTATAATATCAGATTACTATTACATTATTTGCTACATATTTTTGGGCAACAGCAATTGCTTGTTCATTTTCCAGTTTTCTAAATCCTGAACTCTGTGAAACATCTAATACTGCAAGCCACTTCCTTTCTACTCCTGTGATGGGGGCAGAGGGGACTGAGGATGCAGAGAGAGAAATGTGGCATATTTAAGTCATGAGGGGGTTACATTGCATGATCTGCCTTTCTTTGAAATGTCCAGGATGTGTTGAGTTCTCAGAAGTGTGTGTGGGCTGTATTTTGCCACATTGCCACAAACTCATTAATAAGTCTGTTTGGAGATAGTAAGAGGCTTAGGAGTTTGCCCTTGTTTGCAGACAAACTTACTAAGGGTGGTTTCAGTCTGTTGGGCACCACTGACTAGGGAGGAGAGGAAATCCTTCATCTCTGTGCCATCAGTGTTTGTTGTACCTGATGATGTGCCTGTGCCAACTTTCTTCTTTTATTTCCACTGTGCCAGGTTGTTCAGATTTTAACCTGTGTCCCTGAGGTGATGTTGCCTATGCCTGTATGTATGGGCAGCTCCACTGTGTTAAAATGTGAGCCGTTTTCCATCTATATCTCTTTGCTTGAGCAGCCCAATCCTGCGTGGCTGCCTTTGGGTGAATGCTGGCATTGATCCTTGTGCCTGATTCGAAGTTAGCCTGACAGGGCTGCCCAGGAAGGCAATTACCCTCTGGTGCTGCTCCAGTACCAGTGAGTGACAGCCTGTCAGGGCTGACCCGTGGTGTCTTGGCCACAGCAGTGTCCCTGCAAGCACTGCTCTTTTCCTCTGCACGCTGCTGTGGAGGCTCTGTGTGTGCTATCTGTGCTAATCCATTTCTTGAGCAATGGGCTTCCTTCTGCATTAGCCTCTGGCTTTTCCTCAGGCTAAAACTGAAGATAACCCTTCTACAAAAGTTGCATTTGGCACTATCTGCTGGGGCAGAATTAGCCAAGCTAGAACAGGTTCGTACATCCCAGTTATTTACTGTCTTGTTTCTCAGCAAGTCATGCAAAATGAGTTCCAGACATATGCTGGAGCTCAAATTATGAATGCCTAGTTCACTTTTTTGTATGCTTTTCTCTCATATCCTCAGGTTGTTCTAGGGCCTAGGTTTGCTAGATCCTTCAGGAAAAAGAAAGATGCTTTCAAGTTGGAACCGTGAAGTGGACAACTCTAATGCTACTGTCCAATACCAGTAATCATACTGTAATCTAGTTACTGACCAGAAAAAAAATATAAACTTCTTTACAATGTGTTTAAATAAGGTGCAGTTGGTATTAGTATTCTCTGGAAAACCTTTGAATCGAGTTTGGAAAAGCAAGAATTTGCATATAAATAGAATATTATAGAGAGATCTCCATTTCTCTTGGCAGGGCATTTTTTTGTTGAATTCTTTACTTTTTACAGCTTTTTAAATAAATAATTCTGTAGTTTAGCTAGAGTTTGTGTTATAGGGGGATTTGGACAGAAAATACATAAACTACACATGAATTAATACTTTTGACATTATTGCTACAAGTTAATAAAAAAAATCAAATTATTTAAAATGTGTTAACTACTTTCTTTTCTATGCTGTAGTTGATAATCCACAAGAAATTCTTAATAGTGCAAGTTGTGTGCCGGATACATCAGAACATTACAGATATACTTCCTTTTGGAAGCTTAGTATGTGCTAAATATTCATCTAAGTACAGCTGGGTGTCTGCAGTACTAATAATTATTGCAAGTGCTACTGCAAATGTGGATATTGAACATATTGGTGTAGTGTGCAAAGAGTAAGTGAATAGTACTCAGATTGAATTTGCCGTGGCTGGGCATCTAAGTCTATTAGAGCTTTTTTTCTTTATTTTTTCTTATATTTTGAAAGGAAGGGATAAACCAGAATCAATTCCATTGTCATTATCATTCTTTTCAAGGTGATTTTGTCTTCCTGTCTCAGAAAGTGGAGGGCTGAGATAAAGGATTACACTCCACATTGTTTGCTTAATCATAATTGTGTTTTTATTGTTCCAAAAATAATACAAAAAAGGTCTGCAAGTGTGGAATGCAGATGTGCACAAGACTTGTAAGCACCTAGTAGGTGTAAAATGTTAAGTACCTTCCACTTCTGTTACGATCAGCCTTCCCTAGACTCTTGTTCTAACCTCAGTTGTGAAAGCAACTGAAATCCTTCTAGAATATGTGTGTAAAAAAATTAACCACATCAAATTAGAACACCTTTTTTTTTCCATTTTAAATCTTCTTTTTACTGAAATAGCTTCAAAATCTTGATACCGCCCAAGTTTTTGGTGTTGACTGATATCACTGTGTACTGACCAAAATTCTCTCCGTCCTCTTACTCTCCAGCATCTTCAAGACTTCAAGCCTTCTTTGAGACATAAGTTGTATTTTTTTGTATCCAGTATGTATCCAGTTAGCAATAAATTTAGATCTTGATCCCCAAGTAGAACTGACAGAGAGAATAGTGAAGCAAATCTAGAAGAAATTATAAAGCCATAATCAGATTGCTTGTTAATTCAATATGCAAATTATTGTGTTAATATAGCTGGAGAATATGAGTGAAGCTGGAATTTAACAATATTTCCTCAGTGTTGATGTAGGCTAATCAAAGTAACAGTATTGTTACCCGTGGACTCAGATCTTGACTTTACTTATACTATTTCAATTTACCTGTATGATTACATAAGTACTTACCAAGTGAAAGTAAATCGGGCAATTCAAACAAACAAACAAACAAAACCCCAAAACACTACAAAAACCCAGCCTGCCGCAGTTGTAGTTGTGACAAAGATAAAGTTCTAGAAGTGTGGTAATATGCTCTTTGGGACCACTTGTAGTGGTGAAAAATAGTTATTGAATAGAAAGCAGCTGCGAAGGGGAAAGTCTGAGTTCATATTGTTGATAAAATGGATGTGGAAGGAAATTACCAGTTACATTATTTCCCTCCCATAATACCTATTATTATTGATACTGATTCTGTATTGGACATGAGTCTTAGTTGCTACTTATTATATAATTGCAAGGAAAACATACCATGAGATAGTGTTATTATTTTAGACATTATTTTTTTATTCTGAACAAACAGTTCAACAGTGGTACAGTGATCATCATCTTCCGTCATTCAGAGTTTTATCATCATTGACCTCTGATTCCCTTTGCAGGCCTCATAAATTCTTATCCTTAGTTGGGAAAAATAGGATCATGCTAAGCATTTTCCCACATATTATTACAATTCTGTTAGCAGTTTCAGACAAGCTTTAAAAAGAAACTATGAGAATCTGGTCTTTTGTTGGTTGACCCAAATCATGACCCAAACTGACACAGCTTTTTCTGTGCTAATTATCAGTCTGGAATAGTTTATAAAAATGATGTTATTTTTTAAACAGTTAAGAAATTTATTGTATCATTATCAAGGACATATTAAAATTCAAGCTTATCTATCTTTCCTAAATTAAGGTCAGAAAGATGCAATTGTTCCTAGGCCCATGAATCAGGTATAGATGAAGTCTCATTTTGTTGAGGTGCTCATAGGCAGAGTTAATTTAAACTAGAAATTTTCCTGATTTTTAGCCATATAACTGATTTCTGCTGGGATGTTTGTCATTTAATATATAAGCCCAGTACCTGGAGAATCCTTTAAAGGCATGTTTAAGTTTGGAAAGAGTCTGTAACTTCGTGGAACTAGTATTCATATCTTTTATCAATATTTGTTGGTTTGTCACCCTTACTGAAAGGATCATAAAAGACTCGTAAGACCGGCTATAGAAAGTTACTTCAGCTAAAGTAGTGATGGCATTTTCTGTCTCTTGATGAATAAACTTGTGTATTTGATACTTGATTTTGCTGGCATTTGGGCTGTGGCACATTTAGAAAGTCGATCATGCATTTCACAAGCAATCTGCTGAATAAAGGTTTCAATGTATGAGTATTTCTAGTCTTTAAAAAAAATCTAGCTGATTATGATGCATTTATGAAATTAGTCAAATTGCAGACTTGGCTTAAATATGTGCAATCATTAAATGTAAATAACACACACATTTCGGAAATGCAGTTCTGAAATTCTAATGTGCTGAAACATTCTCCAAATGTTTGACCTCATGGAGAAGGGGGAAAAATCAAAACTAGTTGAGTGAATGGAAGAAGATTTATGTATTTGCCTTTTTTTTACTCAAAGAAGGTTTATTTCTCCTTTGGTTGCGCTGCCACCTGAAAAAATGTGAAGTTTCTCTTTTGTTTTTTCTTCCTTATAAATAAAGCTTTATGTAGACCAGACTTCCTGGTCTACATACAAAATCAGAGCTGTCTTCCTTGTCAAGTTCAGCTGTTGCATTTTGGGCCTATTTGCTTAGAATTTCTCCCTTTTTCTTTGAGGGCAGGCTTGGCAAACCAGAGAACCCTTGTCCCCACCACATTTAGGTGTCTCCTTCCCTTTCAGCAAATCTTTCTTGTATAGCCCAGCATTTCTGACCTGTTAGAGCCACTTGTATAATTCAAAATATTGAAGTGGACATACAGCATTGATTTATGTTAATGGCAGAAGTTTTAAGCAGTTCTATGTATTTCACAGTACAGGATACAAATCTTCCTGCCCAAAACCTCAGACTAGCAGAGCCACCTCAAAAGTCAGAAACCTCCTGATGTGCAAGACAGAGGTTTCAGATGTGTGTCTTCCATCAGTTTAGTTTAACGCAATTAAAAACTTCTTTAGTACTTGTTAAAATGAAAGCTCACGTGGTAAAAAAAGCTGTTCCCTGGGTACGTGGTGATTTAAGCAATAGATGCCAAATGCTTTCTTTTTTGTGTGAGCGTGTACACCTGTACAGGAAGAAATTTGAAACACCTGTTTTAGATATGAGTGCAAGTGAATCTGCTGTAATTTTCACCCATTCCCTTTCCTCAGTCTTCTCTAAATATTTTGTGCAAATGTGTTTTAGTTTGTCTGAATAATGCTTCCATTCCTTTAAAGCCTTTAATGGAAATTCTGATCACATCAGCTATGAAGGGCTGAACTGGCCAACTGTGGCAAGAGCTTTTGATCATCCCAACAGTCACCAAATAATCTCTGATCAGTGAAAGATTTTTATAGATTTGTTTCCCTTATCCCCACCTGACTGCCTCTCTAACTTTATTCAACATGGAGCTGAAATCTTAAATTTTAGTATAACTCAAGGAGGAAAGGAGCTGAAGATGTAAGGATTTTTATCATTAATTTTATGAAACTTTCAAGAGCAAGAGCTGAAGGATCAGACTGAAAGACCATCTTCATTACATATTCATTAGAAAGAACTTACTCTACTCTTACTGCTTAAAAATACTGCAGTACAGGATCAGAGACAGTGGCTTGCCAGTGATAGTACTATATATAAAACTCTGATGGTTTACACATGAAAATATCAGCTGAAAAGAGTAGTTCCCTCTTTAACATTTAAAGGCTTGCTGTAGTTTTGCATCGCTGTTCCTACAAGTTGAAGAAGTTACTACTCATCTGTGCTTGCCAATATTGTGATTTTATTATAAATCAGATGTTACAGCATTTGGCTTCTTTTCAATTGATTTGAATGACATGTTCTCCTTCAGTGTTAATTAAAGCAAGAGCTCCAAGATCTAAAAGATAAGACTATAATACTTCAGTGCATTTCCTCTAAAATGCCTTTTATGTGATTTTTTTTTTAAACTACACAGGGATTTCAACCAGAAATATCAAACAGTCTAACTTGTAAAGTGTTGGAATTTTAAGTGTCTGAATGCTTTTCCTTATGGGATGCCTCCTTTTAGAACTTTAAAATAATTTATCTATCCATTATCTGAAAATTTATCTAAGTTTTATTTACATAAAAGTAAAACATCCTTTTCAGCTAATTCAAAAATGTTTGTCATTTTCTCAGTGAGAGATCTACTGGGATAAAGAAAGAGAACATTCTGGAGCAGAGCTGGTCCAGCCAAGCTCATCACTCCTCTCTCTCTCTGTCCCCTGTAGTTCAAGAAGACGGTTTAATGAAGGAGGAATCACACAGTACATTTCTTTCTTTATTCCATGAAATCACATCCAGATTTTGTCTCACTTTGTAGCTCAGTATCCTCATGTTGCCAGTCCAGGACAGTTAACTAGTGTATTGATAACAGTGTTTTACAGATTTCATGGTGAAAAAAACTCCAAAGATTAATTTTAAACTGAATAGTTATCACTTCCTGCATTTAATTCTTGCTACTATTCAATTTAGAACCTCCAAAGATTAGTTTTCAACTGAACAGTTATCACTTTCTGCATTTAATTCATGCTACTATTCAATTTAGAAGGATAACATGCGTTCTCAATAAAGTTAGATGATTCTAAAGCTTCCTTATGTCAGTATAGCTTGTACCTGTAAAAAATATTTATCAGTGTAATGGTAGAAACAGTCTCTTTTAGAACATTTTGTGTGTTTCAAAGAGAAAAATCACATAATTTAAAATTTTAAAGGGGGTAAAAATTGTACACTAATGACATAGAACATCTCTGTAATGGGGAATGGCCCAAGCCAAATCTTGCAGATGTCATGATGCAATTATACTGTAAAAGAAAATATGGAGAAAATTGTGTAGAATTTCCAAGCCAGTGGAAATACCCTGACACACTTCTTTCCTTCTCACCATCATTATATTATTATCATTTTAAAAACCAATTTATGTTACGAACAACTTTAAAGGTTAGAAAGTACATCCATTTCTATTCAGGATGTGGGAAAAAAAGGTGTAATTGCTTTTCTTTACAAATGGGTCTCAACTTGAGGTGAATGGGATTTAAAACCCTCCCCTAACTTTCACATGTGCTATTTGCTAATTTAGGTAATTGCCTCATTACATCAAGCATGTATGATAACCATGAAAAGAGTAGGCTGGAGTGGGACTGCAAAATGGGGGTGAAATGCTGTTTTTGCCTGTCTCTGAGTGTGGATTTTGAGCCACCAAGACCAGGCAGGGAAGGTGCTTCAGGGGAAGAGAAAGGGATGGTGCAGACATGTGTCATTACGATTCGGGACGGCTCAAATAACGATACGTGTAAACTCCAGTTTCTTCGGAGAGCATTATAGCAAGGATTTGTTGAAAGACAGACTCTTTTATACAGTATACAGTGTTTCGGTTCAATGAATTTGATTGGTCATTTGGAACAACACTTCTTGACTGTTTCTTACAAGTAAACAAGAACCAGGCAAAATAATACCTGCTAATAGTCGTTTACTTTCCAAGATTGTTTTGATTCCTCCTTGAGATTTCCCAGGCCAGAGTAAGAGAGCACTAAGTTCCCACAGGCTCTGCTGCTGCCTGAAGCCTAAAAATCCATGTTCTGACCACTGTCAGTTCCCACAGACGTGAAGTTAAGGTCTGTGGGCTGGCGTGTGATGCTGTCGTGGCCTGCAAAAGGTGCCGCAGCCTCAGGACAAACGGGGCCTCCATGGAGCCAGCGCCAGCCCGGCGGGGCACGGGCAGGGAGTCCTCTGTCTCTGAGCCCTTGTGTCTGAGCAGTTTGCCATGTCTGACAGCTCCCTGATCCCCAGAACAGCACGGCAAAGTGCCTGCAAGCTGAAGCAGAGAGGGCTGCTTTGATTAGATTTTGATAAGGAATGTGGAGGAATAAGTTGGTTCACCCACTGAGCTGTCCCTCTCTATCGAGCTGCTGACTGTCTGATAAAATAGGGAGCGCAGTAGCAATTTGTTGAAGACAATGTTCTAAGGCTTTTAAGAAATGCAAGGAAACAGCCTTCAAAAAGTCACCTATTAGAAGAAAAGAAGTCTGATTTCTTGGGATCTGAGGGAAGATATGGCCTGAGATTGCTTGTTTTGCATGTCGATTAAATTCTGATTTCTCTAGCTGACCAAGCACCTTTGTCTCAGATTATTTCAGCTTGGTTGAGACTGATGAAATAATTCAGGAAATAAGTTTAGTAGATTTGGGGGAGTTTTATAGAAAAATGGAACCACATATAGCCTAAAGTGTATTAGATATTGTTTCTGTATTGTAACACTTTCTGGTCTGCCAAGAGCAATGTCTGACAGATTTTTCTGTACCCATGGCTCCTATACCTGTTCCTGCTGTAATGCAGGTTATTTAAACCTTTGATAGTTAATTTTCTATTTTCCCATCTCTTCTGTACTTTGACAACATGTGTGATGCTGATTAAAGACCTTGGAAGTGGTACCATCTTTTTTCAGAAGATTCTGTTAAAAAAAGCAGTGGAAGTATTTCTGCACGTGATTATTTACTGGTCTATCCTTTCAGCATTTTCCTTTACTTTGCCACTCCTTTCGAGAAGTCTTTTTTTGTTTTGTTTTTTGAACCAAATCACCTTCTTCCTGGCACATCAAAAGCACAGAGCACCCCTCTGCTTCTCCTTTTAGACACAAAGACAGTATGAAAAACATATCTGATTTTTAGTGCAAAATATGCAAACTTACTTCACTCTCTCTCTTACTTTAACAAAAAAAAAAACAAAAACAGAAAAATACTTTGTTGGGATTTTGGATTGGGCAAAATGAAAACTTCTGAAAAATTAATGATTTTGTCTGCTGATAGTTTTATAGGTTTGTTTTGCTGATAGTTTTACTAGTATGAAAAAGTTGCAAATGAGCATGAAAATGTCCGAAAGTTATATGTTAAACACACCACCCAACTGCTCATCCATTGCAGAAGATACCGTGGGTGTCTGCAGACTTCACGCATCATTCATGTTTATCATTTATACAGCAGGACAGCTTTATTTATGCACTGGAACAGCTGTTTATGAGAATTTCACATCTTTCATAATGTTTATTTGCCTTTCACCATGACTTCCAAGCTCTTTCAATATAAAATCAGTGAGAAGACCAAAGTCTGTACAAAAGTTTCTCTGTCTCTTCTACATTTGTTTTCTTAGGTGATTAAAATATTTTTGTCAGACTTACTCTATTTTGAAAAGTGTCAGCTATGGGTAAACATGTGTTAAAGTTACAAATGTTACAGAAACAGCTTTTCCCGGACAGAAAACAAGCAGAAAAATAAAGTAGTTAGGATATTTAGAGGAGTCTACAAAACTTAGTCTGAATTCCTCAATTTTGTAAAAGTATAATAGTTCTTTTAAACGCTTAAGTTGCCATAAAAACTTTATCAGGGATACAAATGGCTATTTTATGGAGTTGTACAAAACCTTTATAAAAAATTCTTAGATTTTCAATTATGATTAGCAAACCAGTGTTCTGTTCACTCAGTACATTGCTTTGTTTTGCTTTTCTTGTCAAACAGGTGTGTTTTATGAAGTTGTTCAGAGCTTCCCTCAAGTGGAGGAAAATGTGGAGGTGGATTCATATGTAAGCCACAGGTGGAGAAGGCACTCGGAGTCCCTTAAATCAGTGGACACAAACAGAGCCAGCATGGGGCAGGATTCGTTGGAGCCAGGGGGTTTCACAGACCTGCTGCTTGAAGAGGGACATGACAACACTACACAGATTGAGGTAGATATTCATTTCATCTGTTTTTTAGTTCATTTTATTGTCTTTAATTTGGAGTAAGTAAAAAATTAGGATATTTCCTTCAGGGTATTCAAACACTTATGGGGAAGTGTACTTCTGGTCTTTGTATTTGTGTACTTATCAGCACGTGGAAGCTGGAGTTTTTCTCTTGTCCTGGGGCTGGAGCCTGTCCTTTATGACTTTTGAAGATAGTCTCTTGAAGATGTTTGCTTTTTGCTGGAAAACAAAATTAAGGGCAGCCCCATGTTTTAGTAGTTCTTGCTGGAAAACTGGAAAAGGAAGTAACATTAAAATAGAATAAAATTGAATTCTTTTTCAAAGTTGATGTAAACACCTCTAGTTTGCGAGTCTGTTTGACCTTTCTGGAGAGTGATATCCAGGCATAAAGGGGAAAAGACCCTAGCAAAATGAGAAAGTAGAAGAAAATTCAGGTTGGTCTTTGAAAAAATTGCATACTATTTGATTTTTGGTCTTCCAAAGAACAAGATGGATTGAGTCCATCTATGTGAAGTCTTGGGATATTCTCCCTCTGGTTTATAGTGTCATTCAACCTCTAATTTCTTGTTTAGCTGCCAGATAGCTCTCTGTCCTGTTTTCTTTGGTTCATTTGTTGTTGTGGTGGTGGTGGTGGTGGTTTTTTTAAATATTGAGTTTGGGGTTTTGTTATTAATAAAATCCGCATCCTGTTTCTCAATGAGATACAGCTTGGAATTAACTACACTTAAGATTTTCAGTCATTATAATCAGCTTCCAAAACAACAATGTTGGGGGTGTTTTTCAGTTCCAGGAAGCTCACTCTCACAGGAAAAAAAAAAACAGCTTTCAGATTTTGAGTTGTTACTTACACAATAAGGAAAAAAACAATGTAATATACAACTCATGTGTAGAGACAATGGAATCTCCACTGCGTGAACAAAAAATAGTGCATTCAGAGAGGTGTGTTTTGTGCTTGTTTTTAAGGTTCCCAGTTTGCACAGCACTAATTAAATTTCTGCTTGTACTAGCATGAAAGTCACTGGTTGGTAAACTGTAGTTTTGAATTTCATGTTGATTTTTTAACTTCCTTTTTGCCACATGTAATCCCCATCTGCCCATACTTGTTGCAATTCTTTCGGGCTACAACACAGATCAATCTTGCTTCTAGTTGTTTTAGTGGGTAAAGTGTAAGCTGTCTCAGGTATAGGGAAGTTTTAGTAGCGGATCATTCCATGGCTTACCCATAGATCCCTATGCAGTGTTTCCATTCAGGGTGTCAAGATCTTATGAAGCAAAATGGTCAGATATGCCCCTCTAACAATTATGTATAGCAAGACTTTGGGAAAAAAATGAATGCTTGCAAATGGATAGACATAGAATGGTATTTTTCCAGGAACATCTTTCCTGACAGATTAATGGCTTTACAGTGTCTTAACCTGGAAAGTTTATTGAATTCAGGTTTTGTGTTCTGTTGCAAACCTCTTTTTCTAAGGTCTTTTCAGCACAGTAAGATAACGGTGTTGTGGTTTTACACATTATCGGATTCCATTGAAAATCCCCACTACAACACACAGCACCTCACAAAAAACCCTTGATGCCTGGCCTTATAGAGGAGGTAGAGCATACAACAGAAATCCACAGAGGAAGGATCCATACATTGCAGTCTTCTGCAGCTTGGCAGCTTATCAGCAGTGCTGGAGAGCTTATTGATTATTTTAAATCCTTGCTGTATGTACATTGCGGTGCTTGCTAAAGAAAATCCTGAGAATGAGTATTACCTGCCACTTACATTCAGTGATGCTATAGGATGATGACATTTCTCCTTTACAGATACTGTTTTTTACAGATACTGTTTTCTCTGAAGTGTTTTGTAGGATTACCATGCAAATGCAGACTTCTTTAATATGTACACTGACAGTGATGAACATGTTTTCACTTGTCAGTATTTGTTGTCTTTTTTTATTATGATGAGTTTACTTTTTCTCCAGCTTTATAAACCCAAACCCTTACTGCCTCTCTCACCTCTATCCTTCCCTGCAAAAAATACCAAACCAAAAAAACCCCCCAAAACAACAACAAAACCAAAACAAAAATAAATTTTAAAAAAACCTCAAAAACCAAAACAGCGAAAGAAAAAAGGGAAGGCAGTAGGCAGAAATTTCTGGAAACTGTTTAAAATTAAATATCTCTTGAGTTATCAATCCATACAGTCATAAGGTGAAAAATTATAAAATCAAACCTCTGTGGAGCATAGCTTAGTTCCACTGGATTTCCTTTTATTTTAAGGTTGTGACACTTTTGATTCATTTCTTCCCATTGGAGTTACTGGCATTGTTCTGTAACTTCACAGATTCACTATGCTGGATCAGCCATCAGCCCTGATTTAGAGGTTATTTTATCATCAGTTTGAGTGGGAGCATGAATGGCAGATCTTCTAAAGTTCTTCATGCAAGTGCATTGTAGATTGGTTTGTCACATCTTTCCAATGGTCAGGGTGGACCTCCTCCTATGCATAGGAAAGATGGTAATGATGAGATTCTCTTTGGGGTGCAGCCTCTCTGGACCAAATGGAGCAGTGGAGCCACCAGGGAGCCCAGGTGTCTCTCTTCACATCTCTGTTTTGTCTCCTGCATTTGTTTGACACTGTGATTCAGGAAAGGACTCATACAAAATGATATACACATTCATGTGCTTTTTTAAAAATAAAGATGTTCTCTTGAACTGGTCCTGAACTAAATTGCAGAGGCTAGTAGAAGCAGTGGTTATAACTGTTTGATGTGCTGGGCCTTCAGAAACGAGCAGGGCCTTGGGAAGAAGATCTCCAAGTCCCATTGTGTTGCTGGAGAACAAGGATGTTGTGGTCCGCAGGTGCAGTGTTGTGGTGACACAAACCCACAAAGATGGATGTTGCCAAAAGAAAAGCAAAGCACGTTAGTTTCTGCTGCAAACCAGGTAGGAGCCCTGACAGATAACTGTAAATTATAGGGCAAAATTAACATATAACTCTCTTAAAACAGTATGACTATCTTAAAAGTAGTCCTCTTCTACTTTAGAAAGATTATTGTGGTGTGCCAAATAGAGACTATAATGTTGCAAATCCAAAAAGCCTTTCGAGGATGGAGATTAGTCCCATTTGCTTTATTTGCAATTGGTACTCTAGAGCTCAAAGGCAGAGAAGGGTCATAATCTATAAGAGACTTACTATGTTTTAATTCCCGTTATATCAAATAGCTAGAGAGAGAGAGAGAAAGCTCTGAAGAGGGACAAAATAGTGGCATAAAAAGAGTGAGGTCCCATCTTATATAGATGGGTGCGAATGTTACAGTCTGAGAAAAATCCCCAAAGCAGATAGCCTTGGACAGGTAAAGAAATATGCTGTTAGCCATCTAAACCAACTGTAAGGGACAGCCCCAAAATACAGGATTCTGGTGACACATTGCAACAAGTTGTCTCCTTGGTTTCGTGGCAAATGCGAGTTTCAGCGGGTCTCCATTGAAGATAGGAGCATCCATGGCTAAGCCAGATTTCTTCCCGAGGATCACAAAGCCAAACATTAAACCCTTCTGCCTGAAATAACTTCGGGACTGTCAGAATTCTTCTTTCTACAGAGTTTGTTTCTCAAATTTCTGGGGTGTCACAATATCATGATTTCAAGCCTAGCTTTCCTCTTTTTTCCTTCTGTCTTTCTTAAGATTCTTCTCTCCTGTTTTGAGGGTCAGGGTTGTTTTGGGTTTTTTGCTTGTTGTGTAACCTACTGCTTTTGTTTATTGTGCTCAGGATATTTAGAAGTGCCTTTTACTTACGATAAATAGAGCTTAGGAAATGCAACATGTCAGGTGAAATTTGTTGCTGCAAACACTCTAAGTCCTTGTAAAAGCAGTGAGTGTGAAAATGCATCTTCATGAATATGTCTAGTTTGGCATGTCTTCTTTCAAGCAAGGAGAAAAATAAGACAAATATACTACCTTTCTTCATATTCTCTTGTAAAGAAAAGTATGCTCCGTAATCACTCACTTTTATTAAGTAGATTAGTATTAATATTGTTAAAATAAACTCAGCTTCATGGTGATGATGTGACCAGTTGTTCTGTTAATCCCCAAAGCCCTGTGGCAATATAAATAATGAAGGTGGGTATCAGAGGTTCTTGTTGCCTGTTCATTTTTTGCATTACTGAGAAAACAGCTGATCTCTGAAATGAATCCTGTATGGATGCTGGTTCCCCAGTATTCACCACTAAGAGGTCAACAAATCCATTCCTGTTTTGCCATAGTACTTGTTTATGCAGATCTGGCTACCGAGCACTGGAAAAGGCTCAATAGTGCAATAATATACAACTAATTCATTAATATACAATTGTGCATTGCACAAATGTTGCATGATAATTTTTCCATAGTTTGAAATGTGCATCATTTTTCAAGTGATTTTCTATGTTTTTTGGCTGTGTGTAGCTCCATACAGAACACATTCTCCCTCTGTATGTATAGTTTTGGTCTCTTTTTCACAGATCTTTCTTGTGACTGCAGTCACACCAGTGCAGGGTAAAGCACTGACAAGAAAAATACAGAGAAATGGAATTGGAGAAGTCTCTGATATATAGTTTGCATTGTCATGAGCAGAGGGTGAAAAACTTTGCAAAATAACTTTAGATCATGTGAATTACTTTCAAATTTGTTGCCATCGTATAGATACTACATCAAAACAATAGTCTTTCACAAACTTCAAATATCAAAAATAAATCCAGCAATAAAATAATAGATTAAATCATAGTCAAGCTTGAGCTGAGTGCAGTAAAGTTTTATTGCTTTGCACCAGCAAAAATGTGAGGAAAAACATAATTTTTCATATAAAGTCTTAGAACAGAATGAATGATTGCTGCTGTATGACAGAAGATTCAGTTCTGAGAAAAAAACCCAGCATGCTGAGCATGCTAAATCGAACCAAACTCAACTGTATCTTATTTTCCCCACCCCACCTAACATACCACTTGCAAGCATAGAAAATCGTGGCTATTTCAGTACAAAATACTTTCTTTGTGTATTGAAGTAATTTGTTTATTCCTGTGGATGTCATTGATATCTCCTGCTGCGCATTGCTTTTAACTAAAATAAAAATGTTGCCAATTGAAGTCACCCTTCTTTCATTGTTTCTCTCCTTTCTTTACTTTCTCTAAATGTTGTTTGAAATGCAAATTTTAGCAGCACCAGTAGTTTATACCTGAAAAGCGTCTTGCCCCTTTTGGAACAACACTTGTTTTTCCTACTGATTTCCTACTGATAAAAAACAGTCTTTTGCTGGATTTTGCTCCTGACCCAGAGTTTCTGCCCAAAAGAGAGCTTCTCCTTTATCAGTCCCAGTCACTCATGGAAGTGAAGATGTCTGATTCTGACTGGCAAAAACAACAGAAGGAATTGAGTTTTACAGCCCTTGGGATTTGAGAGCAATTACTCTCAGCTACTGACAGCAGTGTCAGCATGCCCATTGCTGTGTCCCCACTGCAAGTCTAAGCAAGGAAGAAAATAAATGGTTGAGATTAAATTTCCATCAGCTGGACAAATGATAAGGCAATTCTGTGATTACCTCTCTAATGCACTGTATTAAAAGTAGAAAAACTTGTCCATGCGAAAAATAAGCCTTAAAACTAAAGAGTATTATAGTCTCATAGTGAGCTGCCAGTTTGGCCAAGCCTGCCTCTGTCCCCTGTTTTGTTCCTGCTTTTCTTATTTTTTACTTCCCATCCCAATGCTTTAATGCCAGTTGCATTTGAAGGACTTAGAAAGTGCAGTGTTAATAACACTGTATTCTGAAACCATGGTTCCTCCAAGTTACTGACAACCATATTCTGTATTTAAGAAAAAAAATCCTTATTAGCACAGTCTAATGAGTACTTCTGTTCTTTTCCTCATCCCAAGCTAAGGGAGTGTCCCCCTTTACTTCTAAAACCTGTTTTCTGACTTGCAATTTTTAGAGCCTTTATTTGCCTGTGTAAAGTTGCCTGCTTACTTACTTTTTAAATTTATAGTTCAAATATTTATCTTATATAGTATTTGTATCTTCCTTCCCTTGTCAGTGATCCTCAGCACTGCAAGTTAATTCCATGGGCAACGTGTCTTGTATAGCCATTTAGTTTAATAATATCAGGGATGCTATTGATCCCTCCACCACTAGAACAGAATTCTTTTCTTAATGCATAGTCACATTTTAATGCAGGTTATGAAATATCAAAGTAATGCATGTTCAGTACAAAGGTTTAACCAGATTTTAGGTTTCAGTTAAAGCATTTAACATATAAGTGAGGAGAAATGAAGCTTTGCAAAACAGAAATTTGTCACAGGAATTGGCTGATTCTTTGTAGAGCAAAAGAACAATGCTTTTGTTATGAAATTTGTATTTACAGAAATGTGGGGGGAAAAAGAACTAACTGAAAACCTGAAGCAACAATAAGTTTTAGGTTTGATACCTGCTTTCTGATGTGGCTTCATTTTAGGAACAGATGCTAGATGAAATTATTGAGCTCAAATAATATTTAGCCCTTGACTGAAATAAGGGAAACATTAGATTTTAGCTAAGGTTCATTTAAAGTTCTAAGTCAAGAAATACACTTTAATTGATTTAATTACATGGCTGAAGCTTTCCAGGTCTACTTGCAAAACTGTTACCATAACAAAAGTTACATTCACTCTTATTTTTACTTTTAGGGATGTATAATTATTTCTTGTTCACAGTTAATAATTACTACGTCACGTGGTTTTTGGTGTATGTGTGATTTCTGGTGTATGACTCATTCAAGAGGAGGAGGAAAAATCTGGGCTTTTTCCTGTAGGCAAATATTTTTCACAATCTTTGATCAAACTTCAGTTGCCTAGTATAGACCTGGAACTTTCAGGGCTGAAACAACTGTGACTAAAATACATGGTTTTACAGTTGAAGGTGGCATTGCATCATATTTTCAGCCATTTCAGACCCTATTTTTTGTTGCCTTAGGCCATGCCTGTTGTACTTCTAACACTGTTGTCTTGCTGCCTTTAAGCCAGTGTAACTTAAGTCCAGAAGTCTCTGTTGGAATATGTACTGTTCACATCTCTGGTGTTTCCATAATGTTCTAGAGGATTAAACAAATGTCCCATATGGTTCCTTTCTACTGCACATCATGAAACTGCACAAGCTCCAGAGCTCATTTACACTGGATGTTGTGGATGTCAAAATCTACAGAATGAGGCAAATTCTTGGAATACAAATTTGTCACGGGATATTAAAGACAAACGGAGTTTCTGCAGGGCAGATTACTGGACCCTGGGGAAAATGGGAAATTGCCATTGTTTTCTCTGAGTCCCCTATGCTTACTGGGCTTCACACAGATAAAGTCATAGAATATCCTGAGTTGGAGGGGACCCACAAGGATCGAGTCCAATTCTCTTTCCCTATCAGTTCTGAGGACCATATGAAGGTGTTTGACTTAAGAGAGTCCAGCTGTTCTTGTGCTTTTTTTCATATCAATGTACTAGATTAAGTTAAATATTATGTTATTATTTTCATATTTGGGATCTTGAAAGTTACAGTGGAGATTAAGGATGTATTGGAGGGGGGATCTTGGGATGTGCTGAAACTGGGCCATTGCACTAAAACCATTGTGGATATGTCTTTTGTTTTCCATTTAGCAGAATGTATAGATGTCATATTTTTGTTGTAGGAAAGCTAAATTTTTGTGTTAAATTATATACCTGATATAGTAATTGAAGGCTAAGTTTTATAGAATTTTCTTGCTGTATTTTAATTTACTTTTTTTGGCAGAGTTTTTTATTGTTATTTTAAAATGTTTTTATTCACAATTTCCAAGAGTTTAATTTAGAAAATTAGCTTGTTATTTTGGAGATGGAGAGTGTAGTTTATTTTCAGAAAAATTGAATATACATTTTTCAAACTGAGTCAAGGGAAAAAATATGTTTCCTTTTCATGTACTCTTAGGGAAATTATTTGAACTTGCTCCTCATGTGACGTCCTAAGACAAACTAAAATGTCTGGAAATTGCTGCTAAATCTAGTATTTAACTGATAATTTTTAAATCATTATAAAGAAGAGCCAGAAAGTGAATTAGTCCGGAAAGCACCACAGATCATACATTAAATGTCCTAATTCTCTGTTCTTGCTAAATTACACCAAAAAGTACGTCACCTGCAATTAGAAACAGAATCTGGGATAATTATTAATTTACTCACTATTTTCTGTTTGTCCAGCTGAGTTTTTCCCCAGTGATGTCACACTTTCTAGCCAGCCAGCAGACTGAAATATCACTGTCTTGGTTTTTTTCAGGCTTTCTGTTTCAAAATGGTAAACTAGGCAAACACCTTATATCTTTTTTTCTTTTGAATATATTGATTGCTTACTTATATCAAGGTCATCTTAACACTTTTATTGGGTCTTGCTGCAATGTTGAGCTAGACTGAATGCATTGCCAACTCTGTAAAAAGTGTTGTAGCAATAAGCCTGTCAACTTTGCCAATATTCTCAATCTAAAGAAGGGATGGTTCTGCTAATAACTCGGGTATAGCTGAAAAGGGAAAAGACTGGGGGAGAGATTTATTCTCTATTTTCTTTAAGCTTGGAAGGAGAGGATGGAGAAGGAAAGAAATTAAAAACGACCTTCCCCACTCCTAAATAAGACAACTCCATTGTAATCTTGAGTTCATTTCCGCATGCTTAGCTATGTTGGCACACAAGGCATTTAATTTAACACATTGATGAGAATGGATCTTTATAGCAAGGAAGGAGACAGGGAATTCAGAATTTAATGGCATCTGCCTTTGAATTTTCTTAATGATAATTTTTCACTTTTCCATATCCTTCATCTCCAACTTCCTAAAGCATATTCCAGAATGGCGGAACTCATGACTAAAAAGAGCTATGAGCAGAATCAGCAGGCCTTGTACTTTCTGAATTAATTATTTCAGTCATACATGCCTCAACTCTTGCTTGCAGGGTTTTGCTGGAAATAGATTCAACTTGTGGAGCTGAATATTAGTGTGGCTATGAAGGCTGGGAATTCTCTCCCAGACACTTCCTTTCTGAGCCTTTTAAACCATGTTCACCTGCAGTATTCTCAAGAGAGGAGACTTGTATCAATTTGATCATGCAAAAAAAGCAGATTATGTTCATTTCTACCTATGCAAAGCAAACAGCCTTAGCTAACTTGACAGCACTCAGCAAATGGTGCATAGTTGGTTGGAGCAGGGAGTGAGGGTGAATACTTTACCAAGTTGTTTGTGCAGAGGAATTTGGATAAGTAAGAAAAAAATTGTCACACTAAGCCACACAATTCCAGTTTGGATAGTACCAGTCCTTAGGGATAGATTTTCAAAGCTGTAGGAATTCTGCTGACATTGATGGATTACTCAGTGTCTCTCCAAATCTTTCATATTTCTTTAATATGGGAAAGTCAATTATCTATTATCCCAAAACAGTAACAATGTGGCATGTAAACAGATTAGTCCATTGTTTCACATTTGGTCAGACACTTCCTTTGACTCTGTAAATTTAGTGTTTATGCCAAAGTCAATGATCTATCCTCATTGTGATTGTGTGAGTTACACAGACTTTTCAAAGAGAATAATAAATGGAGCCAATGCTCAAAATTCATATCAAGAGGGGGATCAGAGTCACGAAAGTTCCATTTGTAAAATGTGCATTTGTTCTTCCAAAAATGCTAGTTTAATGTTTTCAACTGCTGAAGAAAATGCTGATGAAACACTTTTAAGAGCTGTAGTATTTCATACATGCAACAAAAATAACTAATGGAAATACCAGAAATTTTCTTGGTTTTTTTTCTTCTGTAAAACCGGCATGCATTCATGTGCAACATGTCTAAGTGTTCACAGATCATCACTGAAAAAACAGTATACTTATTTCTGGAAAACAAAATTGGTAGTAGGAGATCTTGGAGAGTGTGCACCAAATTGCAGTGTGCATAACGAGGGGAAAAAAGCCAAAAAAGAATAGCAAACACAGTTCTCCGACCCTTCAGTGGCACAACATTTAACAAAAGTTAGAGTGATGTGACAGGGTTACTGGAGGTTTGCTTCATGCATTTGTAGTAAGCTGCATAATTCTTCCCAATTTCCTACTAAAATTTTTAAATAAATGAAAGCGTCATTTTCTGAGCATTCTTTCCGTAACCTTAGCAACAAAAGTAGGAAGAGGGAGAAATTGCAGATGGAAATCCTGTCTGTCTGATCTCATCTAGGCAGAGCAGTGAATGTCTTGAGGGATAAAATGTCAAGATCTCTCAGAGGCATTCTGCTCCAGTACAGATAACAAAGCAAGCTGTTTCTCAGGTTCTGCCTGCTCCAGGCAAAGTATGGATGCCTCTCTTCTGGTGTGTGAAAAAGTGGAAAAAGTGTTTTCAGTGCTAGAACAGACATAATCTGGCTCCAAAGTGCTACTGCTTAGATCTTGTTTACATAGGTCAACAATCTGGTGGATGTTCATTTTGAGGGTATAACTTTGGGGGTATAATATTTGCTGACACAGTGGATTATGGCAAGTTTGGTGAGGATGTTTGGAATATCTTCACTCTATAGTCATAAGCTAGTGCCCCCAACGTCCCTATTTGTCTAGAAAACAAAACTCCCAACTCCTTGTTGACTCAAAATTACTATGTAGTTGAAAGAAACAGCAATTCATTCCTGAAAATTTTTTTTTCTATAAACCTGGAAATAGAATTTTGATTTGATCATTTAGTCACCAGCAGTGTATATAATGTTGATTTTCCTTATATTATGTCAGACATACTATTCCATCATCTTGGAAATCAAGCTAATTTCTTAAATACACTGCAGAGGTTTTGTTTCTTATATAAACATTCAAGGGTAGTACACATCTGTGTATTGCTCCAATAATGAACATGAATATAATATTTATATGAAATATTAGGTGACTGTGATTGCTAAAAGACACTGGAGTGTATACAAGTGCTTTTCTTTATTATTTGTAGTTAATATTGAAATTGGGGGTGTAATTCAATTCTTCAGTTTGGAAACCTAAGAATAGATGCATGTGGCATAGACAAGGAATGTGCAAGTTTTTACCAGGGCTTGTGGAGGTAGGAGAAGGGGAAATGGCTTCAAGAATATAAGTTTAGATGAGGTATTAGAAAAAAGTCTTTGCCATGAGGATGGTAAGGCACTGGAAGAGGTTGTCCCGAGCAATTTAGAGGACTCACCCCAGAAGATTTCAAGGTCAGGTTGGATGGCCTCAGAGAAACCTGGTCTAGTGGATAGTATTCCTGCCCATGGCTGGGGAATTGGAACAAAAGGATCTATAAGGTGTCTTCCCACACAAACTATTCTGTGATCAAAGCTGTTGAAAATTTAAGGTGAAAGGTGCCTAGATATAGATGTCTGATATAATTTTAGGCTGTGGTTATACGGAATGGTCCACTGCCACTCCTGTAGGATAAGGGTCAGCTGTAGGTCCTGAGTCATAACTGCAATTTTCAGACTGCACTGGGTTCCTCCAGTGCTTAGTCAATTAGATCTCATCCATGCTCAGTATAGGCAGTGCAGTTAAAGTGTGTATTTGGATTGTTCTGAAGTGGAGCTGAAGTAGCTGGCAAATCTTCACTGGCTGCATTTAATAGATCTGTGGTTCTGATAACGATTGCTTACAAACCCAGCTCTTAGGTAGACAGCTGCACTGAAGTATCCAACCTGCACACCAAATAACATGCTATTCATCTACCTATTTTTTTTATCTGAGTCTGAAGAGAAAAAATACAATTTTTTTTTACATATATACCAATAAATTGTATCAAAAAATTACATCAAGGTCAAAATGTTGAGTTTCCACCTCTCTTTTCCCTCTCCCTATCTTATTTGCCACTCCACCAACCCCATTGATTTGGGTTGATTTGAAACACAAGTAAAATCTTTCACTGGTTTTCAGTGCTTAGATGTTTCGCATCCCTTCTGTTGCTTGAAATTGTCAAAAGGCACCTTTCAAGTCAAAAGTAATTCTGTAGTGCCTTGTGCTTTATCTTCTTAGTGTCCTGTATTTAGATGAAAGATAAAAAAAGGAAATACAAGTTTATGCAATATTCCACTTTGGATGAATCTACTCTGGAAGACCAATATAGATTTAGAAGTTATACACAAGAAAAAATAACATCAAAACCAAACCAATGTGTTACTATAATTTTGAAGTATTTGAGTATGTTGGGTCAGCTGCACTCTAAGTTAACTTGAAGGGAGTATTTTTCAGAGATAGCAGAGGGAGGATAATATTTAGCATCCGGATCCTGCCTGGGTAATTGTGAAGTGCACAGAGTAGAAAAAAACAGTGCAGATTCTGCAGAAAGCTTGTTTGGAACCTGATGTCAGGAAAAGGGAGCAATTTGGACATGCCTGTCTAGGCAACATGTAACTCATCAAGCATCTCAATTAAATATGATGTCTTAGAGTTGTGGCACGAGAGTTCTCAAGGGATTTATTTATTTTATTGAGCGTGACTGCACAATCTGATAAAGAAGCATGTCTGTGACAAGTCCTTAAGAAATGTGGCTGGTGATAGCAGTTTAATAAAACCATAAATAACTTTTTTTTTTTCGTATTCTTGTGTACACAATCCAGACTGAAATGCTGTTGCAGATGTATACGGAAAAATACATGTGAATAAAGCAAAATGCATACTTTTTCCAAACAAAAGAGCAGTAGAAATTGCTAACCACTTCCATAATCACTGTCTTTCTCTGCAAGCCATGAATGGTGATTTTGAAATTTTGCGTATTGATTGAAGATTTGAGCCAGTCCCAAGTTTTAGTAACTTAAGTTTCATTTGTGTTGTATGTGAGAGCTAAAGTAGAAAGTGCTCTGACTAAATAAATTACTAGTTTGTTTGCAATCTGTTTAAAATCAGTGCTGCCCAGGGAAGGCATGCTGATGCAGTTTGTCCTGTGATGTCCAGGTTCTCTGATGGGCATGGTGTGGCTAAATGCTCACCAGCACACAGCTGGACTGAGCTGCGTGACTTTGGCAAAGGCTGGGGCTGAGTGAGGTGTATGTGGGACACCTTTAAAAGCTTCAGAATAACCTTTATCCCTACAGGTAAAATGATACTGCATTAATTAACCCATGCCTCTGCCTGTATCAACTTTGTATTGATCATATGTGTTCCTACAACTGATTGCCGTACAATTTTGGCTCCAAACCTTGAAGGATTCCTGAAACACATTTTCAGCAGCTCAGGAACTGCATCTCACACCAGTGAGCATGGAGGCAGCTTCCTGCACTGTCCTATGCAAAGCCCTGATCACCTACAAACTACCTGCTTGATACTTTAGACCTGTAACACTTTCCTTACCAATTTATATTTGCCATTTCCCCTCCTCACGTGAGGCCTCAGAGCTCTTGGTTGGGTCTTGGTTGCTATTTTCCTTGCATCTCTTCCAATAGAGAAGTGCCAAAGAACAGAAAATAAGGATGACTGACATTTCCTGGCATTTGAATATATAGTGAAGGAATACATAAGCTACAGAGAGTTTAAAGCTGCTCTTATACCTGGATGGAAAAAAAAGAAGAGGGTATATAATATTAAACTGAACTTAAATATTTAGAGGGAGGAAAAATTGGCCAGTGTGGCTATTAAGTAGGGCAAAGTACATATGCTCAGAAACACAGTCTTGTGTGGTTTTTTATATTCCACACAGGAAGTGGATCTTCAAAAGACAAAATACTAAATCTTTAAAATCTAACTTGACAAAAATGTAGTTATGGTATTATCCGCAGTCATGAGCCCCCAAGAATAGAGCTGGTAACAGATGTGGTTCATAACCACTAATGCTCTGCAGTCTAGACCTGGCAGATAGGTTTTTATGTTTACAAAAAGGCATTTTTACAATTTCAGTTTCATGAACTCTTCAGTCATATATGCGTATCTAAAAATGAGAATATAAACTCTAAAACCTGTGCCGTAATTACACCAAAATAAAATTTCTGCTAGACATTTTTTTGGGCATTGTATTGAAATGGCTCCTTTTATTTTCTTTTACTAGAGAGGATGCTACGGAGCAGTTAATAAGGATGCATTTTCAGAATTTCATTGCTCAAACTTCTGCTCCAGCAAATCAGGAACAAAACTGCATAATAAATATTTCCCTGTAATTGGGTTTTGAGTGACTGGTGATTTGGCTTTTTTCCTTTCTTAAGTAAGGCATTACAGAGATTTTTGCTCTTTTGAAGCTTGTCTCATATGACAAGACAGTCCAAAGGGCTTTATAAGCCTGCTGTAATGACCCCTAAATAGACTGACAGTTTTATAGCAGTCCCCAAGAGGGAAGCTTCCTTTCAAAAGCAGCTGAATATCATGGAAAAGGCAGTGACTCCACATTGACTTTTCACAAAGCCGGAAAGACTAAATGGCTTTCTGGATTAATAACAGTTTTATGGCATCCTTCTCTTGCAGAATGTCTGTCAGCATGTGTGAATCTCCATTATAGGTGCTGTCAGAAGCTCAAAAAAGTGCAGTTTAAAACCTGTGAGCTTAAGTTGTTACAGAGCTGTGTGAAGCCTTGTGTCTGCATGGGGGAGAGAGATGTGAGCTAAATCCTTTGTTTCATCCCAGCTGATGACAGCATTTAATATTTACCATAAAAACCTCTGGATGTAAATCTGTGAGATTCTGGGCAAAGTGACTTCCATAATGGCCCTAGTGAAAACCTGAGTGTGAGGACTACTGCACACACACAATAGGCTTTCAGGACTCTGCAGAGTACTCATGTAGCCTCTTCTTGGAGAATATAGTTTGAGATGACATTCTTAATACCAAAGCACTCAGACACAGAATCTCCTCTTCAGTTAGATTGGGTTCCTCTCATTCATTAGTCATTATATTAGCTGTTCAAAATGGGTTTTGCTAGGGTTCACAAGCCATCTTCAGGTTCTGCTGGTGGTTGATGTCAAGTATGTATGCTATTCCCATATTACTCTATATATATTATATTCCCTTATTTTTCCCCCATCAGACATTTANAAAAAAACAAAAAAAAACAACACCAACCAAAAATGCCCAGATTGCAGCTTTGTCACTATGAAAGCAGCAAGTCACTGCAAAAGCACTTCTCTAAATTGCATGTTTTCTCAGTAGATTCATACAGAACAAAGACTGTTGTTAGGGAATGGAACAGCAGAGAGTTTATCCTTGATGCAAAGTGCTTATGAAATTGGTAATTCTGAGCACCTCAGAACAATCAAGCTTCCTAAGCAGCAGCCCGTATATATATATATCCTCTGTAAGACTTTGATGTTGTAATCCATATGTACCTTACCTACTGAAATTGGAGCTTTCATATTTTGAGATGCCAGTTCAAGTTAAGTATACCTCAGGGTTCTTCAATTATCAGATCCTATAAACCTGTAAATCATACCATTGCTATATTATGATTGTAACTACACTATTCTGTTAAAATTAGTTACATGGCAGCAGCATACAAAGTGTCTCTATCCTGATTTTCCCTGGCCCTAATCTGCCCACCAGGACCCCATCTCAGGATAGGTGATGATTTCTTGTACTGTCTCGTCTCCTGTGCTAATGGCTAGTATACTAGGGATGTTCTCCATGTGTCCTTGCCACCTGCCCCTGTCTCAGTCAGTGTCTGCCTAAAGAAAATGTGAATAAATGAGGAAAATCAGTTGCAACACCATACACACATGCTTCTCCTGCCCAGGTAATGTGGAGTGTGACCATGCATCTCTCTTGCCCCTTCTCAGGGCCCAAAAACGTGCTATTGAGAAGAGGCTTTCCATCACCTGCAATGCAGAGCTAGCTCAAGTCCTATCCAAGCTGTCACCTCTGTTCTCCCCCTTGGGCTATTTTTAGCTGGTGGAGATTAATAATGCTCAGAAATCTAAAAGCAATTTTCTAGCAAAAGTCTGAAACAATTCAAAAGTCACTTTTTGCTGTATTTTACTGACATGATAGGCAGAGATACCATAAGAGTAGCCAGCATTACATGTGGTTGGGTAAAAGTACAAATAGTGTTGAGGAAGCTGTTTTGGCTGTATGTGTGCAGGGTCACATTGTTGTATTATTTAAATAGAAAGGGTGTTCTCATTCTACAAAATGGATTGCCAGAACGGCTTTATTCCGTAGGGAAATAATTTTAATTGCTAGCTTATTTCCTTTCTCTAAATACCCAAAGAAGTATTATTATCTTTGCTTTTTTGCTTAAAAGTAGTCTGTTTTAAAATATATAATTGCATGTTTTCTACTTTCAGTGTTTTCATTTTAGTCTACAAATGCACCTTTTAGAAAACACTATTCTGTGATTAATTTCATAGGCTATTAATCTAGAAATGTTTGTATTCAGAAGTAAAGACTTTCTGAAACTAGTAATTTGTGATAAATTTTCTAGCAGAAATTTCAGATAATTTAAAAATAGACCTAGTCTGTGAGTTTGGCAATATTTCAGTGATTTGTTAACGTGCTTGTTAAAATCAGGTACTAGTCCTTCCAGTCACAGTGATAAAATTAGGCATCTATAAAGTCTATCACCATATCCTTGAGGGCTTCAGAGTTTTTACATTATGTTGTCATCTCAGTGGCGCTGGAAACGCAATTTCAGTAAGTAGCATATTTAAAGGGACAACAGTTATCAAATTAAATGCAGTCTTGCTGTCTTCTATTGCATCTTGTAATAACTCATGACATTTGATAAGGAAGATCTGAAGATGAGTATCCTTGGATGGAACGATTGATTGATTGATCGATCAATTGACTGATTTTTCATTGATAACGTCACAAACAATGTTCCAGTACTGGGAGAAGGCAGCCAAAACAATCTGCTGAAATGTAATGGCCATCTGGTTGGCTGATCCATAATAATTTTGCCTTTGCATTTTTTTTCCTTCCTTCCTTCCTTCCTTCCTTCCTTCCTTCCTTCCTTCCTTCCTTCTTTCCTTCCTTCCTTCCTTCCTTCCTTCCTTCCTTCCTTCCTTCCGACTTTTTCTACAGCATACTATTGTGCAACAGCAGAGCTCATTCCTGGGTGTGCCATCTGCTTTTCTCTGGTTGAAGTTATTAGTTTTCTTCAATTACACTCTTGCACAGAGAGTGCTTGAGAGATGGTAGAATGTCTTGTTCAGTAATGTCTGTGGTTTTTATCAAATTGAAACCAGTATTTAAAAACAAAATATTCATGCAGTTGGATTCAACAGCACCTCTTACTCCTAAATCTTGTTTGATAATATCCTCTGTCTCCTGGAGAGTTATATTACTTTTCCATTTCTATTAAAGAAAAAATGTAACAGGGAGAGAATTAAATCTAAAAAGTCCCATGTTTACCTATGTGATGATATCATCATAGAATCATGCTGTCTTCATTGAGAGGGAACTTGATTGTTTCATGTTTGTTTTGATACTATTTTCATGTACATCTTTGGCCAAAATTCCTGTTAATAATTTGAACCAATGTCAGAGACATAATGTCGTTGTTACTTTTAAATATCACATATCACATAAAGATCACATCACACGTTGGAAGCCTTAATCTGTTAAAGGACAGCGGTTACTGATGAAATGAGTATGTGATGTTTGGACTCTATTTGGGATTATCCGTGTATGTAATGTATGGAATGGAAGTTAGGTCTTTGAATTTGACAAATACTGAACACCAAATATTCCAAGAAGGCTTAATCTTCAGTTGTGCTGTGATTTTACAAGTAGTGCATGTATTCAGCTTTCCTGAAAAATTCAGTTGTATTTGGAGAAGTATGGGAATATATTCAAAGTGTCATCAGACAATATCCCTTGTCAAAGCTAAGAAATTAATCTCTACAATCAACAATAAGATTGCAACTCAACATCAAGTATTACCTGAGGTTAAAAATAACTTATTTACCCAAAAGAAAAGTGTTATCAATGTTCTAATAAATATTCCCTTTATACTCACAAAGGTTGCCAACAGTAATCCTCATAGCTGGTGCAAAGAATATCTGGAAAAATACTTTGCTTTAATGCTGTACTCTTCTATAGAAGAAAGGTGCTATATACTTCATATACAAACAAAATTTGGACAGAATTGCACATCTAGAGATCCAGTGGGACATAATGCTCATATCCCCCAAATACCTGAAAAAGAAAGAAAAAAGAAAAGCTTTCTTGAACCAGTAAAGGGTATGTTCTCTGCTTTCTCTGCATGTCCTTTCCTTCAGTAACATGCTTCTATGTCACTACTAGATACTGAAAAGTTTATTTCTTTTCATAATTGTGCTTTTATATAATTCTAATTATCAGCAGAACTCTAAATCTGTCTCATATATCTGTTAACATTATTTTCTTCATTGAGTAGTTTACATGCAAATTCAGAAAAAATTCTTAAACATATTTCCTTCTTATGTAGTACCTACCTGTAGGGAATGGAATACATTTTGAAGCATGTACAATCAGCCAAAGAATATAAACAGGTCTGACAGAATGAATACTCGTAGGTATCTAATGGTATAAAATCATATTTATTAAAGACTCCAAGAATTAAATTTTCATGGTAATGCAAATTAGGAACTATGAAAACAGTGACTTGGAACAGAAGCTTGGATCCTCACTTACTGAGAGCTCCCAAGCTACTCACATCAAATTTAGTAGTTAGCTGTATGCGCCTTTTTGTTTCAGATTGTAAATTTACAGATGGGATTAAGAAAAATTAGGATATGAGAGAGAAATAATTAATAGTATATTCATAAAGTACATCTGCATGAAAGCTATGAAGAGGAATTCTGTCTTCCTTCTATCATTCAAATAGAAGTGAATTTGTTTCCTTACAGAATAGATAAATAATCTAAGATTATTTAACTTGAATTAAAATACTAAACAAGACTTTTTATACACAAAATTTGGTAGACATAAGTAATTCCTCACACAAAATCTTGAGCTGAAGGCTATAATTTAAGTGTTTGATTTACAATCTGTTTGATGAATCTGCTTTAAGCTTAGGTCAAGATACCATTTAAACCATTCTTATAGAGCTACCAAGTAGGCTCAGTGCTTAAGCCTTCTAGTTGTGGAAATGGGGGCTTAGGTACTAGGAATTAACTGGATTAGTTTTTTTAGCTATAAAAAAATTGAAATGCAAAAAAACTTTGCACAGTTTTGACTATGGTTTAAATATTGCATGATTATCTGAAAAAAACTGTTTTGGTAATTAACTTTCTATTTGTTTCTGGAGCTCTTTCCTTGAGATTTTGTATCCCTTAAATGTGACCATTATTTACTAAGGACATTTTTTCAGAATGATGAATTGGACTGGGAATATATATATTTGTTTTTAAAAGCTTTTCATTTACAGTACCTCTATTGTATACATGACAGCAATAACTGCATCTGTTGGCCATGAAAGGAGGAGAGAATTTGGTAAAGTGGCTGGCTTTTGTCATCTTCCTGACACTATAGTTTTAATTATGTTTACTTAGGTGACTAAGACAGAGCTGGTGAAGCTGTTAGAAGCTGCCTCAGAATTGTTACTGAGATTTACTGTACATATAAAATACATCCTGGCATGCTAAGTACAGCAGAAGACACAGAAATTGTCAAAGAGAAAATAACCTGATTATATCTGTAACAGCTGAAGTAAGATGCATCAGTAATGATGTTAATGTAGGGTCAAATCCAGCAGAAACAGGATTTATGGTGAATATGTGTAGTCTAGGACATGAATGATGTCAGTAGACTATAAGTCCTTGCCACGGATGTCTCTAGCTCAGGGTCATGTCAGCCAGAATGGGCTGTGTACGATCTGGGTTTGTGGGAGGGGATGTCAGGTCTGCATGGCAGCATGGCCTGATTTGAGGGTACTCCCATGTGGCTGACTGGATACAGGAGCTGCAGCAGGGGAGGAACGTCTCCATCACCAGGGTAATTCCAAATTCTAAGTCCTCCTCTTCAATTTTCTATGGTACCGTTTATTTTCTGAGTTGATTTTAATTTTCAAACTCTATCATCGAGGCTTTGGAGGTTTTCCACTTTGTCTTAGAAGGGGAGGAAGCAAGGATGGAACTAGGAAATATTGCTGTGCACTACTTTTATAGTATTACTTGAAGCTATTCAGCAGAAAGCTGGCAATACTGTTGATTTAAATATTTTGTGGTTGCAACAGCTTGGTCTGAGTAAAGAAAGACTGGGAATCTGAGAGGAGTTTAATTTCTTGCCTCAGACCACTCACCTTTTTTTTTCTTTTTTTCTGTCGTAGGAAGGTAGAGACCTTCACAGTAATTGACCTTAACAAAAATTCACTGTGATGGGAGCATGACAGAAACTACTGTATTTTTTTAAATCACAAGAATTAGGAAGATTTCTTCCACAAATATGTATATGTTTGTCTGTCTTGAAGGGGCAAATCTACAGTAAACCAAACTTTTGGAGATTTAAAATAAAATAGCACTGTAAGCCTACAGCTGTTATGAATGTTCTTCAGCAGGATAGTCTAGTGAATTATGTTGAGAAAAGTTAAAAACTACAGGTTTTTTAAGGTGTATCCGTGAATAGTTCTCATGGCTTCATTAGAGTGTGGCCATTGTTACAGGAACTGTCCATCTTGCCTCAAAAGACATCAAACATTTTGCCATAGATTTCACTGATGTGGTTATTACATAACCTCTATGATTGGTATTTGGGATAGTGAACATTATAATCATAATGTAAGATGATTGCATGAGATAACTGCCTTGTCAACTGCTAGTTAGGAGCAGAGCTGTCTCTGCAACATATTTACAATTTTTACTCTTTTTCTTCACTGCTGAGTTTCTTGGAAGAGCAACAGGACTCAGTATTTCAAGGGTGAGTTTTATATAAAACTGAGGTGCATCTGCCATTATAATCTGGTTTTTTCTATGTTTTTTCCCTTTCTCAGGAGGATACAGATCATAATTATTATACATCAAGGACATATGGCCCATATGATTCTACCAGCCGGGATTTGTGGGTCAATATAGACCAAATGGAGAAGGACAAAGTAAAGATTCATGGGATCCTTTCCAATACCCATCGTCAAGCAGCAGTAAGTTATTTTATCATTTTCTTTTTTGACTAACATAGATATTTTTCTCCAGGGACCTCTACAGCAGTGTTACTAAGTACCATGACTATTGTTCACAGAGCTATATCTTTGAATTCTAGTTAAGCTGTAGAAGTGTTTACACTATTGTTATCAAATGATTCTTTGAACTTTTTGAACCTTCTGTAACAATGCTTCAGAGATGCCTTTACAAATATGTTTTAAATTTTCCTCTGTTCCTAAGAATTGCAATCTATCAAATGGTAAACCACTTGTGTTGCTGAAATCAGAGCGAATTTTACTGTTGAGTTTAATAGTAAAAGAGCTGAATTTAGGATGAAGTTGGTGGAGTTTGAAGTCTGTCATGGAATGTATGTGGTATGTTTGCGCTTCTATTTTATATGAGGTGTCACGCTTATATTTCATTTTGGGACAACTGATAAAGCTCACGAGAATGTCATATAGTAACAGAAATAATGTGATCACAATTTTAGGTTATCAGCAAATAAGTAGATTGTTATTCACACTCCAATCATATTTAACTTATTGTAGTCATGCTGCTGGTAAAGTGGGTATAAAAATAATGGGCTTACATGCTTAGAAATGGAATCAAATACTGCATGATTTAGAGATTGTATTCTCTGTTCTCACTTGTGGCTAGAAGCTGCACACATAGAAGAGCCAATATTAGCATAAATTAAATACAGAAAATTGCAGTTCAGAACTATTGTTGAAGAGACTCTTGTTTCATCCATTCAGTAACTTAGCTCCAAAAAAAAGTCTTTGGGTTTTGCCAGTTTAAAACAAAATCTAGTGAATGGGTTACTTTAAGGTTGTAAAGATGCAGGTGTGTTAAATAGTTTTACAGCTGAGAGAAAGCCCATGTTTAATTCATCTTTTCCTTTGTAAATCTGTTTTCTCCCTGGCACAAGCCAGGTGACTTCTCAGAGGAATGCAAGAGGCAGAAGAAAGAAATACTGTGGTATTTAAGTCAGAATATAAGAAACAGAGCGAGGTGATAAATCCAGCACATGTAACTGACAGAGAGCCCAATTCAAAAAATATATGCTTCATAGTTAAAAGACTGGAGGCAGGCAGGGATAATGCGAATGCAGAGGGTTCAGACAGTTATATATCTTTGGTGTAGACTTAATAAAACAGTGTATCAGCTATTTTCTTAAGACAATTTGATTCTAATGGGAAAAAAAGAACCTCAAGTGTACCTAAAATTGAAGAACTCTGTTGTCTGTCTTGTCTACTTCATGTGGGATCCTAGTGCTCTGTGTTGAGGGAAAGAATGGAAATATGCCAAAAGAAAAGGTAATAAATAAATTTAAAATTTTAACCCATGTTTAATGATTAGTGAAGATGACACCCTTCCACATCTTTGTTGTAAGCACTTTTGTTTCCAATTGGATCTCTGAGATTATGCAGCTAAAATGTCCATCCCAAGGGGGTCACTTTGTTGAAGTTCTTAAACTAGAGGCCAGAACAAGGCAGTATTTTTGGTCTGGTGTGGGATCAGTGTAGAGGACCATTCAGCATGGCAAATGGAACCTTGAGGGCTTCAACTGTTCCTCCCCAAAGCAAGAGGTTTAAGACCTTTCTTCTGAACGTCAGGCCCCCTCTGCCTTTGTGCCAGCTCCAGCAGAGAAGGCTCTGGTCCCTGTTTAGCACACTGATATCCATCTCTTTTCATGCTTACCCAAATATCTTGGACTATGAACTTGAGTGTCTGCAGGCATGCCTACTAAATAGAGTTTTAAAGACCCCTTTTTCCAGATCTGTTATATGTCTCCCAAAAGGATGAAAAAGTATCAGACTCATCCTGTAAGGTTTTATTCCTTATTTATGCACCTATAATTGATTTTTTTGTATGTGTGTGTCCAAGTAAACAACATCCATGTGTACTACACAACAAAGGTGTTTAACAGAGAGATTTTTATAACTGTACAACTGCAGACATATATTTTGAGATCATATGTGGCTCAGCAGCAATCTCTTACCTTCTCTCCCAAAACTTTGGCATTACTCTTTTTAAAAGGCCATTTTGCACATCTTGCTGTGACTCAATTATTTACATAATATTTTCTAAACATTATTCTCCAATTTGACAATAGAACCAGGAGATAAATTATTACATGCTAAATATTACGGAATTCATTTATGATGTCAGGGATTCTTTGAATGCTAACAATTTTACACTCAATTTGTGTGCTTTACTTCATTTGAAAGTAAATAATCCTGAGAGTTCCCAGAAGCTGTCAGTTGGTTTTGCTTCTGCAAGAAAAGTCATAAAGAGAGGAGAGAATCCTGGAGAGGATCCATGAGATGGTTTGACTTTATAAACAGCATAGTAATTGTTTGTGGAAAGTCGCAAGCATATATTAATGGAACAATTTAAATGTCTAACACCACAGGATTTATAACACTAGTAGTAAGGGTGTTTTTTCAATATATTCCCTCCATCTTCTTAACCACGTAATAAAATTTTAAAGGTGTCTTTTGATTAGATATCTAAGAGTTGATTACTCAAACACTGAACTAGAATACAGAATACACCATACTTGGGAACGCAACTCCCTTTTCTTCCAGTCCATTCTATCATTTATGCAGGGAGAAAATATCTTTATTTCAGTGAATTGAAAATTCTGGTGTTCTTTCTTAAAAACAAGGTATGCTTTCTTGAATCAAAATAAAAGCAAAATTTTAGTGCCTGTTAAAATATTGTGTTTCAAAATAATACTGAAATCATGTTGGTTCTTACAGTGTTATGCTAAAAAATCGGCTATGTCAAACATTTTCACATTGTCAGAATTTAAGGTATCACGTTTTGACTTAAGTCAATGGGAGATCTATGTCTGGCTTGAGTGGGAATGGGATCAACTTTTGTTGCAAACATCTTTATACTAATGTTTATATTATAGTAATTTAGAAGAGAGATAAGGGGACACAGTTTTCATTTGAAGTACTTTAATGGTTACTCTGATTCAGAAAGTTAAAGTGAATAGGTAAAGTGGAGGATGGTGTATAAAGGAAAGAGGGAAAGTTTGGTCAGAAAATTGGTGGTTTTAACAGAGTTTTCAAATTATGTTTGATAGAGCAATTTAATTAGAGTGCATTCATAGATGTAGCATACACTTCAGCAGTGAAAGCTGTAGAACATGGTAAAAGAACATTTGTGTGAGTTAATTCATGTGCTGTCTTTTGCATATGCCATTTTTGATTAGAAATATTCAGTTGTACATCCATATTTATGTATATACAGAAAAGGTCATTAGAACCTACTCAGTCCAATTAACACATTGCATGGATTTTGCATTCTAATTAAAAACAAACAAAAAATGTGCTAATAAACCCAGTCATAATTCTGTCTTACACTTAAATGGAAAGCAAATCTAATTTAAAGTTACTGTAAGTCTTCAACTGCTAATTTCATGCTAAATAATTCTTTTAAACATTTCTGGTTGACGTAAATATAATTCTTCCTGAAAGAAGAATCTGAAAATAATAAACACAGGACAGAAATAATGGTAGGGAAAATAAAGACACAAGAGTACTTTTCATCTTCCTTCCTCCCTTCTTTTTTTAAAATGTGTGGACTGTTGCCTTTTCTTAAGTGGAGTCATCAAAAGTACAATTGAGGGACAGTCACCAACAACCCATCTTCACACTTACTGTAGTAAATCCTCCAAAAGAAGGAATAATGGACTGCATGTTCATATTTAGTATTTTGGCCATTTTGGAAGAGATGTGTTTTTCACATATATATAATATGTGAATATTGGGATATGGGATATTATATATAAACAGTGAAGATACCTTGCTGAGATTTCAGCACTCCTTTCTGCCATGACCACTAATTTATTTAGAGTTTAACCAGGTAGTTTAACACAAGGTGATAATTATGAGTGGCCACAATAATTGAGCTTTGGGAAGGAATGAAAAAAGATAAAGCCATAGGCAGAGAGGCAAAATGAGTTTGAATTTGAATGTTGCTTTATGGTGAGCTTAGTTGAGGAGAAGAGTTCATTCCCCAAATTACAATTCTCTGCTATGAATTCAGCTGATAGAGGATAGCCACCTGTAGGTAAATGGAGGAAAAAGAAGGCTCTTTTAAAAATTTTATTCATTTATTTTATTTTGCAAGTAGCTTAAATAGAGTTTATTATTACTTCTGTTGAATATTTCTTTATACATCGTTCCATCTCGTGGCTGACAGTGTACAGAGTTTTAGGAAATGGTGTCATATGGGTTCAAGTGAGGAATTGCCTTCCAGTGACCAGCCTTCATCAGACAAGCATCCAGACAGGAGCAGGATGTCAGGGACAGTACTTGAATCTGAAGGCTGCTGTGGCAGAGCAGCAGAAAGCCATGAGCCAAAGTAGCAGGCATCCTGTAAAACGTAGGTATTGCTAAGGCCTTAGATATTGATGGGTCCTTCTAAGAAAAAAGTTAAAGCAACAGTTTTTTAACGAGAAACTCTACAGATCTTTTATTAATTTTGTTCTTGTGATTGAGTTACAATGTCTGTTCATGTATTTTCTCTTCTGAAGTTTTCTGTTATAAAGATCCACTGCTTTAAGTGTTTAAGTGCTCCTCAGAATTCTTTACACTTAGCTACTGGCAATTCCAAATTAAGAATAACAAGGCTCCAGTGAAAAATAAAAAGCAATGAAAGAGATATTTGAAGTAGATGACTGTTCATCTTTTTTTCTCTTAATGTTCTGCTCAATATTGATATTATTTTCTGCTGTTATTCCTTTCCAGAGAGTGAATCTGTCCTTTGATTTTCCATTTTACGGACACTTTCTACGTGAAATTACTGTGGCAACTGGCGGTAAGTGGCTTTCTAACCATTTACTTTGAGTAAGATGAGAAGAGTTTCTTGCAGCTATTTAAAATACTTTTTCTTTCCCCTGCCGAGAAATAAATAAGTCAAGAGATAAACTGCAGCTTTTATTTCGGAAATTTCCTGTATATAAAAAGAAAATCACAAAATATCAATATGATGAAAATCCTCCATCACTTCAAGTTGAACTTATAAACCCATTCATTGTAAAACTTTACAGCACTAATCCTTTTCTGTTTAGATATTTCCCACAGAACTCAGGTGTACGTGTGTTTAGCAGTTGCACTGGTGGTGAGGAGGGAGACAGGGTTTGCCGGCACAAGGGGAGAGGATTTCCTGCCCAAAGATGAGAAGGGATGCTAAAAGTACAGTAGGTGTCACCTGTAAGGCAAACCCATCACAGTGCATTGCCATGGTGTGGTACAGAGCCTCTGAAAATGCACCATGGCCTTCCTCTCCTCTTTCCATGAGAGAAGTGGGGTGAGAAGTGAGGTAGGGCCAGTTCAAGCTCCAAGTCTGGCAGCTCTGGGCACCACTAATGGTTCATAGTTGGGGTTCTCCGTCCCACTGGTGCTGGCTGCTGCTTGCACTGATCTCCTGCACTGGGAACAGCCATCGGTTCCTTCTGTTCCTCTCCTACTCCACCTCCTTGAAGGACAATATGATTCTAATGAGACAAGGAAAAGAAGATGACGTGGAAGACAACAAATGAGAAAAAGAAGGAGAAGGAGTAATAGTAAAAAATGAAAACAGGGAGGCAAAAAGCAGCACCATGGAGAGCACACCCAGAAGATCCTCTGGTCCCTGAACGTATCCAGCAAGTCCATGGATCCTGGCTGGTGGTGCCCAGCCTAGAGATGTGACAGGACAAGCAGGCAAAAATAGGGACCACCATCATCAGGAACAATTCTACCGCGTCCCTGATCAAAGTTTCTCCTTCTCTTGCTATGGGGGTCCAGACAGGCACGACCAGGGGATATCCATGTCCCACTGGAGCCCTGAATGGGGAGGTTATGACTTAAAGGTTAGAGTAGAATTGCAGCTAGTGTCTTAACAAGAGTGGGAACTGGAACAGAGGTTCCTGTCATGCCCCACATCAGGATCTTCATTTTGCTACCAAAGCAGAATACACGTGATGGACAAAGGTGAATAAAGGCTGATATTAAAGGTTGATTTGCAGTAGAATGATAAAAAAATTGATGCAGAATTATGAAGCGACTTCAGTATCAGTTTTCCCTTCTTGATCGGCAATGACATTTTGATGCTGATTTGGATCAGATGAGCCAAGAACCACTGATTTTGAGATTTGTCTGATTTCCATTCTGCTTCGCTGTTAGTTTTATTTTGGTGCTTGATCATCAATGCCTAGTTGTGTATTCCTTATTAGAGGAGTCGCATTTGACAGGCTGCCAAAATCAGGCACATAATCTGTGAACAAGAAAGGATGGGATGGATCCTGCAAAGCTAAAACAGCAATGAGGGGACAGGGTTTATCCTCTAAATGTCCCATTACTCTTACTGCTGTGCTTGGTTCCTTAAAATCTCACAAAATTCATTCTCTCCAAGTAATTCTTTTTGTGTGATCATTTTGCTGAGCCTTCCCATTTTATGGAAGTCCTGAATTTTTACTGCTTTTATCACTTTCACTACTATGCTGCTCTGACCAGTTTTTCCATCAGACCCAGAAGTCTTGGAAGGAAAGCTAATCTCATGAGGTGAACTGTGTAGTAGAAATTTGTGAGGTACATATTTTTTTTTTCTTTTTGATACACAGTAACTGGGGAACTTAAGTGGTTTTGTCTTTTGTTTTCTTTTTTTTAAAAAAAATCAGAATATAAAAATGACTGCAGCTCTGCAGGATTCTTTTCTCTTGCTCTTAATGGAATACTGGCTTTTCTTTTTGCTGCATTTTAACTAAATAAAATATTGTTTCTGTAAATAGATATATAGATTATTGTTAAACTAAAAAGGACTTTAAAATCAGTCTTTTTAATGTACACCATTAACATTAGCACAGAGATATCTCTGTCTTTTATTGACATTTCAATTATTTTTCCACCTCAAAATTATGCATGAAAAAGATCTAGCTAATAATATTGCTCAGTAACCGTTAGTCGTTCTGTCAGTCCAGGATAAGATATAACCTTTACTACAACTATAAGACTCCTAAACTCATCTAGCAGGAAAAGAAAGTTTTATTTCTCTACTAACTCTCTAAAAGTGTTTTGATTCGGATATATTTGCAAATTTTGTTGCTAGGCTAAGCATCACACTTCACCACCAATGATTTATGATAACAAAATATGAATACAGATTCCATGCTTCATGTACTCTGTGGTCTGCTATTTCTTAGTAACCAAGATTTTACAATGGCATTATACTATTAGAGACCTGGAATATCTCCAGAGGTTATTGTGACATCAAAAGAATGACAAAGTTAATGTGTACAGAACTCCCATATGACAGATGTCCACTTCCTGGAGAGCGGGATATTATTAATTATGCTAATGACAACACTACAAAGTGGTTTTTACATCCAAATCATAAATTAAATAACTTTCTTAAAAGGGAAGTCGAGGACAATGGCACATTAAATCCCTGTCACAATAAAAATATCTACCCCAATGGCTTATGCCATTCTTCATGGAGTGTGCACTGTGGTATAGTAGGATTCCCAAATTACTTAGGATGATTTTGGAATCACTGCAGTTTAAAACTCAACTTTGTTTCTCTTTAGCTAATATTTATTTCCTCTTCCAATTAGTTTTGATGAGCTGATTGTGTTTAACTAAGAAAAGGAAAAATGAGGAGGGAAAATCAATAGTTTGAGGGTTTTATTCACTGTTGTCTTAGTTTGTATTTGAAAAGGCTATATATTATTAAAGGAATTATATATCAGAGTTGAAATAATTATTAACAAAATTAGTAATTGGTTCTTTGCTATACCGACATTTCTCTATACATAGTTCTCAAACAAGAATTTTGGTTTTTGTGAAGCTTCCTCAAGTTTGTGGCCTACAGGCCAAAAATGTGATTATTTTTGTAAAAACACACTTGTGAGATAGCAAGTCATGTTGTGCATGCCAGGAGCTGAGTATATGAAGTCTGGTGGTTGCCTGTCACTGATACCCCTCAAGGAGCTCAGTGGAGCTGGGAAAACCCTCACTTGTGATACATCTCTCCATGCAGCACCATAACCCTTCTCATGGGTGTCCTTGAAACTGTGGGGCCCCACATTCTATTCAACATGCTGCAAAATTCATTTCTGGCTGTATTAATTTTCCATGTTCATGGTAGTAAACCTTTCTTGTTTATTCTCTGTGGGGGTTTTTTTGTTTGTTTGTTTTCTTTATCGGTCTCTAATTTTTAGTGCAATTTTATATCAGATACTGTAAGTTATTTAGGGTTTGGGTTTTTTTTCTTTTATGGCATTTTTCATTGACATTAAATTTCTCTGTGGTATTGCAGGGCGCAGGAAAGGCATTTCTGTGCAAGCACTGCCCAGCATTAATGAAACATAACAAAACAGTAGAAATTGAATCGACTAGGTGGTTACATTTTTAGATTTATAATGCTGAATATTGAGACATTTTGCCAGCTAGTATGAAGAAGGCTCCAGAAATGTCCACCTACCCTGTGAAATAGCAAATTGCTGAAGTTGAAGCAAGCAGCTGAATTTTTAAATATTGTATTAAATTCTGGTGAGATAATATTTGGTGAATCATCTTTCACTAGAGGAATATTCCAGATGGAGGAATTGTTTGAAATAATTCTTATGGTGAGGATGTTGCCTGAACATTTCAACCACTGTCAATTAAAGGAGTACCAAACAAAGAAATAAAAAGCCATCCTAGCAGTAAATCGCATTGTAGTCGAATTAAAGGTGATAATTTGCTAAAACAGAAATCAAGAACTCTTTGTACGATTATTACTTCCTAAGGCCAGATCTCATGCTTAAAAATACTTGTATTTATGGAAGAAAGAGATTCCAAAGAGATTCGTGCATCCAAGATTCACGCGACTTTTCATCCAAACCACAACTGTCCTACATTCTATTGATAAGATAAGAACACAAGTACTGAAAATACTGAGCTAATTTTTCTACTGAAACCTGATGTTATTGAATCTTGCATTGAGGAGCAGCTGTGAGGTACCTGAGCATGGTTCTTAAACCCTGACTGGCCAGGATAACTGATTCAAAGTCATCTTTCATTCTCATGAGCAACGACACTTATTTCAGTATCAAATTCTTTTTAAGTGTACATATGACTTGGGGGAAAGTAGCAGAGGCAAAATATCTCTGGTTAGCAAGCTGGTTGGTTAGCTGCTTAAAAGCTGAAGTTTTATACAAATATAACACTTTAAATTTCCTTTTGGACATTGAATGTGTATATTTCATTATGGAATTCTGTTCAATTTTACTTTTTTCAACATAGCAGGAGGGATATGAAAAATAAGTACCAAAGTGTGGAGAATTCTAATGCAATTTCCATCACATTTTGCAGTACTTTCAAGGAAAATGTATCCATGATAGAGAGTATGCTGTGGGGAAGGAATAAAGCCTGATGTTGCACTATCTCAGCCCTATCTTTCTGTGTTGGCACACAGAGCAATACCTCTGACCAGAAGGGAAATTTGTCCTAGCTGGTGGTGCTGTGGAAAGAGAAAGGACCATGGGGGGGTTACCTGAGCTTGTTAAGAGTGAAGATGATTGTGAATTTGCAGCCTGCAGAAGGTCTATGCTAATGAATTATTTTCCCTGCATCTCATGCATTTATTTTCTTAAACTTCCAAAACAGTGGATAGGAAGAGTGAAATTTACCTCACTCTTCCAATTGTCAGTGTCCTGAGTGGAGCATTTTGTTGGAGTCTGTCAGAAATTTCAGTGAGGTTTTTCTGGCTGCTCCTGCTGCTCTGAACCTTCCAGCACAGGAGCCAGCAGGAGATGTGTTCATCACTTAATGAAGAGTTCTTTGACAATCCAAATTGCCCTATGGGCAACATCAGTTAAATGGCAAAGGTGATACAAAGCAGAGTGAAACACAGTGTTTCCAGCCAAAATTAGTGCCTCAGATTAGCTTTTGTCTGTTACAGGGGATTACACTTGTCATTACCAGTGGGCAGCTCACTCCAGAGGGGCTATGGAGGTCTGGCTGTTGACTAGCTCACACAATTGCCTTCATTTACCTTGTCTTTTTCTGATGTCTTATATTGCCATGCAGTTGTAACAAAATTTTTTCTCCCTGTAAAGCTTCCTTTGTCTCTAATTCCTGTGTCAAGTGTCCTGGGAATACCCTTCCTGTTTTTGTAAGGGACTAACCACTCCCTGGAAGCTCTGCTTTGCGTACCTTTCCTTGGTGAACCCTTACAACCCTTTCCATTCCCACACTTATGCTTTATCTCTACGTGTTGGATCAGAAGCACTTAGGACAAAGAGAATGATAAGCTTTGGTGAAAAAAAAAAAAAATAAATAAAAGCATTCCATATGCCTTGACATTACTCTGATCATCATATATCAGGGCATTTGCCAACTTTGTGATGATTATGGGCAGTAGTGATACTGAAGTGGTAATGGCTTAAAATGACCATATTTGTATATTTGACATAGAATAACAGACAACTAGGCAAAAGTATTTGTCCACATGTAATGCCAAATAAGCAAAATAAAATTAAATCTCTTTGCAAAGAAGAATAATAAATTAAATTACATAATGTTAAGGCAAAGAGCCTTCAGGGTAGCTGAAAACCATTCCACTGAACACTGGGAAGTTGTTAAGTATAGACTGTGTCTAAAATGGATCCATAACTTTTTATAGCATAATTTTTTTATTAAGCATTTGTCTTATGCCTAGCCTTTACGGTAGTATTCAAAGTCTCAATAATATTATGCTATTTCCCCATAGTAAAGATTTTTAACACTTGACAAATTTTTATTTTCCCCAGCTGCTAGAAAATACAGTGTTTCTTTTGTTTGGCACATGCTTATAAGTTTAAAAAATAAAAAGCTTCAATACGTTTCTGCCTATAGCCTATAGCTTCTAATTAAAAGACGAAATTCCTGATGAAGAGTAGGAAAAATCTTTTTATGTTGTAGGGCAGCAGTTCATAAAAATTATGTATAAGTGTAGAATTCCTACACCAAATGAAATATGGTCAGTTCATAAATCTTGTATTATTTGTAAAATAGTACTTGGGTGTATCTGTTTCATAAAGCCAAAATTAAGATCATGATAATATTTGGTTTCAAAAATGTTCAAAAAAATTAAGTCTTTCCATGCATAGAGTATTTAGAGGCCATTCAGGCTGGGAATTGTGTAAAAAATTCATCTTAGAGTTAATTTTAATTATTAAACATAAAGACTGCTATAAGTTACATTATTTCTAATAAGAGGTGGTTAGTTTGAATTAGTTTGAATTCTGTCCAAATATTATTGAAAGTTTTCCTTTCTGAAAAAGTTTATTTCTAACTTTGACAAAAGTTAGTTTTTCCTGGTTTTCTTAGTGTTTGGGTTTAGGGGTTTTTTTAATGTGTTGAATTCCTACTACTATCAATATTATTCCCAAGGGGCAGTAAAATCTTTTCAGTCACTTGGTCCCATGGGCATCTTAATGTAGGCTCTTTTCCT
>VXBB01011780.1:92039-114515 GCA_013399915.1 Illadopsis cleaveri | reverse complement strand
TTTTTTTTTTTTTTGTGCTTTTTCAGCTGTAGCATTTACAACAATTTTATTTGTTAATTCCAACTCCTAGTATGAACATGGACTTCTGATAACGCAGAGACGAGAAAGTTGTGCATTCAGCTGTGAAAATGTTCAAGGAATAATATTTGACATTACTTCATATGTATTCACCCAAAAAATATTGACAAAATTTGGTGAAGCAGCTTGCATCCTCTGGTACTTCTCAGAACTCATAGTACTTTAAAATCTAGCCCTAGATTGCCAATTCCAAAATACATTTATTTCAATTTTTATAAATACGATTTTTCATCTATTTCCATTGTAGGGGGAGGGAACAGAACGGATTTCTATGAGGCATTCAGCTGGTTTTACCCTACATGAAGAAGAACTCAAGCAATTCTTAGTAAATATGTTCTGGGCATTTGGAAGGCGTAGTTGGGGTCATTTAAATGCTGTTTTCACTGCTAGCTGTGTTTGGTTTATTCAATCATCTCTGGCATTTATTGAGAAAACATAACTTTGCTTAAAACACAAATGCAACACAAATAATATCGATCCATAATACACATCTTAAAAGACTGAGACTGACAGTGCAACCATCAATTATTCCACTAGGTTAAATTACATTTTATGCAGACCAGAAAAGAATGATATTGTCGCTAGACGGACACGAAATGAAGGACACGTTGTTAGGGCAAAAAGAGAGCGTTTATTTTTTGATTTCGATTATATAGATTTTGGACAATGACCAGGGATTGGAGGATGAAGGTTGTCACCTCTCCAACCACACTAGTCAAACTAGAAGTCCATCAATTGTCTTTCCTCTATAGAGGAATGTAAACATCACTTTGTTTACTTGACAAACCGTGAGAAACTCCGCTACAAAAATGCAAACATTAGAAGGCTGAAAAAGATCAGGGCGACAATGGTATAATGTGCATTTTCTGTGGTAGATTATGTATTTGGTTTACTGTGAAATAATAATAATTTTTAAAAGTAGATAGTAAATATTAGTTCAGTGTCCTTTATCCATAAAAAAATATATATTTTAAAATCCATGTAAGGGCAAGTCTTTAGTTTGAAGACTTTCCTGTATNAAACCGTGAGAAACTCCACTACAAAAATGCAAACATTAGAAGGCTGAAAAAGATCAGGGCGACAATGGTATAATGTGCATTTTCTGTGGTAGATTATGTATTTGGTTTACTGTGAAATAATAATAATTTTTAAAAGTAGATAGTAAATATTAGTTCAGTGTCCTTTATCCATAAAAAAATATATATTTTAAAATCCATGTAAGGGCAAGTCTTTAGTTTGAAGACTTTCCTGTATATGTTCAGAAACTTAACCTATTTCTATTGCATATGCTTGTTAAGACTAGGGAGAGGAAGAATATGAATTATCAGGAATCCCATATGACATTTTCTTTTCACAGGTATTGAAAATACTTACCATTCAAGCAAAAATTAAGTACTGGCTTGGCAGTCAAGAATATCTTAAATATTTCTGAGGTTGTTTTGAAGTATAGCACTGTTGACATTTTGTTTTCTTTTAAATGTAGTCATTTTGGCAGTCAGTATTATGGATATTAAAGGTCAGTTCCACTCACAAAAGCACTTTAAACTTATCAAATATTTGAAAACTAATCAGGCATGTTTTTTACTCAGTGATTCCCATTTAGATGTCTGGTTTTTTCTGATATATTTACAGTTTTATATTTTTACATTGTAGTCGAGTTATCAGGACGCCATAGTCATGTAGTTTTCCTAGTTTTGTTTCTGAATGTTGTCTTGTGGAATGAAATGTTAGCGTCATTATGAACATGCAGATCCTCTTGGGTCACTCAGATTCTGCTGTTTGCATCTTCTAGAAAGCTGTTCCATGAGAAAGACCATTTCAGCCTTGCTCCTTTAGATGAGGATCACTGAAACTGAGGACGAATTGTAGCTTCTGTCCTTTCCATAGTGCTTGGGTGGTGTGGTCTTGTTGACATGGTCACATGAAATTAGTCATTTAATAGACACTCTTCTTGGTCTTGCAAAGCCAATAACCATAGGTGACTGTCAGCTGTATCAAAACAGTCCAAAAAAAAGGATTGGTTTTGTTTTTTTGGGTTTTGGTGGGGTTTTTTTTTGTTTTTTGTTTTTTGTTTGTTTGGGGTTTTTTGGAGGTTTTGTTTTGTTTTGTTTTTCAGGAAAACTAGTACAGTAGTTTAGATATAGAAGGCAGGACTGAGGACTCCAACTTTAAAATGCAGAGCTACTGCCTTTTACTACCAAAGGCCTAGCATTACCACGGCATGGTCCAACTTTGAGGAATTTCTAAAGTGGGTTCTCCCCTACTGATGATGCCATCAGTTGGATGTTCAGAAAGCTCTATAGGCTCCATAGGTGTCTTTTTGCTGGGTGCACACTGACTTCTCTGTGTTCTCCAGCACTGCTCTGTCATTGCCTTTAGCAGGCAGTTGGCTCCCATGGACAAGTCAGCAGCTTTGCCCACTGCAGAGCCAGCACCAGCGCAGTGTTGGAGGGCAGCTCATTGGTGCACTTTAATGCATTTTTGTCTGATTAACGTGCCCATTAATTGCGCCGCTCCAGAGCAGCCACTCTGGGGGAGAACAGTGGTTGTGTCTCAATAATTAACCTGCGCATTCTGATATTATGGCAAATAACTTTATCATCTTAATACATTAATGTAAATTTGGGACAGTGTGGAAAGACATTCTGTTCAGCAGGCAGTCAGCTTGCTCTTTAAGCCAGCAGGTGCTGAAAGTGTATTTATTGGACAGCAATGTGAAGCAGGTGAGCTCAAAAGATAACAGTGTACTAGAAGAAGCTGCTATGTAAGGAGCAGCAGAAAGGAGAGCACATTTTGAATAGGTTTACAGAGATCTTGTCATCTCATCACTATTTGCTGTGGCAGACTAGCACTGCTATTAACATTTTGACTTTAAATAATCTAACATCATTCCGTAAGTGTGTTTGGGAAATTTTTTTTTCTTTGAGACAGGGAGACTATCTTTAAACTAATGTCCCTATCTTCCAACCAACTGGAACTGTGCACTTAAAAATATGATTTTTAGTTATGGCTTAAGAGGTCAATCAAAAGACAAATATTTTGTGCTCGCACTTTTCTATGCATGTAAGTATTACCATGCCTTCCTTGGTCTCATGTTTTGGAGTAGTGAGACAAATCCTGGCATGACAGAAATTTTTAACTTGGTGAAACCCCATTCTCAGAAAAGGAGAAGGTTCATTTTCTTCCTAAAGATAATGACGTGTGTGGGTTCAGTGCGTCCTGAAAAGTCTGCCTGGCCTTAATATTGAATGACCATCCTGTGTGGAAAGAGGCAATAGCTGATTCCAGCAGATAGACTGTGTCCCAACATGGTTTACAGGAATTCCTATATTCAGCACAGTATTGAAATGTGACCTTCTGTGGCCATGGTAAAATTCACAAATAATTTTATTGATCTGGATAATTTTTGCCAGAGGGAAAGAAAGAAAAAGGGAAAAATACACAATGCAATAATTTCTGGAAATATGGGGAAATGCGTCTCATCATGCGTATCCTTGTATGTATCTGTTTATGTGACATCAGAATTACGGAAAATGCAAACTACTTGTTTAAATTGCTCCAAAGTCATGTTAATCAGAGGTATAAATCCATTTTTAAGAGATTTATAATGGTTTTTGTATGACTAGACAGAAAAGTCATGTTACCAGATTGCTTCAAGTCATAAAACTATCATGAAAATTTTCTGAGTTTTCTATTGAAACATTATTTTGTTTTCTATGCAATTTCCAACAATAATTCTGAATTTGAGTTGCACCTTTAAGTCTGTGTTCTTTGATGAAATTTCTTGTAGATTTTCTTCTGCATGATCAGGAGTGTCTAGTTTGTTTTGCTGTCTGGAAGTAGGAGCCAAGACAGTGATCAATTCACCAGCTTTTCAAAAACTGTTGTTTTCTCTTTTGAATTTAAACATGGGTATCTCTGGATTCTACTTGCCTTTTATCCTTTATTTATCCACATTAAATTTTAAATTCATAAAGATTATTCAATGAATACATTCTTGATCCTGTTCTATTCATCTCTAACATCTTGTCCCATTTATAGTCTCAGAGCTTCAACCTGATTTGTCTTTTCCTGTCTCTATTCACATTGTTGTCTTCTTGCTGTTACTTTGGCTTCTTCTGTGTCTTGCTTCTATGTAAGAATGCTTCCACTCAGGAGCCACTTTCTGCCTGTATTTCACCATATTCTCAAACTTTAAAACAGAGGCTGAAACAACCTTTTTTGCTGAAACTCGACATTGTGCCCTCAAAATCTTTAGGAGAGTCGCTATTGACTTTGGGAAGAGTGGGAATCAATGTGTCTCATGGTTAACTGACACTGAAAGCTGCTGGATGGTGGAGCAATTCTGTTTATGGCATGCTTCAGGATAAAAAAAAGCGCTGGGCTGCTGATTGTGAACCCTGCATAGGACAACCATATAAATAAGTGTAGAAATTTTGAGCGTATCAGATAGAGAAGCACCTTCAGAGATCACTGCATCCAACCATATGCTAAATTAGTCTTGCCTAAAATAATTATTCCTTTGGTGTATTTAAAGTATACAATCTAGGTGGACAGATATTGAAACCAATATGAGTTGCAATAAAATTTGCAATTAGGTACTTGAGCTTTAAGTATTTCCATTAATATTGGGAAGGTAGTACATAGAATTTACTTAAAATACGGACCAAGGAAAACTCACTAGTATGTGCGTTTCAATGGTATGTGAAAAAGAACTTTGCAACGTTAATTCAGCAAACCGTGGGCTGCCTGTAGGCACCTCTGCTTCATAAATATTCATCTGACCTTCTGGTTCAGCTGCAGTCAGAGGGTAGAAGCCCTTGTAGATTCAGTGAAGCAAGTCAGATCATGGTCATGGGAGACAAGGACCTATTACATCCCTCTTGCCCTTTGTTCCACCTAATTTCTACGGGCAGGAACTTCTTTAACCATTAAAGTCATCTTCATGTTATTGGCCTAATCCATTATTTTCATCTTAATCAGATGTTATGTGATCCTTGGATAAAATATCAGAGCTGAGGACAGCTAAATGAACCTGTTTTCATAAACACAGGAGTTTTCAGGTGATTTGTTTTGACTTCTCTGAAAAGAAACCAAAGTTCTGCCATTTGCTACAGTTATTCTGAGCATATGTTGACTGGTCCTTACCATATAAAGGCCTAAAGCCTGACTGCTTCCCTGACTGACTTCATGAAAGCAAACATGCATGAAGTGTTTTTCCTTTCATCACATCAAGAAAACGAATGCTTTAAAAGCACCAGCCTATAAAACCACTTTGTATCACAACCCTTAAGCAGGTTATAGCCCAGTGGTTTAACAGCAATAAATCTGAAGAAGAAACAAATAAAAGGCTGCCTGTGTAATGAGTGAGTGGAAGAAACTTTAGGGAGACATTGAGTAGAAGAATCTCATTTATAGGAGCTGATTGATATCCATGGAAAACTTCTCAACCTTGCCAGAAGGTTGAGAAAATAAAATAGCCGTAAGAAAAATTACTGACTAGGACTCAGTACACTGTTAGCAGTTAACTAGATAATTAAAGAGAAGGAGAATTTAGATTTGGCTCCATCTTTTACCTATCAACAAATTGAACATTGTCTGTATAAATTTGTAATGCAATGTGCATTTTTTGTGGCAAAAGTTTCCATGGTAACACAGCAGAAAATCAATAAATGAGTTGTGGTGTGATCTAAACGCTGTCTTACTTCCAGGTAAAGTTTGAAGCAGTACGAAAACAGTATAGTTATCAGCTAGGTGCTTAATTTTTTTCAAGGATGACTCTAATTTCATCCTGTAAGACTGCCCTATTCTATAACTATAGTTTCTCCAACACTTCAGTTTAGGAATTAAATTGTTTTGCCCCGTGGGGCAGGTGATAACAACTTAAGTAGCCAGGCAATAAACACAAAGGACCATGACTGCACCAGTTTAGCAGGTCTGCTAGTATTTTAATGACTTTGATCCTCATTAAATATTCTGCTTCCTAGTATATCAATTTGATCTCATTACACTACTGAGGTTGGAAAGGGAATTCATGAAATGCTCATTTATGCTTTTTGAGGCAGATAAAGCTTTTTTCTTATTAGTGTGGAAATTAATGGATATGTCACAAAATATACATATAATAGCCTTGCAAGAATTTGCCTTCAGTCAGTCATAGAGAAGGTTATTTTTACACCTAAAAGTATCACAGGACACAGAGGCATTGAGGTTGGAAGGGACCTCTAGAGGTCATTGAGTCCAACCCCTTTCCCAGGTAGGGCCACGTGCAGCCAGTTCTCTACAGCAGTGGCTGCAGAGCTTTTGAATATCTCCACGGATGAATAGTCCACAATGTCTCTGGGCAACCACTGCAGAGTCACCCTCACAGAAAATATTTCTTTCTGATATTCAGAATGACCACACCTTGTGTGTTTCAGTTTGTGCCCACAGTGGCTTGTCCTATCACCGGGGACCAAGGAGAGCAGTCTGGCTCCTTTTTTTTTTACACCCTCCCTTCAGGTATTTATATACCTTGATGAAATCCAGCTCAAGCCCTGTGTTCTCTAAGCTAAACAGCTCCCTAATCATTTTTGCTGGAATATCCTCACTGGAATGTCCTTCACTGAACTCTTATCAGTCATTCCATATCTCTGTGGTGGTGGGGAATCCTTTTTGTGGGGTTTTTATGATACTGCCAAAAATTCTGTGAAGTATGCAGGCTGCATAACACAGATGATTGTTAAAATCAAGAGTTGCTCTGTTAGGTACAGAGTCCCTTGCCCTAATCCTTTCACAAAAAATCCCTCAGTTAGAAATAGTTAAAATTAAGCAATGAAATTCAGAAAAACTATTAAATTTCCTGCAGAGAGTCAGTTGCAGAAGAGAATTCCAATCTGGCAAACAGAAAGCTTGTTTAATGGGGAAAGACACAAAGTATTGGTAACATGCAGCCTTGAGAAAGCAGAGAGGACTTGATAGCAAAGACCAGTTCAAGTGCCTCAGGAAAGAACTGCTCAGATTAAGGAGGATGGGAAAAAAAGACTTTGAATTGTAACGTGTTGAGAACTGACAGTAAAAGGAAAACTTATCTCTGAGCAGAAGCAGATCAGTAGCAGTGAAAAGTCAAGATGAAATATTCAATATATGCAACTGAGTAGTGAGCAGTACCCTGCAAAGAGCTTAATCTGCAACACTGGTATCTTAAATTCCTTTCTTCAACAGCAGTAAGAGGAAGAAAAAGCAGGAGGAACTTTGGTAAATCTTGCCAACTTTTATTAAGGTATCAAAAATCAGCTGAGTACTTTCTCTTCTGGCATCTCATTCAGAAAACATTTGACTGACTATGCGTAAGATTAAAGGGCACAGATCCAGTAGAGAGTTATTCCCAAGAACTGCATGAATTAGATAAGGCAAATAATCTGTGCCACGTTCCTTCTGTGTAGTCAATTTTGCTAAATTTTACTGTCTACAACAAATGTGGAGATTTTGCCAAGGACTCCCTATGAACACAACATGAACAATTCAGCATTCCATATAAAATTTAGACATAGTTGTGTTATGAAAATAAAGCATTATTTTAGACCAAAAGCTGTTATTTACCTGTGGTAGCAGCTAGCAAAATTTGAGCTTCTTTTTTTGTTGTTGGTTTTTTCATTTTGGTTTGCTTTGGTTTTTGTTTTGCTTTGTTTTGTTGTTTGTTTGGTATGGATTTTGTTGCTCTTGGTTTGTCTTGGTTTGTCTTGGTTTGGTTTGGTTGGTATTTTTTGAAAGGAGGGTTGGGTTTGTTGGGCTTGTTTTGTGGGGTTTTTTTGGGGCGGAGGAGCAGTGAGGGGAAGTGGATTTTCTTGTTTCATGTTTAATTACCGTTAGGAGACCTGGAAAAACTGTGCTCGAGTTATACCCAAAATTTTCACTGATTCAAATAGATTTCATTAGAACTTTCTTCCTAACATGTGAAAGGACAACTTGTGAATTATGTTTCACATTACTAACTCAATGGAAGCTCAGCAATATTAGAGTAGGGTTTGTGTGTACTCTGTCAAGACAGATGCTTCTCTGAAGATCACATCCATCAGGTCTAAAGTTGTTCCTGAGTTTGGATGATTCATGTTATGTGGTAGTTACATTTTGTCCTCTGCACTTATAAAAAGTAAAATTGTCACACAGCAGTTCAATTTGGACTTCACTCAAGAGTTCCTACTAGCTGATACTAGTACTTATTCTACAGTGTGTTAGTTTTCCCAGTTTACTAATTTGCAGGTTAAGTGAAAGGGTACAACGTGCATGTCTTATAAGAAAACTAAATGTGCAAAACCATGCCAATGACACATTCCCAAATAAAGGCTTAAGTAAAGCTTAAATTAAATTATCACTACAGAAATGTATTTGACTGCATATCTCTACTTTGGAAGTGAGATGTATTGTACTGATGAGAAAATGTGCAAATAAGTCATGTTTTAGTAATGGTATGCCACGGTTTACTCTCTGTGTAGACTTCCAGCATCCTGATCTAGACAAAAATCACCCATGTATTAAAACAATTAACAAGGAAGAACCAGAAAAAGAAAACAAAGCAGTGGTAGTAGAAGTAAACGTACAAACCTGTAAAACCTACATATAGAATGATTAATGCCATCTGTACAAAAACGAAAAACTAGACAACTTGAGAAAGTGACATGAAATAAGGAAAAACAAATTGTCATCTTTGTTCTAGAAAGAGAGGTAACACCATCCCTCTGCCCAAAATAGCCTACCATCTTTACCAGATTTTCTGTAGTGATTCTTTTAAATATATTCTCTGCTTGCTCACTTCAATAAAAACTAAGAAATAAGAAACATATCAGTGGCATTGTAGAGTTGTTGTTCAGCTAGCAATAATATATAAATGACGGAAGAGAAGTTTTTACAAAATATCTTTTCTACCTAGAAAATAGCTATATGATCTGAGCATTATAAATGCTTAATTAAATGTAGTGGACAAAAGGTTTGGGGGTTTTTTTATTGTGATATTTAAAGAAGCAATAACACATGTGCAATGGAATCTCTCCTCTTTCTAAATGTAGAAGGAAAGATGGAACAGATAACAGGGCAAGAGAGATGGAACTCACTTTCAATTAGAGCATATATTTACTTATGTAGTCAATGAAATGAAAAAGGTAATTCAGAGCACATAACTTAGCCCTCTTGGATAAAAGCCTGTTAACCTCTGCAATAGGATTTCCTCCTCAGAGCCAGCCCCTTCCACCTCTGCAATCTGGAAATGTGCTGAGAGAGCAGCCAGTGCCAAGCATGCAAAGATTTCTTCTCTTGTGCTTAAGTGAATGCATGAGTTCCATTTGCCAGAGGTGTAAATACAATTTTCTCTTGAGGTTGGATGGAAGGCTGGAATCAACCTGAGGCAGAAAGGTCCCTAGGCACAGCTGGATTCTGTTTTTCTATGAGTCTGTTCAGCAAAATGGGAAACACTGTCCATGGCATTCAGCCACTTGCTGCAAGACATATTTGACTGCGAAGAGGACTGTGTGTGAATGTTTCATTAGGGCTGAAGATCCATCCTGACTTGGTATTCCCAGGTATCTACACCATCTTTTAAGGTAGTAACTTAAGTGTGTAGAATTTAAACTCAGATTTCATATATGGCTGAATGGTAGCTGAGATTCTACTTCTGTGCTATGATAATATAAGTAGGAGATAGAGATAGGCATTTCTTTTGTTAGAAAAAATTAGTAAGGGGAAAACAAGACTTCATGTCAAAACCACTAGCCTTTTTGTCCACTGTGAACACCCTAAATATTGACTGAACTCAATAGGTATTGAGGGTCCTTCGAGTTTTTGCAGACACAGGCCCTTAGATACTCTTATAATTTGCTAGAGGAGAAAACCCATCTCTGCAACTGGTAGAATATTCAGCCCTTTAGGGCTTTTCATTTGTTTGTGTTTCCAGCTTTTGCAGAATAACTGAAGCATTACATATGGTCATAAAATGAATGGATTTTGTACAGCTTTCACTTTAAATAACATGTATGTATTTTATGAAAAACTATTTTCCTGAGTATTGTAAAATCTACATTAAAATTTATTTTCTATATTTAACATAAATTGAATAGTTGAGTTCTCTCTTTGTGATTCTATCTTGTGAATTCATCAGTCTTACTTCAAAAGTATTTTTAATGGCACTTGGTCCTTCTACTCTTTCTATAGTTTATGCTAAGTGATAAGAATTAAAGAGACATGTCTGCTTTTTTTCTATTGAGAAATGGCTTGGAATTCATCTAAATCAAATTTATAAGCCATTGTGTTCAACCTGGTAAGGCATAAGGAGTTTTCAAAAGCTGAAAGAAAGTGTGAGGTTATGGTTTCTTAAGAACCAATGTTTTCTGCAATAGAGAAGCGTTTCTGGTTGAGTGGTTTTAAGTATCTTGTTATAATAGAATTTTAATTTCTTTTTACTGGCTTATTTTGAATCTGAGCATGAATGTTGAACACACTGATCTTGAATGACCTTGAATGTTAGACATGCAAACTCAGAATTTTCATACCATGTGATTTCCTTCTCATGCCTCATCACTGAATCTGTGTACTTGCAAATGAGAAGAACACCTGTGTGTCTCCTGTTTTCAGAAGCATCTTTCAGTCATTGTTGAAAAGGTTTTTCAGCTGTCTTAGACACGTAGGCATGTGATTTCAGTTCAGAAAGAGGTAATTAGGTCATCTTCCTAGAACTGATGAAAAAAGAAGTGAAATCTATCGGATTTTTTCTTGCTTTACACTTTCGGCAATAAAAAAAATTGTTAGATGTAGTTTAGGCCAAAAAAGTTTGAGAGGGAGTGGACTAGCCTAATGAGAGTCTTAAGTGGGAATTGAAAGTTCAAGAGATTTTCAAAATGATATCGATCATAACCATTTGTGTAAGGCTGGGAATTCATGATGACTTTGAATTGACATAAGCCTTCACAGCCAAGAGAAGAAACCATTTCCCTCACTGCTGGCATTGCCTGCTAGCTATCCTGGGATAGCAGAAGTGCTTATACTGCAGTTCAGTAGAGTATAAGCCCTCTGATAATTAAGCCCTTTTTTGTATTATTGCTGGCTTAATTTTCTGTTCCTTGGTAGGAGATATGTGGAAGCAAGTAAAGTGGTTGGGGACCACTTTGGTTGTATGTGACATTCTCTGGGGATGTGAGTTTACATCACCTTGACGAGTTTATATTAAACAAGATAACTGAAAGTTGAATTTCAGTGGGAAAGTGTGAGTCTAGTCTTGGAGGCAAAAAGACTGGCATGAGAAGCATTAGTGACAGATTGGAGGCAACCACTTTTAAGGTTATAAACACATACTGGGCTTTTATGTTGGTGCCAACCCTCTGCACTGTACGCAAAGAGAAGGCAGTCCTCTCCTGTGATGGAGATTTCAAGGCAGTTTCCCCAAAAAGGTAGGAAGGGGAAAGTTTTCACTTCTGATACCAACCATCATTTTAACAAAGAGCTTCAGAGAAAACAACATGGTTCTCTGGTGACTACTTTTTGGGTTTAGGCACTACCAGAGCAGTCTTCTTTCCACTTGCACCTACTGCAGAAGGAAAAGCAGCAGTGACGACAAGGATTTGTACATAATTACATTCATCCTGTGGTACACCTGTACCAAGTTTTCCTGTGCTAGGAGATTTGCTGGTCTTGGTTAACATCTTACATTATTTAATTGAGCACACGCAGGTGAAATCAATGCAAGTCACATCAATGACGTTGGCAGAAATCCTCAGCAGTGATGTTTTTTGAGATGTTGTCTATTCTGTATGACTGAGTTTGTGCGAAGAGTGAGAAGTTAAGGTTCCTCTCCAAATGGAGGAGGATGGGTATTGAATAGAGAAGTTAGGGACAGAAATATGTTTTTTAAATTCCACGTTGAGCTTGCATTTTATGCAGTGCTTTAGGTGACAGAAGAAGAGCTGATGCGACCAACTGGAAACTGACCTCCTCTGCTCTAGATAGCTTAGTGCAAAAGAGGCAACAAGCACCAATGTAGTTCAGGAGAGGATATCCCTCAGCTCTCTAGTCCAGTATTAGCACTGAGTAATAGATGTGGGGATGATCATAGTGGCTTTGATTTCATGGCTTTCTCAATGTATTTGTCCTGTTGATCAGACATGTCCCAAGCATTATGTCCTCTGTCAATAAAACATATTATTCTATCACATTGTATGCCAGTGTATATCACACTCAGTTTTCTTTCTGTAACTTTGCTTGATGTAGGAAGTTGCAAGACATTCTATTTTTCAAAACCCCTATTTTTCAGTCTGATACTCCACAAAGAAGTCAGGGTGCACATGAGAGTAGGTCTGTTAATATCAACAAAGTCACTCTGCTGCTCTTGGTTGTTTGTGGTCTTGTGTTCCTCACCAGCAGTCACTGAGCTCAGGAAGCTATGCTCTAACAGTGCCAGGAGTCACTACAGCTTCACTACTCACTGTTGTAGTGATTGACCTATGTCAGTAGTGTACAGATGAAGCTGGGTCTGATCCCTTACCAGGTTCCTGGTTTTCTGAAATGTGTCATAAAATATTTGTGTTACTAAAAGGATTGCACTACCCTTTGTACTAGCTATCGCTTCTTTACATTTCCAGATGAAGCAAACCTTCAGGAGGCCTTTACCTGGACTCAGTAGCAAAATCTTAGTTACTGCTAGCCATGACTTGCCTTTCGTATACTCCTAGCACAATTAGGAACAGAGGGTCAAAAAGCTGGTTCTTCCTTGATTACATTTACAAAACATACTTCTCATAAGAAAAAATTATGTTTGTTTTTATGTGTTTTCCTGTCCATGGTAAATTTTAAAACATTGTAAACATCACTGAGGATTGGCCATTGCAACTGAGTCCCCAAATCAGAAAGGACAGATCCACAGTCTTGTGAGCAGATTGTCAAAGCATAAATAGTATTGATGTTAACCTTTGAAAATTTTCTTTGTTGTCTTAGTGCCTCAAAGTGTATAGTCAGGGTGGACATTTGAAATCTTTTCTTGCTGCTTTTTTCTTAATTTCTTGAAAAAGGTCATCAAATCCTGTAGTGATTTTTTTTTCCTCTATTAAGATGTGTATGCACCTTACCTAATGAGATCTGAACAAGAAATTATGCTCCTCAAAAATGGAATGTGAGTTGCCATACTGATGGCAACTTGTGAAAGTAGCAGATTCTGGGGTATAAAGTTTGTGCAAGAGTAAAAGTAATAATCAGTTCCCTAATGGAACCATGACAGCAGACAGAAGGATGACAAGCCATATGTCTACACTCTCTCAAGGGAAATAAACTGAACCTGCATTATTTTGTTCAAACTGAATGAAGTAAAAAAATTCATAGGTTCTCCATTTTCCCTCTGCTGCCATTCATGACCTGCAACAATGAAAACAGCTATGAGTCCAGGTGGTAGCTGAAAGCAGTTTTGTTTCTGCACCTGCCTGTGCATGCTTCCTGAATTTAATCTTTCAGGAACTTTATTTAAAAAAAAAAAATAATATAATGTAAACATGACTATATTTTTTTTCTGGGATTTGATGGGAGGCAAGATTTTCTTCTTGCATCTTGGTGGTTTAATCCATACTCTCCATTTTGTTACTCATTCAAAAGGAGTGGTTAAAATGCTCATGGAAAAAAACTGTCACCACTCTTCTGTAGCTGTCATCTGATGTGAAGAGCAGCCTATTGTGTCTTATGCCGCAGACAGACATTTTTCCACCAAAGCATGATGAAACAGCCTTATCCTCGTTACAGCTAATGTCAGTCTAAGGCTTTCTACATTCAGACTAGACTTCTAGCTGTCCTGATATAACTTTTATCTTTTGGGTGGGTGATGAGTCATGGGGCTACAGTTTACCAGCTCCAAATGTTGGAAGGAATGAACATGTTTTCTTTGGGCAGACCCCAACTGGCTTTTTCTTGGCAAATACAATCCAGCCACATTTGATGATTACTTTTACTAAGTCTAAACATAATTATGTTGTAACCTGCACTGTGGCTTGGGAGGCAGGGATCACTGTTTATGTACCCTGTGATTATATGACATTTACCACAGATATCCTATGGCTGCTTGTAACTTACCATATGATTAAATGACCAACATTTATCATCAGAGTGAAGTGTGCATTGTATCATATATCTTCCGTAATGTTGAACAACATTGTAACTCAAGTCCTCCACTTTTTAGAAATTAATTTTTGGCCTAGTTTAGTCTAAAGACATTTTCTTTTTAGTTCTTATGCCTCTTCCTCCAATAGTCATATTTTAGCTCATCATGTGATGGTCAAAATGTCACACAAAGTATTTTCAATCTGAATCATTTAAAATTTCTTTCAAATCATGTACCAATGCATACCGAATTTATGAAAGATGACCCTTCCAGTCTTTTGCAAATGTCTAAAATACATGAACCATATGTTTTCATATGTATTTTTACTGAGGCACAAAAACATATACCCAGTTTGTTGTTTCTGTAAGTACATGCTGTCCAGTGCTATAAGGCACCCGCCTGGCAGGGCTGATGTTGTTGTACAATAAAGTGCCCAGGCAATCCATCACAGCATGTACAGCATTCTACTGATGAATGCACTTCAATCTGTTAGAACCAGCCATGAGACTAGGCAGAGATATATTTACTAAAGGGCTTTGCAGAGATTGCACACAAATCAGTTTCCTCCTGATGGCTTTTTAGGCCTATGAGAAGCTGAACTATGAACAGCAAAGCTACATGCCACCCACAGCCTAGCCATGGACTATTTCCTCACTCTGACTACACGGAAAAGATGTGTTACCACAGGTCTGAGATCTTCACATGGAAGGACATATTCCCTTGTGCTCCTAAACCTCTGCATGCACAATTCCAAAGGAGGCTCACCACTGCTTTTTCTTAAAGGGCCACCCACATTTAAAAACCTCTTGAAATGGTCTGAAAGATTTTTCCTTATTTTTTTATGTCCATAAGTGAAATCATTCCACTCATCCCTTAAGAGTGTTTATTCAGACAAAAAAACCCCACTATTTAAAAATGAAAGCCATAAAGATGTTACTTTTACTTCAGTGTTTTTGAAGTTGAAGCTAATATATTTCCCATGACAGAAACTTGTAATCATTTAGTTCAAACTAGTATTGAATATTTTTTTTGTCATTTATTCTTTTTGGTCAGATAATAAAACCTTGGACTTGGAACTGTGATGCAGCACAGGTCTTGTTCTAATAGGAAGATAAGGGAAGGCTTTGTCTTTAATTAAAAGAATTAATTTGAAATGAGAGTGTAATTACCCCGTTTGACAAATTTTCCTAACATCGTTATGGGACTTTTGTTAAGATACTTGTTTAGAGAGAAAGCTTCATCTTTTTGGATCTGGGTGAATATCTTCCTATATTAACTGCACTAAGACATTTTGGTCTTCTCATTCCCATCATGTATTACAAAGTTGTGTATGATGATGAAGGTAAAAACCACGAAGGTCTTTAGTACTGAAATTTAATAAAAACTGAAAGATCATAAAGGAACAAACACTTTATACAGGCAATATTTCTCTTTATGGAAGGGAAATTGGTCCATTTCCCTACCTGTTTGCAGAAGTTTTTTTGTGTGCTTTAAATTACAGGTCAATACAGTGCTTTCATGTAATGTAATTTGCTTTAATGTAAACTAATGTAGCAAAAAAGAGGAAACACAAGGGAATTACTGATGATACCAAAGCTAATCTGGTTTAATTCTTAAATTCTAAACACTGAGGCTAATATATTCTAGTTTTTCCCTACTTAGATTTTTTTGCCTTTTCTCTGTTTACTTCTGCTCATGTTGCTCTAAGCCAGATGTTTTCACAGATTAGCTCCACAACTGAAGAGCATAGCCAAAAATGATTGTGACGTAACAAGTGGACAAAGGAGGCAAAGACAAGACCAAAATTGTCTGCTACAAATCTGGTTGAATACTGTTATCATTGCTTGCTGTCTGTTCCTCACAAAACCAGCCTGCCACCTTCATTGCCTACAAAACATTTGTCCCCTGCACCCAGAGATAGACCAGCAAACTGATCTTCATGAAAAAGGTTTGATTTGGAGTTTATTTACTTTTGACCCAGGGTAGAGGTTCCTCATTCAAAATATTGTCTGCCATTAATTTCTCTAGAGATGAGAAATAAATTGGTGGTGAAATATAAGGAGTTGTGTATCCAGTCCTGGGCATCAGGCTGAGGTGACAGAAAGGGGCAAAGCTAGCTGCTTTTCCCTTACAGTGGCTGCATTAGAGTCCCCTTGGGAGGGATGCAGTGTTGAGCAAGAGAACAGGATAATATGCTTATATTGACATAACCTTTAATTGAGCAGCACATATTAACAAGAACCTCTTTCAGAACACAAAAACATAGTTTGCCTCCCCTGAAGCCCAAGTTGCACATGGACATTTACCAGCTTCTGTCTCACTGTTCTGAGCTGTACATTCACAAACCCACACTGCCTCACCTCTCTGAACTCTGTGTCCCACGCAAAAAATGTGGTAGGAGAACAAGGCATCAGACAGCACGTAGTTGTGGCAGGAAACATCCTGACAGTAGAGGAACACAGAGCTAAACTCCCTTCTGAAAAATTCTCTATAGAATAAAAACCATATGCATTATATGCTGTTTCAGTGTTATTTTTTTATGTATATATGTGAAATGTAATTTAGTGGTGTCTGACACTTCTCTAATGTAGTATGTTAGCCTCTGCAGTCTTCCCTGACATGCTGTGTGCTGTGTTTAACATGAGTGTGAAGATTATGTACATAGGATTAGCTCAAGTAGTTTATGAAGGATAGAAGCAATGCAGTATTATTATACAATGGGTATGGAATTAATCTCTACATAAACCCCCCAAAAGTTATATTTCAAAAACATTGTTTTCTTGCAGTAAAACCCAGACATTCACCAAACTGTCTTTCTGTTATGCATCAATTTTAAGCAGATTTTTTAAAGTTTGAGAAATTTTATTTTTGTCTTCTGCAGCCTTGTTGCTTCAAACTTTTATAGGATGAATGACAACCCAGTTTGATGGCATTCAACATTTTTCTAAACTTTTTTATCCTTTTCTTTACTGAATTTTTTGAAACACTGGAGAATAATGATTTCATCATAACCTGAAAGCCTTTTATTTTTTTTGAAATTCCTGTGTATCATGTGATTCATGTTTCCTGTGATTTATCAGGTAAGAAATAACTTTGAAAGTTAGCTGGACCAAAGAGGAGAGCAAGCAGAAAAGCTTATGACAGCTATTTTTATTAGACTCTGTGGCAACATAGGAGGAGAAGAGCAAAAGAAAAAAAAAATCTGTATTTATATCACAACAGTATTGATTCAAACATGAACCATGTTGCATTAAATGTCTACAAACATTAAAAGACCATCCAAAAATCATCCAGTACCATCCAATTTTTTTATCAGTGACAAGAGCTGTTCAGGCATGAAGATGTTTTACCAAACCAGTAAATAGTAGAAATAGAGTGCAAAGTACCAGAAATAGACTGCAAAATTAGATTTGCCTCTAACAGCTCTACTCAAGCCTCTTCCAAGGATTCAGCAGTTCCAAAGTTGCTACAATGACACAGCTGCTAAAATATTCATCCCAAGTGAGATAATCTTCGCGTCAACCTCTTTTCTCTGGTTCCAGTCTGGGAAGGAACTGTGCTGGTCTTTGTTTGGCTGAGGCTGAGAGGCACTTGGGAGCTATCGCATGGTGGTGTCTCACCAAGTAGATAAAGCATTTCATGCCCCTTTCCAAGAATTTTCTCTAAGGAAGTATGATCAGAGAGGAACAGATACAAGTCATTAGACTCTAAATAACATTGTGGTTTCTTTCTGCTGAAGTTGAGAGCACTGCAGTTCAGAGTCATTAAAAGTATGTGAACAGATACTTCAGTTAAAATTATATTAGCAAGTTCTTTGTATTCCATCACTGTCCATACTTAAAAGTCCTCTTGCTCCCAAGTTCTACCTAGAGGTAGTCTAACAGCCTCCTGACAAAGCTTGTCTTGTGGCATATCAGAAGAAAAACATCTACTGGAAGGGTTTCACGATACATTCTCCCCTAAATTCCTTCACTGAGTTAATAGGATATTAATCAGAATGGATTATATTCCACTGAATCACATACTTTTCACAAAGAGGGTGAACAGCAAACTGGAAAACTTACTGACATTTACGCAGTGTCATACATTGCACGTTCCCAAATTTTCCAGATAATGCTTGCTTTAAGTATTAACAAAGCAGCAGGAAAAATAATGATGAAAAACTAATTTTCTGGCCTTTAAATATCTACATAAGATAACACAGAAGTACAGAGAAGAGTAGGAGAATTGTGGGTAGCTTTTCTTTTTACCCTCTTGCACAGACTCACAAGAAAGCCTTGTAAGGTTATGCAATTAAGAAAAACAGTTATGCTCATGCCTTCTGGGGTTTAGCTTTCTGATAGCCCACTTTTCAGGCCACAAGAAAAATAGGCTAGACATTCAATCTAGTCAAGTAAAAGCAAAGCAAAAAATATGTATAATCTCTCTCTAATTCATTTTTCCCAGAAGGCTAGGAAAAAATCATAAAATAGCATGAGAGATTGGTTCATTTTACACTGATCTTGAAAGCTTATTAAAGTATTTAACTTTCATGGATTGTCTGAGGGATCTGGAGTTGCTGTTATCCTTTTGTTTAATTACACTGTAATCTTCATGCAATTACAGTGATGATAACAGTCTTCTACAGACATAACAATAAATTAGCCATCTGGGGATAAATGACATTACTTCAAGCTTACTTCACTGAAATATCAAAGAAAAATTAATAGGGCTATATAAGACAAGGCCTGAAAGTAAATTGCATTATCTGTTTCTAGAATTCAGCATTCCAGTGTATTTTAGGGGCTTAATAGCATAACATATTCTTGAATTTGCTTCCTATAGAAATAATTGGTGGAGGAATATCAGGAAAAGCACAGGAAAAGCACATTTCAGCATAGTTGAAAAAGATACAGTGCAAAGTTTTGTGGGCTATACTTTATATGCCTATGCAATACTTTTCAGCTTCACCAAATAAATACATGACCAACACTACTCCTGATGGTTTATTTCCCCATATCTTGCCATCTTTCCATTGGATGTAAATGTCTCTTGTGTAGTTTATTTCCAGAAACAAGAATAGATTCATCAGGTTTTTACTGTTACTGCTGAAGAGAAGAAAAAGAATGTAAGGTAAAAATGTGGTATGTCAGAAACAGTGAGATGTAAAATTAGAAACATCCTGAAAATAAAATGCAAGTCAAAATTCTCAGCAGCATTAATCAAAACAATTGCAAAAAAATCCTACATTCCCCTGGACTTTCAAGAAAAGAGAAAACTTACAACTCTGTATCAATGAATTATAAATGTTTGTGCTCTTTTTGATAGCAAAAACATGGCTATTTGAAGGTATAATTTCACATCAATTTGTTTCACTGTTGTTGTTGAGCACCAGCAAACACAATGGTTCTTTTTCTCTCTCATTTACTTTTTCCCAGAACACATTTTGCTTTTTAGAAGACAAAAGATATAGTGTGAGTAACCTGACCTGGGCAAGAGCTAACAATTACTGAGGGTAAAACTGGTACATCAAGTGCTGTTTCAGCTGCAACTTTCCACCTATCTTCTACTAGAGAATCACTAAACTAAAAATAAATAAATTTTTAAAACTCTTAACAAGAAACAAGAAATTCCAGTTATTCAGGTAAATAACGTTATTTTTGCAAATTAGGTAAAATAGTTGATATACAAAATAAAATATGACATATATAAAACAATCAAAATGCGAAGTTAAGTTTTAGGTTGTGTTGGCGGTTGTGGTAATGTTTGGTGGTGGTAGGGTGACTGCCCATGTGGAAGGAGGTGGGGGGCTGGCCCTTACCAGACAGAGACAGATCCTCTGCAGGGGACGGCACCTTATTTAAGAAAGGGTAAAAAATGTTGCACTTCAGTGTCAGGAGAGACGCAAAAAGCATGAGAAAAAACACTGTGAACCCCAAGGAGAGAAAAGAAGAGGCAGGAGGTTGTCCAGGCACCAATGCATTTGTAAAGGAGACCAGGCTGGAGCAGGTATTTCTTTGCAGACCATGGAAGAGCCACACTAAAGCAGATATCCACACTGTAGCCTGTGGAGCACCTCACACTGGAGAGGTGGAAATGTCCTGGAAGATCCATGGGCTGTGGAGTTCTCACAATGGAGCAAGTTTATCCAAAAGGAATGCAAACCATGGGAACGATCTGTGGTGGATTAGGGAAAAAATGAGAAGAAAAAGGAATGACACAGACGAAGACAGGTCACATTCCCCATCCTCCTGCACTGGAGTGACACCAACTAAGCCTGGGAAAAAGGGTGGGGTGGAGGGAAGGTGTTTTAATCTGTCTTTCTCACTATGCAAACCTATTTTATCTGGCAGCAAATTACATTAACTTTCCCCAAGTCAGTTCTTTCTTGCCCATGACAGCAATTGGCAAATGTTCTCCCTGTTTATGTCTGGACACGCACAGTTTTCCATTTTATTTAGTCCCCTTATCCTGTTGAGGAAGGGCTGTGAGAGAGTAGTTGGGTGGACATGGGGTACATGGCAAAAGTCAACCCACCACAGAGGGAGACAAGGGTTTATCTTACAAGTTATCAGGCATCTTAGAAGATGGTTAACCTAAATCATTCTTTTGTTGTTGTTGTCTGCATATCCCATATCCTACCATCTCTTTAGACATACTTCAAAGGACTTAGTGCCTGTGCTGCCTTGAAACTGTGTTTTGTCATTCTGTTGGCAAACATTGTCAAAAAACTTTCTAAGTGATACTGAGTTTGTGCAGAACATAAAAAAGGAAATCACAGAAATCTGATGTGCAGAGTGTTGTAACCTTGTACATTAAATTTTCTTGGTAAGCTTGATATGTTAGCATGCAACAGATAAGCATATTGTGGAATGGATAAATTCAGGCATAAAATGCATTTTTAAATCAAGTCAGAGTCCTACATCAAGTGTGACTGTGCTTTCATGATGAAATGGTTATATTTTTTTTTCCCTGTTTATGTGAGTGTAAATTTGTACTCTGTGAGAACTAGAAGTATACTCTTCTAGATTTACAAGTCGTTTTAGTATTAGTTCTGCCTTAGTTTTAGCTAAACTTTTATGTACATATTAAACTTACAAAATGCTGAGCACTTTTCCCTATTTGTGTTCATTCCAGTATTTAGGAGCATATTATGCTTCTAGGTGTAGCGCTTGTGGAGAGTTTTGGAAAAGAACTCTACCAATGCCTCCCACAAAGGAGAGATTAAGTGTTTCAGGAAATTGCAGGTCTGAAAAATTCTTCCTTGACTAAATGAATCAACCATGAGCATTTAGCATTGTCAGAAAAGTAGGTCACAGATAATATAAGCCAATTTTCTGCGGAATTCCATTCCAGAATAAGTTAATTTTACATTTGCTGGTCTTTTTAAAGTCATAGTTGCAATGATAAAGTGTCTGTGGTCAATGGTGGCTTCATCTTTTGAATCTCTGGGATGATTTGAAATGACTTTGTGTTCCTTTTCAAGTTGTTCCAATGCATGACTGGAGTTCTCATTAGAATGATCTTCATGCAAGGCCTGCCTGCTTCCCAGCTATCATCCACCTCCTGCTTTCCATTTTTGTCTGTAGTGGAGCTGCATCCGGCAAACACTTTGAAATACGTTTGGTGGTTACTAATTACTTGGGCTGATTTACTTAGTTAAGTGTTCCAGCACAAGTCCTTTCTTTTCCTATTGTATCTGCCTCATTATTAGTTATAAGGGTGACATTTATACTGTAAATGGGATGAAAGCATGAAAGGGAAACTGTGTAAGTGTAGGATGATTGTGCAAGGGATGAATAAGGACTGAACTGTTAAGGCTAATTATAATGTATGAATATGGATTAAAAGGTTTTGTTTGTATTGTCTTCAAAATATTTTTGAGGAATGGTTTCAAGGTTACAGACCTACCCACAACTGTGTTAAAATATGTGTGCACATGTCCACAGGGGTAATAAGCAGCACGTAATATGAAATATACTTCTGTATAATAATACATATTAAAATGTCTAAATAAGCTTTAGGGATTATTTATCAAGGGAATGACATTTTAGAAGCAAAAAAAAAGCAGGAAATAATGAAAATGCCTTTCAGGGACTATACTTTGACAAGGTAGTTGGCTATCCTAAAATAAGTAACAGAGTAAAATCAGCCAGGCTTCTATATTCTGAAAACTCACATTTATAAATGACTTGTAAATATGTGTGGGCAGATTCTCTTTCTAAACTGGCGTTTCTCTCTCCCTATCAATTACCAAAAGAGAAAAGTGGTATTTAGCTATTCAATTGGAGGAATCTGCCCCTCAATCTCCCCCTCTG
>VXBB01011780.1:56375-82584 GCA_013399915.1 Illadopsis cleaveri | reverse complement strand
TCAAACAAACAATAACTCAAAAACTAGAAAAACCCAAAACCACAAAAAACCCATAAAAACAAAAAAATCCCATAATGTGAATGTATTTCTGCTGCATTATACATACTTGGCATTTCTTTGCCATTTTTTATTGTTACCAAAATTATAGGCATGGAAATGATCTTTGATTTTTGAGGTGGTCAGTTTACACAAATTAAAACTCCTGATTTTCATGCAGTTTAGCCTATGGACTAATTAGTTACTACTTAGGAAACTGGCAATTAAAACCCTGTATAAACAGTCTTATTGTGTTCCTAATAATTATTTTGCAACATACTCTGGCTCTTATCTTTGACTCAGTTTTGAAGTGGGGCAGTAATAGCATCCTGCTTACCACCTCCTTCAGAATAAGGTTAGAGGCCATGATTTTGTCCTTCTTTGAAGAATAAGATTCTGAGATGATTTGACAGTTGAAAAGAGTGAAATTTGAGAAGTCTGATGAAAAACATTGTCTAGATTACAGATCCCAATGATATGTAGAGTTCTATGTACTCTTGTCCTTACTGTTGAAGTATATAATCCAAAATATAGACATTAATGGACTCAGTGATAGTCTGGGAAGTTTATTCATAAACTGATGACTTGTACAACACAATGATCACACTGTCTGTGGTAGAGCTAACAGATGGTTTAGAATTATTCTAGCTAAAAGCCATTCTATGAAGGTAATGCTGCAAAATCCTTGCCAACCATTAGCAATCACTTGCATGTTCCTAGCTCTCTACTCGACTATTTAACATGTCAGCCTGTTATGACACATCTTGTCATTCAGGTGAGAAATCCAGAGCAGCAGCTCTCTGCTTGCTGTGTTTTGCTGTAATTTTCCATAAATTATTTTAATATTTACTACAAGCTTTCTGTGAAAAGGGAATGTTTCCTAATTAGACAGCATATGATTAAAGCTTTTTTTTATCTTGACATCTCATGCAAAAGATTTCACCTGTAATATGGCACTCAGTACACACAATACCAATTTCTTTTTCCACACCTTAAAAATTAGTATATGTTTTTGTAAATATAATGATACTGCAGTTTTTCAGGAGAATAAGTGTTCCTGGGTTGTGGATTGCCTTCTACTTTGACTCCATCTCTGACTGTATGATTGTTTCACACAAGCTGCCCTTCAGTTTGAAGAGCTGACTATATTAATTTAACATTTTTTATCTTACAGAAACTCTTGTTCCTAAGCCCTGTGTCTAAAACATGTATCCAAACTTTTGTCTGCTGCTTCTATTAGACTGGACCCTACTACTTTCTTATTTGTTTTAGAAAAGATTCTTAAAGTTCCTTGGTCTCAGTAGAATGCCTAGCACTGCAGTATTGACACCTGCAGGGATTTTGGCAAAATCCATTGTTACTTCTGCTTCGAATTTTTCTAATTTCTCCTGAAGTTTTTCTATATATTTTCTTTTCAACTTGGCTACTGCAGCCTGTTTTTGTACAACATATCACTGAGTCATTCATAATTTTATTAACTTTCAAGGTCTGAACCAGGTTGTAGTGAAAATTAATTTATTAAAAATAAATAAACGAAACCCTTACTTGTGGCGTAAGTACTGCAAGAACTCATTACTTCTTCCCAGAAAAAAAACCAAACCAAACCAAACAAAAAATGAATTAGTTTGTTGTTTCCATAATTTTTGAGGGAAATATGCAAATTGTTCAGTAATTCTGAAATTCACAATAATCATATGAAAAGGCACTATACTAAAAAGAAAGAGAAGACTCTTATTCAAGAAGACCAGAGTGCAACTTCTCCTGATTTACATTCACACAATACAAATGAGTTTAATCCTTTTCATTCAACAGACACAATTTATGCATTAAGATGACAATTTTGCCAGCATATTTTGTCAGACACCTACTCATGCCAATTCCAAGTACACTTTGTGTCCTTTCTTCATCTGCTGTGTTTTCTCTCTAACTTTGAAGAGAAAGTCATTGCATCCTCCTCATCAGTGCTTTTCCTAACTTAACTTTCAATAGGTTGTCTAGAGTATCCTCCTCAAAATCCTTTAAGACAGTTTCTTTGATAGTTAATTAAAGCTTTTCTTTCCAGTATTCTGAGACTATGAATAATTCCCTTATTTTTGTTAAGCTTTCATGCTGCAGAAAATTTATAGACTTATTTCTGAACTTAGTGAGTCTTTTATTTTGAAGTATTTGAAAATATGACTTTTGGCCTTCTTCTGTCATATTATCCAAAAACTGCATCTGAGCTCAGCTGATAAAAGCCAAATTTAAGCTGATGTATTGCTAGCAGTATTTCCAAGCCAGTTCTCTTTTTCCTGTCATTTTGACAACATGCCACAAGCCTTTTTTATACCAGACCAGATTATGTATGCAAGAACCCCTCAAAAAACAGTCACTAAATTAAAGAAAAGGAATGGAAATTTATGAAAATGTTTAATTCACCAGAACTTACTTACCAGTGTAATTGGGAGAAAGCAAAACAAAAAAGTATTTTGGGAACAAGGAGAACTACTGATATCAAATCAAATGTCAGAAATCATCCTATTAATTGTCACGTAGACAGAACTGAATCCTTGGTCACTGGAGGAATAACCAGCTTTTTACTTCAGCATTTTTCTATGTGAAAAATACTGGGCAACTATATAATTTTTATATTTTTACACAAGTAAAGCCAGAGCAAGACATTGGGTTAGCTAAACTAATACCTTGTATCTCAGTTTCTTACACTAGATCCAGTTCAATCTGTCTTTGGCTTAGAAATTTCTGGTTAACTGAAGGGCAGCTTTGAAAAATAAGATATCCAAAAATAAGATATCTGAAAGCAGCAACTGACAGAAAGTCATAATTGCTCTTCGAAAGCTGGGGCTTATTCTACACCTAAGGCACCTGCCTGAACTTCTGGTTATATCTTTCTGTGCTAGAACAAAAGATTCTTTAGCCCTTGAGTAATTTCTGTCTCTCATAGCATTTGTTTGTGGTAATCTAACCAACTTTTCAGTATTTCATCCAGAAGTCAAATGGATAGAACCCTTTAACACTTCTGTTAATAGCATTTGAGAACTGGAGAAGTTTACAAAATATTTTCATGAGTCTTTTAATATTCCTTCTCTTAATTTTTTGGCATCTTTTTAAGAAATATATCCTCTCAAAATCTGTGTAATATATCAGCAATGATCTAATTTTCAGGTGCAATAAAATGGTCACCCCACATCCAGGCTATATTTCACTGTTGTGAAACCAAATATCACAATTATGCGTTAAGGTGACAATTTTGCCAGCATATTTTGTCAGACACCTGCTGGAGTTGTTCATCCACTACAATACTGAGATTCTTTCCAGAACTGCTGTTTTCCACACCATGGTCCCCAAACTCTACCTTGCACTCTTTTTTGTCTGTATTATATCTTACTATTTTTTGCAATATCTAACCTTGCTAATTGATCCAGGCATTTCATTATTTTTACTCTGCTTATGCCATCTGGAGAACTGCTAGGCAGTAAATTTATGTTTCCTTCTCAGTCTTGGATGGAACTTTTGAGTGCTGTAAAGACACACTGTCAGTCTGAGCTGCTCCTTTAGTGAGGGCTGCTTTTTGTGATCAGTCAGTCTAGTTAACCATATTAGTATTGCAGAAATACTGCATGTCACTAAATCAAACATCTTAAAAATTTTAGTCCTAATATATACAAGTATCAGCCAAAGCTGCAATCTTGTCCCAAGAAGGGAAACAAACATGACATTCGTTTTCATGCAACCATGTTACCCAGTGTTAATAGCTCTGTAACATAAAGCTGGAATGGTCTATTACTATCTACATATTTTTATTTCTTCCTCTAGATATTGGCAATTGAGCATCTGGAATTTTCCATGTTTACCACAACACTGTTTTCCTGCTATTTTAGAACATGTTAAATATAATTATCATTCTGTCAGAGTTCTTTACGCATAAAAATTCACACAGTTTTCAGTGTATGTTAACTGAGCCATAATTAAAATGTTCATCCCAAGCTAAACATTCAAGTTTTGTGTTCAACAGTAGACAGGAGGTATTGCCTTCTTGTCATCATACAAGAACATACTAGTACATCATCCCACTTTTTCTTCCGCTGGGGGAAATAAATTACTGTAAATTACTACCCTCCTGTGCTTTGTCACTGAAAATGATTCTACCTCTAAGGGTTCATGTGAAAACAATGCAAGAAAACTGAGATAAAATACAAATTAAACCACTAATTTCTATCTTCAAAAATTCTTGATTCTATTGTGCTACATTGTATAAAATATTTATTCAGGACTTTAAAATGACACTGGTTAAATGTTCATTTTGGCAGTGCTTTTTATTTTTAGTCTTTTTTTCTAGTTCAGTATTTCAATAATATCTTCCTGTTTTGTCTTTTAGATTCCTGTTGCTGTAACACAGATAAGTTCAACCAACCACCCAGTGAAAGTGGGACTTTCAGATGCATTTGTGGTCGTGCACAGGATCCAGCAAATTCCCAGTATGTAGAATAGTAGTGGTGCTAATGGTTTGGAGGTTGGGAAATTAGTATAAGCTGATTTCATCAAGGATGATTAGCTGCACAACAAATCACTTAGCTAATTTCAGCTTGTTAATTCAAGTGTAATTTTATTTGCTTGATAATTCCCAATATGTCTTTTCCTGTCATTGTTTCTTTTAAGCTGATAAATTAAGTAAATAAAATTAAATGGCCAGTCAAATTAAACTCTCAACTGGCTCAATTTGGTTTTCCATAAGATACTTTATCTGGAACTATGCTTTCATACCCATAGTATAGAAGAAGCAATCTCTATCCAAAAATATCCAGGCTGAAAGCTATTGATACTTTATTCTGTACTTCAAATTCATGCACACACTTCAGTGAGAGGAAAGAAGAGGAGATGTAAAGAAGAGGAGATTATTAGATAACATCTTGAGCCCACATAGTCATGGCAGCTGTATTGCAGGTGGCTTTTAGTTTTGTCTGGCTTTAGTTATACTTTGTATGGCTTCACTAAGAACAAATAGTCGGAAATCAAGTGTGACTTTCTCGATGCTTTAATGTACTGTGTACAGAATCCTTTGAGGTTGTTTAGCCATTAGAGAATATGTTCACTTTTCAAGTCTACTGGGTTTACTTACAAATTTGGAAAAAGTTTACTAAGATCAGTTTTCGATGAAGCCCTAATAGCAGGGTGCAGATGGAAGGAGCTGTTCTTGAACCAGGCTCCTAGGACCGAATCCAGGCATATTCTCCTAAAGTGAGCTCTGGCAGACCTTTGGTGCCCACGAGGACTGACCTGATCCAGCCCAGCTTTAAGACAGGCAGCAGATGAGGCTGACACTGAAAAAGCTAGTCCTATTGGCCTCTCAGCTCATCCTATCTCCTCATCACATAGTCTTTAACATGAGGGAGCCCTATGTCTTACATGTCCTGTAATGGTGAATATGGAAATTTTCAGTATTATTTGTTACTTGTGAGCTTAGAGTAGTGTGAAGGATGTTAGCATGCCAAGATTTCACTTAAGAGACAAGAAATTTGTTTCTGAAGTATGATATAATTTGTTTCTGAAGTATGAAGTTCTGCCTATGTTTTCATGGATTGGTTTTGAGTGTTTAAGAACAAATGAAACTAGGCAACAAATTTCAGTAATGTGAGTCATATTTGCAAGCAAATAATTTCTGAATCTTCAGCTTCTAGGAGCTCGAAATATGTATTCAGGTGGAAATAAGGCTGATTGATTTATGCAAATGGTTTATGAGAATAGTCACATTCTATCCAAGAGATGCAACAGGATGGTAACTTTTGACATCAGGCCTCCATAATCAAACAACACTAAAAGACTTGTATTATTTATATATTTTGTATGGAAAATATATAGTGGATGTGAGTCTTTATTCAAGTCTGAATGTTTCTTTTTGTAGAAATATTTCAGACAAGCACTTTGTTTTACTACCACTAAATAATATTGGTTTTGATGAATGCAGAGTTACTAGTCTTCTGGTTTTAGAATATCTATAATTTTTTTTTCACATGACACTTTCTGCTAACAGAAGTGAAACTATAATGTGGGTAAGGAGTATAAAATGTGTCACTGCTACAGTAGCTTTGAGAGCATTATTAATGTATTTCTGTTTACAATGCATTGCTTTTGCCCCTAACTGCTAGTTCTGTGGATGGTGGTAATTCATGATTATTTTTGCTAGATTGCAGCTTTCACTAGAGCTAATATTAATCAAGGGAACCATCATTTCACATTAGATTTTCCTGAAGCTGAATTGTGTGCTCAATGAAATAGGTTTATATTGATGAGTACAGGCAATATAATAGCACCTTGACAGAACTGGTAAATAATGTCAGTCCATAGAAAGCCAGTATCAGATGCTCTTAAAGTATGCATGGTTTTGAATTTTTGTTTTTCAGGGGTATTAAATCAGCTATGGCTCTAGTCAATTACTGAAAAAGTGATATGATAGAATTGTTATTTTACTTTATTTGTTGGCTTCTTAATACAATGGAAGAATATAAATTCTTGTTTGTCCCAAAAGAAGGCAAAGAAGTGTAACTACTAGTTCTTGCTTACCACTTTATCAAAGATTTTTCCATCAAAAGAACCCAGTCTCCCTTTACATTTATGGCTATTTATTAAAAAAGAAAAAATAAAAGCCAAAAACATCCCCCTCAAATAATAAAAAAAAATCACTCCAAATTCTACTGTTTCATGTTTGAGCTCTGTCAGTTCTTTTTGTATATATTGTGCATTTGAAAAGGAAAGAGACACTAAGAACAACACAAACCTGTTTGAACAAATATATTCCCCTCAATTTTTAAAAATGCTGAAGGTCTTTGGTGCCTTTTGTATGCTCAGTATTCTAAAATTTCAATATACCAGACTTAGTTTATTAAAGTAATTTCATATTTAGAGCTATTTATCAGATTTTTTTCAGATGTACTGTCCAAAATATTGGTAATAACTTTATTAATACTTCTGAAGGGAGAGTTCAAAAGCCAAGCAAATCTATTTCATTCTGAGAAGAGAAAAACATGCTTTTTGATCAGCCATTTCATTTCAAAAGTGCATTTTAATGAGTGCTGAAAAGCATCTTGAAGAGCCAAGAGCTAAAAGGAATGATTTTCTGAACTTTTTTAAATGGAGGAACTTGAGAATATCATCCCTATTTTTATTAATATACTCCTTCATGTAAAGGCTTTGCAGTAATACCCCTTTTATCTGCCCCTAAAAGCATATAGGGATATACATTAGTTCACCTTATCTTTTAAGAGTTAGAGCATGGAGATGGGGTATTTTTGGCAGGTGGCTTTCTGGCTGTTTTGTGTTTGATATATTTCCTTGATCTGCTACTACTTCTTGCTTATAGACCATACCTTTATTTTCCACTTATAATTACATTATTTCAGATTAGCCACTATTTTATATTTTATATTTTATATCTAGATATAGATATGCCTGTATATACTCTAGTGGTGTTTTTGAATGAATGGTAATTTGTTAAGGGGAGTAAATTTCTGATCAACACAAAGGTTAACCTGAAAATTCTGAGATTTATGTGACAGCAAAATGGCAAACTAAGTCCTTTGATTAATTTCAGAGGAAAAGTTTCAGTTCTTTCCAGGTAATTCAAATAAAGTTCCAGTCTCTGGAGCTCTGCTTCCTATGTGTAGGTTAGAGTGACCATCCTGATTTCTTCTTCTTCAGACACGTTGAACACTTGCACACAAACTATTTTTTCCTTTTGTAACAAACACAGTGAGAAAGTTTCATGGATGTCTTCCAGATAGAAACATGATTGGTGATGACAAACCTGGTAGCTTTACATATTCCTCCAGCAAGTCTTTTTTAAACACCTTCACTGCTTCAAGACCTTTGTTCCTTGCCCACCTTCTCTAACCAGTTTCCTTTCATTTCTTGTTTATTTCTCTGCCATCCTTGTCATTCTGTCCTTGGTCCTTCTTTCACTTGCCTGTGGTGTCCTTTGCTCTCCCTTCTGCAGACTCCCAAGATCTCACTTTAACTTCATGACCATCTTTCTTCCCCTTTGTTTTTGCTCTCCTTCAGGATTGCTATGTTTCTCTCCTTTGTTTCAGTTCTCTCCCCTATTGTCTTTTGATTAGCTTTTTGTTGTTCAAGAAGAAATGAAAAAGCATTTCCTGCAACCCACTTTTGTATTTTGGCAATAAAAACCCCACCAGAGAGCCTTCCCATATTGTGTTTGTTTCTCACAAAACCATGAAATACACTGGCAAAATGAGAGAGTGCCAGATTCAGGGGATCTACACAGTGAATTACCAGTCTTGAACTCAGAGATCATGGGTAGCAGGTTTGTCTCCACAATGAGAAATATTTCTCTGTGATTTTGGCCTCTACTGTGTTAGATGCAGCTTTTTTTAGGAAATCCATGCCTTGACAACTCTAACATTTAATCTCACTGAAATTATTCAAAAACCCTGTGTACAGAAATGAAATTGTAGCTGAGCTATGTGTTAGTAATATTCCAGCTTCAGTGCAATTAGTGTCACTCAATATGTAGTGTAACTCAAGCATATAATTAAGTGACAGTTCTGCATGTTGTAAATGTTTGCTCAAGATGTCTCACCACTTTTTTTACAGCAGTGAAGCCCCTGAAAGAACCTTAGGATTACCTTCCTGAAGGGTAAAGCACCACTGGCCATTTATGCTCTGATATCTATTATATAAAGGGGCAACAGTACTTGGGAAATCACAAAGTCTGATTTCCTGCTGCCTTACTGGAAGTGTTATCATTTACCTCTGTGCAAAATGGGCCCCAAAGTTATCACTCTAAAATCATAGTATTTGTTCTTCTTTACACTAGTGTAACTAATCCCACAGAGCCAGCTGCTCCAGCCCTGCATGTTTGTCTGCTGGTCCAAAAGGGTTTATGCAGGCAGCTGGGTTCCTTGCACTAGATTTCTGATTTGGGAGCATGCTGTTGATCTTTGGTAGCATAATACTCCCAGGACTGGTACAAGTTGATCAAAGTTTAAAGTATTTGCATAACCAGCCACAGACAGATCTCAGAGTGAGGCATTTTGGTACATGGTGGGATTAGGGAATAAAGCAAGTTTTTCACACCTAGATCCTGTACTAGGAGCTCCTTAGCTAGCAACAGGTATTGGGGTAAATCTGGAAGGACATGGAGAGTTTCAAAGTAAGTCATGTGTGGTAGGCACAGAGCATTGGGGCAGAACAGCTCTTAGTACATTGTTCATAAAAATATTTTCAGAGCCTACTTCACGTGATTGCTTGTTCACAGATTTTACATCTTTGAGGTGCAGCTCCCAGGCTTAAAAGTATTTTTTATTAATTTTTAAGAGAATGATAAAATTAATACAATTAGGGAATCTGAATTTTTGTCTAGATTAAGATGGGTGTTATATACAGTGGAGCAATTATGGAGGTATTTGGATTGTAGGTATTGGTGTTTGGTCCCAGTGTCAGTGCCTCAAGAATTAATTAGTTAATATTGATAAGTTTAGTAATATAAGGCTAATGTTAAAGAACAGATGCTTTGACATTCTGATTCCTTTACCTTTTGTGGTGACAGCAATCAGACATACCAGGCTGACAGGTTTCATTCAGCCATAAATATGTTTATGTTGAAGTCCCTGTCAAGCAAAGTCAGTGGCTGTATAACACAGCAGCTGTGCCCCTCCCTTCTCTATGCCTTATATTTTCCACAAATTGCTTGCAGCTTGTTGGATATGTTTCATAAATTGTTTACTTCAAATTGACATCTGCATAATCAAATGAACCCTCTTACCATTTGTGTTTTTTCTGTCAGCAAGACTTAAAAGTGAAAGTATGGTTGTGTGAATACATATGGCCTTATTTAGCAGTTATTTCTGTGTATATGGCCAATCCAAATTCCCTAGAAATCTTTCAGTGAAAAAGGTCTATATTTGTGTGAACATGTCATTTAAAAACTCAGAGTGACTTCTCCCGTATTTTCACATATCACTCTATTGCAGGGTTTAGCTGAGGAATGGTGTATGAGGAAAAGTGATTATGTAATGGAAAAGATACAGAGAGATTATGCATCTGTCAGACACATATTTAGAATGGTTTATTATGAACTACTGACCCTTCAGACATGTTAAGAAATCATTGGTGCTCTCCTGGCACTGCTGCCGCTCCAGAGTACTCTCTCCATTGAGTACCTTTAGTCAACTCTTGCAGTTCTGTTTCATAGAATACTTACATTCCATTATTTAGTTTCATACTACTGTGATAAAATTACATAGAATTATTTTGTCACAACAGAATCTTGCACATCTATAATTTACCAATCCATTGTTTAATCCCTTGAAAGGATTCTTTCAAATGGCCTTCTGACCCCCGTGCTATCTCTCTCAATCAATGAGGAACATGTTCTTTACCTCAAGTAGCTGGTGTTTTCTTCAGGTTCTTCCACTGGGATTGTACCTTTGGCCTGTGTTCAAAGATAGCACAAGTACATGCCATGAAAATAAACCAGAAAACAATCTGAATCATACTGTAAATCAAACAAAGGGTAAAAAAAAAAATTCTGTTATTAAAAATATATATTAAAAGTTATACCATTTAGTTAAAAAGTGTGTTTGAGAAACCCAGACGTGTAGAAATGTAAAATATTTTCGTGACTAGGAGAAGAATATACATAGGTTTTCTGAAATTCAGTACTGGGAATGGTACTTTGAAAGCATACAAAAATCCTTTTCCATTCCTCCCTTCCCTGCTAGACCTGATGTAATATTTCTTTATAGCAAAATATCTGCACATGGTGCTTAAATATTTACCTGTTACTGCATCAAATTATTTCACTAGTTCTTACCATGCTAAGGTCTGTACTGAGGTATACATGGGCTCCTAAGCACTTTGTGATTCTGCACCAGTACTTTTTTGTTAAAGAAATAAATAGGCAGCATAAGATGAAGAACAAATTCCACCTGAGTGAAATGCAACATCTGTCCTGGGTTGAAGCAGGAGCGTGTGAAGAGGTTAGGGGGAAGGCATGAGGGAAGAATATTCACTTTCCTGTTTATCCTGTTGAGCCTAGTTTTTTTAACCAATTTTATTAAGGGAAACTGGCTCACAATTCAAAATAGGGAGAGAAATGTGCATTTTAAAGATCTAAGCATGGCATGTTTAAGTCATACTTCCAAAAGAATCTAGGCCTGCGTGTTTTTCTAGCCTGGTCAGGCAGATAAAATTGAATGCTCACATTGCCAACCACCTGTCTGCAAGTATATACAAAGATGTTAGAAGGTGACTATGCAAATACCTCTCTGTGCTTAAGATAGATGCCTCATATGCAAACTCACCACCTGAGGCTGACACAGTCATCTTTCTGAAGAAAAAGATCAAATTTGAGTCTGTCAGGCAGTGAGATTTAATGGAATTAAGAGTCATGCTGAAGTATGCATGATTAGATTTATTTTTTTTAATGTAACACACTTAATTCTCCTAAAAGTAGTGTTTTTCAGAAATTTCTTGCATTGGGTGATGTAAAAGTGCCCATGTCCTGAATCTCTGATTCCTACTGAGTCTTTGGAAAGCCAGAAGCTCCTTATTTCTTGTAAGCCCTGTAAGGAGCCTGTTAGGAAAGGTTCAGCATTAACAGGATTATACCATACTAGTCTGTACCAGTACTGATGAGGTGCAGTTCACATAAAATGTGGACACCCAGCATTTTACTTTCTGTATTCACTTGCCCTTTTTTTTTTTGGATGGAATGTTAAAGAGTTCTGTGGAAACAAATTACAGCCTTCAGTACTGGCAGGAGCTCAGCTGAAAGACATTTTACAATCATTCTGATTGGACTTCTAAGAGACTGACTATCCTCTAAGCATAAACCCCTTGCAGCTGGCAAGAGATTTACACTACCCCAGCGCACAATTAGCTTGGTCTTGAAAACTCTTTCTGTCCAGTGGCTCTGAAGGACATGGCTAAGGCATTTATTGGGGTAAAGTTTGTCACCTGCTCATATCCATCTTTTAAATAGTCAGAATGATTTTGCAGGTAACACATAAAACTAGTTCAATTATAGGTTCATTTCATACTGAAAGAGAATTCTGCTATCAGGAGGGGTGAAGTCATAGAAAAGCTTTAAATTGCGAGAAGTCGTGGGTAATGGTGCTGATTTGGAGCTAAATAGAAATATTATTGTCTGAAAGCAAGATACTCCCTACTTGCCCCTGAGAGCTAATGAGGTAGGAGAGGGCAGAAAAGATCTGCTTCCTCAAGCAACAAGTTGTGCCCAATCCATATGGGATTGACAACACAGAAGACTTCCAAGGACTGAGTTTGTGACTGTCTACAAGTCCCTTTGCTTCTGTTGCATATAGACTCAGACTTGTCATTGGCATGGGTAACCTGTTAGTCCTTTGCAGGTAACCATTAATTTCTTTCTGGAATGATTGCAGAGTGTCAATGGTTGTATTTAGATCTGATTTCAGTTAGTTTAACAGACCATCAGAAGGAATATAAATATGAAACCAGCACACCAGAAAGCTGTCATTTTTGTGTCAGATTGGTGTTAGAGGTTCTACTTTTGATTTTCAAATATTCAAGCTTGCCAGTCTGTATTGCAACTGTATATATAAAATCTGGAATTTTCAGAACATGTTATGGGATACTGTTCTGGGAAGTAGTGTGTGATTTTTTCACATTTATCTTGTGCTTGGGTCTTACAGTTGCTTGTGATTTCAAAGCCCTTAAGAACAGTACATTGACTATATTGAATTTGTGCTTTGAAAAACTCAGGTGCAGTGAGCCTGTGTAAAGATTATGCATAACAGCTGTTTAAAAATATTGTCTTCTTTAATATAATGTAATAATATGAAAATATATTGTAGTACACTTAGATGTGAGCTATCTTGTAGCTGAAAAGTTTGATTAAACAATGAAATCAGTTTTGTTTGCACATCTGACAAAGTGAGCAAATAAACCATTTCTCTCAAGTCTGTAAGCTGAGAAAAATTTCTTAGGAAAGCAAGTATTTGAAATACATCCTAAAATATCTGACAGTATACTCTCTAAAATTGCCTATATCAATGACTAAGATGCTTGAGAGCATACTCAGCATTTTCATAGTTCTTTGCCAGGAGAACTACCTTTTCTGTCAGCTCTGAGGGCTTCTCCACTGAAAAATTCTCTATCTATCTTTATGTGGTTTTTTGTGATATTCAAAGTTAAAAATATATTCTTGAGAAAAATTGTTGCCATATGTGCACCTAAGAAACAGTGTGCATTCATTACATTCACTATTTTTCACAATCTTAAGACTGCAAAATAAGAAAATATGATTTCTTTTTTCTTTCCTGTTAGATGTCCGCAGAAGAACAATTTATGAATACCACAGGGTGGAGCTACAGATGTCAAAAATTACCAATCTCTCAGCTGTTGAAATGATACCTCTTCCAAGTAAGTAAAACATTACATAAGCAGGAGTCAGATCTATAAAGCATCTATCTCCCTCTCCCTCCCAGCAACACATACACAATTTCAAATATTTTGTTTTATCTGTGGACTTGGAATCATAAACAGATTCATTTATCCTCTCCTAGATTCCCATATGGATGATGCATTATCCAGTTCATTCTCATTTATCTCAAGTTGGTTTATAGGTATATAGCTCCCAGTAGATTTTGAATGAAATTTGTGCCAAATCATTTTTTCAGAAGAATGATTATATTGCCTTTAAATGTGTTTCCTTAAGAAAAAAAAAAAGAACAGTTTTCATGCTTGCAATGCAAACATCAATTCTTCTGTGTACTGTGCATCACATCACAAAGACATATCCCCAAACAAATGGCTCCAAATATTTTGCAGTTCATTTGGTTCTTTTTTCCAAGGTAAAACTAAATTGCTTAGAAATCTTGGGGTTTAAAATGCCAGCTGTACTACTGTAAAAAGAGTAGAAATATCTATTTTTCTTTTTTTTTAATCTAGTTACAGTTTTTGCACATTATTTTGTCTGTCTTATTATCTACTTATTTCTGAATGTTAGCAACACCAAAGAACAGTGGAGCCAAGGAAGAAAGAGATTTAAGGAAATACTTAATTTTGAGCAAAAAGATAAAAATTTTGGAATTAAGCTGAATGAACAAATGTGGAAGTAGGAATACATTTACAAATGGAATAACACAGATGAAATGTACTTTTGTGTATGCAGTTGTGCAAAGCATTGTAATAGGCTGGGTTTGGGGTCTTATTTTAATGTGTGTGAACCTGTTGACTTGCTAAATATATATTATCAGAAGATGTATTCTTTTGTGCTTTTTATGTGAAATATATATGAGACTAATATAATAATCCATGTTTATCTACATCCCAGCTTGTCTCCAGTTTACCAGCTGTGGTCCCTGTGTCACTGCCCAGATTGGTTTCAACTGCAGCTGGTGCAGTAAACTCCAAAGGTAGAGAAAATAATTTCTTTTCTTTTTCTTTTCTTTTTTTTTTTGTGTGGGTAGGGAGCTGTGCTCAAAGGCTGTCCAAAACCATTGCTTACAGGTTATTCAGCATTAAAAGTTGTTATATTTGGGTTTATATATATGCATTCACATGAACATAAATCTCAAGTGTGATCACCAGCAGCACATCGTTGTCACATTTCACTTCAACAATTACACAAAAATAGTCAAAACAGTTGACCCGGGAGTTAAGCTTTTGTTCTTATTTCTCCAGTCATACTTCAAAATCCTTTTGAAGCAGAAAAAGAAGAAGAAATCATAATAAAAATCATATTTTCTCCCTACATCATTGGCTTCATCAAAAATAATTTAACCCTATGGAGATGCAAGATGTTAATGTAACTGTAAAAACTTCCTTGTTAACAGCAGGGAGACCAACACATCCAAACAGTCAGAGTACTTTCCTTTTTAACCTGTCACTGCACTTAGGGGGTGTGTTGGGTCTCCTCAGCCTCTCAGGGACACATGGACAAGGATGGTCATATCCATGGCAAGAGTGATTTAGACGGTGGAGCAGCTGAAGCACAGACAGAAAAATGGAAACTCTGCAACTGCAGCTTTTCAAACAGTTTTTCACTCACTGACCTTCATGAAAAATTTAATCCCAGTTCTCTGAAACAAAATGCTGTATCATAATGGATATTTATTGTTGTTGTGCTCCTCAGGTCTAATGATTAGGTTTAGAAATACTTTGTGTGAAATGCATGTATACTGAAACAAGAAAAGGTAATTAACATTCTGAAATAGTGCAATATTTTGACATCATGTTGAAGAACTGGTAAATAGCTGAAGAACACAGCACAGAATTAGGAAATTGGGGTCATTTATTATGTTTTCTTAAGCTGCAACTCCTGTAGTAAGTCACTTAAAAAGTGACTCTGTTCCCCATTTGTCTTGCAAAAACCTTTTTAGTGGAATAAAAGCTAAGACAAATCAAGTAATAGAAAACATACCAAATATATTCAAGAGTAATAATACTTCTAGAAATCCGTTCCAAGCAAGCATGAACAGTTCTTGGTTGCCTTAGTCAATTCCCTGCTTTCAGCATTGCTTCATTCTCCTTCCATCAATAGATGCTGTAGCACCGAGTTTCTGTTGGCTTTGTTTGAGCAAGGCCTGTTGCTTTGTGGCCAGTGTTCTCATTTTTGTTTGGATAAACTCAATTATATTGTAAAATCCAGACCTCTTGTGAAGAACAGGCAAATCTTCAGATCCTTTTCATTTCTCTGTAGTTTCTGAACACCTGAGTTTCCTGAGTTCTGAAACTGCTGAAAAATCTGTTATGCTCACAAGGCAAAACATTCACTGTGGAGGCACAAATTCACTGTGGAGAATTAATTTTATCCTTCACCTCTAGCAGGAGCAGAACCAGGCATGTAGCACATTGTGCCTTCTGCTCATTTAGGAACATTTGTGGCTGTCCCCTCACATTTGGCAAGGTATAATTTACTGCTGAAAAATACACAGTCTGAATACATCTATTTCTATTAAATTAAAGTTTGAATGAAGAAAGCCTTGCTTTTTGTCTTGCTTGTGGAGATCAAAGATGAGCCTACTGTGAGGTAGTCCTGCACTGTTTTCCAAAACCAGCTGTCTCCACTCTGCAGCATTTGTGCTTTTGACAAGATGCAGCAGGTAGACTGAGTCGTTTTATTGCTATTAATTAGGCCATTACTGACAGCAGTGAGACTGTCACTTCATGCAGGTTGTCTTTGGACATTGTTTGACTGCCAGCAAGAGCAGGAACAGGAGAGGATTCCTTAGAAAAACAGCGGATACTGGAAGGGAAACTAAGAATATGCTTCTACATGGGAATTTCAGTAGTTTAAAAAAAGTCATACATACAATTTTTGTCTATCAAGATGAACAATATTCATTCAGGTTTTAGTAAATGGAGAATTGTGTATAGAGTCATAAAATAGCTCAGCATGAAAAAGGTCATTTAGACCTACCTCCCACTCAAAGCAGGGCCAGCTGTGAGATCAGATCAGTTTCTTCGTGGTCCAGAGGCTGTGGTCCGGTCCTCAGAACACCTTATAGAGCATTTTACACCTGATCTGTTAGCTTGCTGCTCCCTGCAGAAACATGGCTTTGGTGGATGTCTGCTTCAGGCCTCGTTGTCTTTCTTGGCCACTCTTCTCCAGTTTATGAAATGAGCAATTTCAACTATTTCATCTCTATGGAGAAAGAGATCTGAAATAATAAATGGTTAAATATTTTGTGAAAAAGAGTCAACTTGCTTTCCAAAATGTGAAAACTGAAGATATATGTGGTTACACTGCAGGATTATTGTGATGAGGAATCATTTTGTCTCAGCTTTGAAAATTTTCTACCAGTTCTGCATACTCTCTCTGGACTTCTAGTCTAGTGCCTCTCTTCTACCTTGTCCTTTCTCAGCATGTATATTCATTTTCAAGAGATACAAAATAAAAATATCTTATTCCATTCTCAGTGGCAATGTCTGGTTCAAAGAAGAGTGCTCAGATTCATTTGCTTCAGTACCACACTATGGTTTTGTTCCCCTCAAAAATAAATTTGCTGTGTTATAACATTCTTTTGCATGTGATAAAGAAGCACTTTCTCAGCAAGAAAATATAATAACATGGTTAAAAATCATAAAGGTTGGAAAGTTGTTAATTCCTGTCTCACCATCCTTCAACTTTTTCTGTATGTCACTGCTCTTCATTCACCAGCCTTGTAAATCAATGGAGACTTCTATCTCCTGTTATGATATACATTGCTCTGCTGCAGTAGGATAAAATCAAGGGCAAATCATTCCATGAAGTATTAACTTAGACATTTCAGAAGTGCCTAGAGGACAAAGAAATTAATATTTACAGTCCACTTTCAAATTTGTGCTTATAGGGTAGAAAAAGGTAGTTTTTCACCTTAGGAGCAATGTCTGAGTAATGCTTCTCAGTTGCAAATCTGACTGGACACACTGGTCCAAGAGCTGAGGAACCAAAACTGCCTCTCTTGTCTGCAGGCAAATCCCAGAGTGGGGAAGCCAATTAACCTTTGTTGCAAAAGCCTGAAGAAGGCTTTGAACTGGCAGTGACTGGTTTTCAATGTATCAATAATCTCCTGACTGACCTAGCACTCAGATTTCTGCAGGGGGAGAATGCCTGTTTGCTTCTGAGGGCACTGATAGGTAGTGAGGGTCAGATATGCCTGGAACACACAGAGATGTTCTTCCCGTGGTGCCATGGTAGTACTTTGGTGCTCTAAAGTGAGAGATTCTTAAAGCAGACAGACTTCCATGTGGGTAACAAGCCTACACATACCCATTGGGAAACACAAGCTTTTTTCTCAGGAACTTATTACCCCATTTAGCCAGAGAAACATTACTATCAGGAACACAGTCTTGCATATCATTTTTTGCCTTGCATTAGATTGAATCCACATATTGAGTCATTCACACAGCAAAGTACAGTTTTGAGGGGAAAAAAACCCAAAACTTTATGTAAAACTTTTAACTGCACAAGGAAACTGATGAGTGGGACCATTGCAGAAAAACTTTACTCCCCCATGTGGGCGATCTGTGTTGGAATGAAAACAGGTTTATCCTACAGCAGTGGGTTGTTTCCTACCTGTAATGTCAGCCCAGCTGCTGTGCAAGCTCTGCAGTGCTTGGGGAGGCAAGTTCATTTTGGATGTGATCGAGGCTGAATCCTCTATTCCTGCACTCTCTACAAGCTTAAATCACCATTAGTTCTTTCATAAGGGGTCATCAAACTATCCTCTCTGAAATCCAATATGTGTGTCACACGACTTTATCATGACTAAAATAAGGGCACATCATTTTTCTTTGACTTCAGCAGATGGGAGATCCCCCTAGGAGCTAATTTCTTTTGGAACTATGTATATTTCATAACTGTTTCAGAAGTAAAACTCTTCAAAAGGAGATTAACTATAAATATGTAATCTAAGATGGTATTCTAACTTTCTCCAACACAAGTATCTATGTCTATAAAATACCTGAAACACTTTAGCATCTGTCCCATAGTGGTCTCCAGTGGCTAAAAGGTGGATCATTTGCCCTTCATTATCTCTGATTTCCTGACCTGTAAAAATTGGGAGAATTCATTAGCATTATATTTGTTTATGTCATCTTCTTGTGCATCTGAAAATGTTTATATACTCTAGGCACTTAGTATAGCCTGCACATTAGAGATGTAATTTTCTAGGAAGATTTTTGGAAGCTTTAAGGCCACCTTGCTGTTACTTTATAGCTTCAGTTTGTAAAACTTGCTTGCATATACTGAAATAGTGAGTTCCCTTGAAAATATTTGAAGTTGATTGTCCAATAAATAAAGATTCCCTAGATATTGATGCTTTTATTTTCATAAACTTCAGGAAAGCCTCAGATTTGGGCAGTGAAATGAAACTGATATTTCAGTGTGTTCGGAAATAAGCAGACAAAGAGAACATTCTTGCAGTCTGTGCATGCTGGGGACTCAGGCTATGAATGTCTCATGCTTCACTTCATCAGTACAGGATAAAAGCATCTCCCAGTACCTGCAACATCAGTCAGGTTTGGTGTGGTACCATCACCCCAACACTGGAATGAGCTGGAGTGCTGTGGTACTAATGGCAGGAGCTGTAAACAGTTTAGATGATAGCTTTACTCAGCTGTCACTGTTGGTACATATATTCAAATTTTTAACCCTCAAAACTGCCTGCCATATACCAAGGGCACCCAAAAGCCTAACATCTGGATCCACAAGGATGTTTTGCTGGTAGATTCACTTAGGTTTTCACGAGAAGTTACAGAGAATAGGAGAGCAGTACTAAAAGCAGCTTTTTACCAAATTCTGGATTTAAGTATCTAGGACCAAAAAATCTCAAAGGGTCCAACACTGTACAAGAAAGAGTCTTCAGATGAGTCTAAGCAGGGCTCAGCACTGAAATACCCCATGGGAGCCCCATGAAGCTTCTCTACTCAGTAAGGGTGACACTGCCTTGACACAACAGTCTGTCAGTGATCAAAGAAGCCCCAGAGGCACAGGAGATAAGTGAACATCGATCCTCTGAACACAAGGCACCCCTGGAGAATGGCCCATTAGATGTAGAGGTGTGTAAGCCTGAGCACTGAAACATGCTTGCATGTCTCCAGCTCAGACCAGCTCCACTCTCCTCAGTCACTGGCTGCCTGGAGACCGAGGATTAACTTCTGGCACTGCTCTCCAGGCAGCCCTGCTGGGGACTTGCCAGGGTCTGAAAAGAAGTGAGATTTTGCACTCTTATCCTTAAGAGTCTCTGTTTTCCAGAGTATGCACTGAATAATGGGGTTTGAAATCATACCAGTTTATGGTATTGGCCCATAGAGTGCAAACCCCTGGTTTGAAAAGTGCCCTGAAAGAGACTGTAGAAATTCCAGGACTTTTTGAGTTCAGTGATGAGCCAGGACATTCCATGCACTTTAGGGAGTCATACTGCCCTTGTGTGTATGCACAGCTCCCAAAGCTTCTTATACTCTTAAAGCAATCCTGAGCTAAAAAAATGAAAGAATCCCATTTGTGGTGCATTTTACTTCAATGCTTAATCCTGTGTGCCAACAATAGCACCAGTTGTGTAAATGAACAGGTTGTAGCTGGGGCTTATGGAATGTGTTCTGAGCAAAGTGAAAAATCAGAAATGTGTCTGGGAATAGTAGCAGTAATGTGATTTAAGGCGTGATACTTCTAATCTTTTATTATGATAATCACTATTCCGATCTAAGCAGGTAATAAAGAAACAAGTTGTTTTGCATTCCATGCTGATTAGCTGGAAAGCAGGGAAGGGAGACTCTTTAGGCACCTGCATTTTTTAAGAAAACATGTTACAAATGAAATAAGAAGTGACAGATTCCCATAGTTCCCTTATGGTAACTGAGGTTTTAAAAATTCCTATTACTTGTCTTCTGAACTTCTGAATAAGTTTGAAATGTCTTTTTTGTTATTCTTCCTTTAGAAGGAAATTGGAAACATGTTTAGTTAACTTTCAAATGTGAGTTTATGTCTGGAAATTTTTAGTATCAGGTAGAAGAAAAGGATTATGTTTTTTGTTTGTTGGTCTGTATATCCCAATTGACAAGATCTGTTTTTGTTTAAAAAAGTCTTGACTCAAATACTGTAGTATTTGTAACAGTCTTATGTAACTTAAAATATTTATCAACTGAGCAAAGCACCTTCCCTACAGAATTTATAAAACCATAAAAATAATTACTATTCTATCTGGCTAGAGAAGCCTCTGGATTTACAAAAGAAAGCAATTAAATCCAAATAAGAAACACATAGCTTATTTTTTGATAGCTACATTTTCCTCAGCTTTTGTTGGATAGCTGACACCACAACGAGGGTTGTGGATTCCACCAGAGAGCTGGGAAAGGCAAACCACATCACCCAGCTTGGTGTCATCTGAAAGCCTGCTCAGGGTGCACTCAACCCCACTGTCTGTGTCATTGATGGAGATATTAAATAACACTGATCCCAGTACAGACCCCTGAGGGATCACTTGTCACAACTCTCCATCAGGACATTGATCCTTAGGCCACCACTTTCTAGATGCAAACATCTCACCAGTTCCTCATCCACTACACCATCCAACCACCAAATCTGTATCTCTCCAGTTTAGGAGGGATGTTGTGGGGAACTGTGCCAGAGGCCTTACAGAATTCCCAATAGGCAATATCCAGACATTCCCTTCTCCACTGGTGTTATCACTCCATCATAAAGCCTCAAGGTTGATTCAAAATGCTGGCTTTTAAATACTTCCTCATTTTAACTACTTGCAGTTTTACAGCTGTGGTTTGGTTTTGGGTTTTTTTAATTGCTTTAGGAATATTTCATAGTTCAGTTGCAAATTAAAAGACGGCAGGAAGACTGGCTGGTTTATACTCAGGCTGTTTTTATCCAAACACTATTTAACTGTCAGTAGTGTGCTATTATTATAAAATTGGTCACAGTACCTTAGTCACTGAAATACAAACAAACAAATAAAAAAAGGCATTTCTATGGATTAAGTAAACCACCAGAGAGAGCATATATAATCCAATCAATGTAATAGTTTCATGTACAAATTACAAGCAAAATCTCATTTTAGATGCTTTTGGAGGGCTAGAGGTTTAAAATATAGTATATTCTGTTAAATATATTCCATTCTATCAATGTGTCTGACTTCATGAATTTGCTGATCATACCCCTGCTTCAGACAAAGCAAAGGAAATGTGCCAGATTCTGGATGTTTGTGTGCCACTACAGCTGGAGGGGTTTTCTATGAAAATATAGCTGAGTCCTAACACATGGGTCTTAACAATCATATTGTTGAATTAGGTCACATTTACCCTGTGATAAATGAAAAGTAATGGCAGTACTTTTTTTCTAACCTGTATATGGTTTCTTTTCCAATTATGAAGCAATCATATTGCAGACCTGAGAATCAGAAAGTATGGCCCTTTGTCAGAGTTTACTCTAAAATGCAATTTTTCTTTTATTTTAAAAGTTGTATTGAGACAGCAATTGATCTTTTTAATCAAGTGCAACAAATGTATCAAGAATTAATGTGTAAATTTGTCAGCCCTGATACATTACTGATAGGAACAATACAATAAGTAGATCTATACTTTATTGAGCAGAAAATTGCTCCACACTCAACTTCTTCAAATACTTTCCAAGGTGCTTGCTCTTAATTTGACAAGCTAATTTGCCCTCATGCTGCAAGAAACTGTTAGGAAATTAGCATTCAATAATTAAGACTTTTGTATGCATGGCAAGCCTGATGGGACTAAAGCAAGAAAAGACAGTGGCATGGAAGTGTTTAATGAACAAAGCATTTTCTCAAATCAGAATGAGCTCAGTGATGGTATTGTTTGACGAAAAAAGCCTCACAAGATTATTGTAATAGATATTCTCAAGTGGGATGGCAGTTCTGTTTAGAGGAGAGCATTAACTTCAGTGACCCTGTAGGTACACTTAAAAAATAATGGTAAAGACCTACATATCAGTAAAATGTGCATAACAGTACATTGGAAAGTATGGTTAAGGAACGTAGATGATCCTGAGCTCACAACATGGTTTCACTGAAAGTTAGCCTGCAGCCAGAGGAATTTGCAATTCACTGAGAATCTCACATGGATAAATAGCAGATTACTAGCCTTTCTACGTTTTTTATAAGTTGGTGGAATTTGATAGTAGCTGGAGTCAGTCGAATTATTGTGGAATTTCTGTAATTCCCTGAAGCCCAAATTGTCTGGAATAATTCGTATGATTAATACTAAGAAACCTAAAAAGCTCAGTCTAAGCAGAAGCCCAGAGAACATGCACTAGCTCCCAGGGGCTTAGTACAAGTCAGTACAAGACCAGACCATTCATTCCCCAAGTTTCTTTTCTTCCCACATTCTTCTGCAGTGTATTCACTAATGTTCTCATCAGCTCCATAAAATTATCCTGATCTTAAAATTAGTAGATTTAATATCTAAGCAAGTGAATTTGAATCCTGCTTTAATACAGGAAATAGCCAGTTTTCTTGCAGCTGCAGCATTAGTCACACATATGCATACCTTGCTTTGTTTTCCTAAATAACTCAGAACACCATGAGGACAACCGCTATATTCATAACTGATGCAGATTTTTAAGAAGTTCAAGACTGGGTTATAGAACTTCAAATTATTTCTAGAAGAGGAGCAGAGGATTGCTACAATTCTCTTTTAGTCTGAAATCCTAGTATGTCTGTTAAAATATTTTCTATTAAATATTTTAAAAGAAAAATTAAACCTGAACCTGGAGAGGGGAATCATTTTGAAGATTCTTAATTTAGATGTAAACACAGTGATTCATTTAAGACACCTCACTCACTCTATGAATATTCTATATACCTGTTTCTTGCAATATCATTTGCCTTTCAAAATTTGAGATTGTTTTCACTAACGAGAGGTTCACAGTAACATTCTTTGCCAGAGTTGTTGCTGTGTCTTCTGGAGCATAGAGACTGTTCATTATCCACTGTGGAGGTTTCTGTGATGTCCACTTTTGCAACACAGCTCGGATGAGACCTAGATATCACAGTTAATACGGAAAGCACCAGTGCCTGGACTGTTCTAAGACCTTCATGTAAAGTCTGTCTATTACCAAATATATGACATTCCTGAGGTGCTTTTTTTATAAATCCAGGATGTTGTTATCAAAGATACAGAGGACAGTTAAGCACTTAAATCTCATTAAGATGAGGGATAGAAGACTGTTATATATACCTGTTATATATACCTTGAATAACACTTAATTTTGCTGATTTGTTTGGAAAGATGACAACATCTGTATTTCATTTCCATGTTTAAATTCACAGATGCACCTAAGACACCATTATGACAAAACACTAGAAAGATAGGTAGTAGTACAATTATTTTCTGTCGAAACTTCTGCTACAATTCTTTTAAGTACTAGTAGCATTTTATTCTTCATTTGTTGCATTAGAACAATAAGACAAAGCCCACCTCAATCTTTGATGAACCATTTATATCTAGAACTGCAGTTTCTGTGCCAGTCATAAATCTTTCAAATCACAAGAGAGCTTAGCACAGACTTAATTCCTCATTGTTTGTTTATCCTGAGCATGATAGCCATTCCAGTGTGTATTGCCATGCTCTATTCGAGAGGCATTTACTCTGGGATTAAACTTTGGGTTTTTTTCTGACAGAACTATGCCACATTCAGTCACATTGCAGCCCAAAATTCTTTTCAGTTGGTTTCATTTTCATCTGTTCATTTCCTACATTAATAGCTAAGTTTGAATTCAAACAAATTCCTATTTGATTGCAGGAAGATGGCACTCACACATGAAAGGGTTCCACAGATGCCTTATGATGCCATTTATACATATCCTAGATATTTTGACAAACTTGACTCACACTTCTAGTCATCATTTTGTGTGTGATAGGCTCTGTCTCTCTTGTGGATTCCTACACAAGACATTACAGACTTTCTGATTCCCAAATAAATGCCTCAAATGGTCATCTTCCATAACTATTGGACTTTAATGCAAAGAATGCAAGGGACATTCAAATTCAAATTTCAAATAAACAGACTTCTCTGATAACAAATTAAAAGACACTTAGCAACACTGCATTAAATAAATTGTAATACAAAGTGGTTAGTATAATATTCATAATATGAAATACATGTAGAATGAAATATGAAATACAGGTAGATGATGAGTAGATGAATACAGAACAGAAATGAGAAAAAATAGAAAAGCTAAGTTTGTTACTTAGGTGCAAGACTGCTTAAAAGTACTGAGAGAGAGGTTACGACATAAGGTAAAAATGTACCTGCTTTACCTGCATTCAGAGAAAGAGCTTCAAGAAGGTTTTGACATCTTCAGATAAGAACCACTGCTGTATGAACCCATGTTCAAAGACAAAGGTACACAGTCAGGGTCACAAACTTCTCATTGGTTGTCTCACTGTAATGTATTGTACCGAAAAACAATGAGATAATTTAACATCATGTCTACAGCATCGTTTCTACTCTACGTAGGTTATTTTCTCGACACTCAGGCTTTCTTCCATTTTTTGTTGTGGGTAAAGTCCCAAATTACATCTTTTTCACACCTCTGAAATTTGCTACATTTTTCTTAACCTAACATTAATTTGCAAGTGTTGCCTTTATTTGCTAAGCTGCTGATATTTTTATCCAGTTCTCTCTCTGTTGACTATCATGTATAGTTCTTTATACTATTTTTTGCTAGCTACTATTCCTGTGCTACTGAAAGTCATAAGTGAGCTGACTGTCTTCCAGTAATGAAAACAGTGGATTCTAAAATAATTCATGGTCACTGCTCTAATCAAATACGTCAAGATGTATGTTTTGACTTTGAACATATTAGAACTTCAAAGTTCTGATATGAAAGTTAAAGGGGAAAAAACCCCAACATAAGTGGGTTCTAGTTTCTCAAGGGCTGTTAGGCCCCACAACAGCAGTTTCTGAGCCAAATATATAGCTGCTCCTAATGAAACTAATTAGTTTTTCTAGTCCTAAATGAATTTGTAATCAAAAAAGGATAGTACTGTAAGGATAGGATAGGATAGTACTGTAACAGGATATTTCCATTATCCATCATTGCTCATTTTGCAATGCTTTTATGCATTGCTGTACATAGAGCAGTGCTACTGCTGTTTTGCACTACATCTTATCTTCTCTTGCAATGGCCTGAAATAAATCAACTGTACTGCTTACAATAGATGAAAAAAATTGGACATTTTTTTCTGTCCCAAAAATGATGTATTAGAAAATGCACAAATTTGGCCAACCCGAGTTTTATGACTTTAGGTTGATTTTTCACATAAATTCAGTTGCAGAAAAGGTTTATAAATGGATAAGTAAAAATAATGATTGTGCAGTAGGTTAATTCTTTCTTATAGACCCTCTCAGTAGAATAATTTAGTGAGGAACAAGATACTAGATTTCTTTCCTTTCATGTCTGAGATGAACTTAATTTGTAGTTCTTAACTCCTTCCTTGATTACAAGAGAATGGTGTGTCCCAAAAAATTACTTGCTGGGTACCTTTTATCAAATATTTGAATGTTCATAAGACTACATTTCAGAAGCCAGATACCACTTACCCATTGTAGCCTAAATTGTTGGCCAACTGATCCCCTTCTTTCCTTATTCCAAGTGTTTTTTGTTTTTTGGTGGGGTTTTTTTGTTTGTTTGGGGTTTTTTTTGTTTTTGTT
>VXBB01011780.1:15152-50153 GCA_013399915.1 Illadopsis cleaveri | reverse complement strand
TAAAAACTTCTAAATAAATGAAGCATTAAACAGAGAAAACTAAAAATTCACACTACAACATAGAACAGTTTGCGTTGAAAGGGACCTTTAAAGATTACTCTGTGCAGCCTCACTGACATGGGCAGAAACATCTTGCACTAGATGTAAGGTTGCACAAAGCCCCATCCAACCAGTGATGGAACATTCACAATTTCTTTTGACAGTCTATTCTTATGACTCACCAGCATCACTGTAAAAAAATTCTTACTTATATCCAATATTAATCTATTTTCTTTCAATTTAAAACCATTTCCCCATGGCTTGTCACTACAGGCTTTGATAAAACGTCTCTCTCCCTCTTTCTTATAAGCTCCCTTTAAGTGTGGAAACATTGTATAGGTTTTCCTGGAGCCTTCTCTTCTCAATGCTAAGCAATCCTAATTCTCTCAGCCTGCCTTCATAAGAGAGGTGCCTCAGCCCTGTGATCAACTTTGTGGCTCTCCTCTGTACTTGCTCCAGCCAATGTCAATTGACTTCCTCTTGTTAGAGGCCTCATGCATTGGGAAGGAGATACCTGTCTTTCTCTGAAATACATTTCTGGTTTGAACATTTTTCTCTTAACAGCAATGGGTTCTTGGAGAATCTAGTTGCTATAGTGTGTGAAAATTGACATCTGTTAGTGTTGGGGTATTTCCTGAAAGTGATTGTAGTCAGGTGAGGTTGGTCTCTTTCTTCAGGCAGCAACTGACGGAACGAGAGGACACAGTCTTAAGGTGCACCAAGGGAAATATAGGCTGGCTATTCGGAAAAAGTTTTTTACTGAAAGAGTGATAAAGTACTGGAATGGTCTGCCCAGGGAGCTGGTGGAGTTACCATCCCTGGATGTGTTTAAAGAAAGATTGGATGTGGCACATGGTTTAGTTGAGGTGCTAGGGCTGGGCTGGCCTTGGTGGTCTTGGTGATCTCTTCCAACCTTGTAATTCTGTGATTCTGTGATTTCTTTTAGTAATATTGCAAATGGCATAGTGTGGATCAATGCAAGTATAACAAGAGAATGAGCATTTTTCTCAACATCTTTTCTCAAAGACATTGTAGATTCTGCTCAGAATAATTATATGGAGATGTTTCTTACCCTAAGCGTGTTGTTAACATTGTTTACATCTTCTTGCAACATCCTCCCCTGTTATAAAAATAATTACGGTGTTCCATTCCTGTTACCTTGGTTGAAGTGGGTAGTACTTGACATGTCTTGTTATCTTTCAATTCTTTGTAAACAAAAAAATGACCCTTAAATACAGCTAACCATAATAGCAGCCTTATTTGCTTGCCTAATCTTATTAAAAGATGGCAAAATGTTGAGTTTTTATACATTCAGGTAAGTTATCACCGTGGGTGCCAAATGACATCACACTGTCTCATAACAAAATTCTGCAGGAAATGAATGCAGAAACCAAAAACATACCCTCCAAAATAAAAAAAAAAAACACCCTAGCTGGGAAGAATCTCCTTCACAGCTGAACATCATGGTTTAGTCATTTGCTTGCCATTTTAATAATGTTTTCTGTGTGTGATGCTACCTGTTGTCTAGGAAACATAAACTTATTCCACAATCACTGATAATGCTCTTGAGAGATGGGGATTTCCAGGGGAATCGTTATATTAAAGTGTTACAAGTTCCTTAAAAATTTCTTTGTTACATATAGCAAAAGACAAAGGATATTGCAAAGAAGTTAATAAGCTCGCCTAATTTGATAAGAGATACGCATGTAATTTAAGTTTTCTGTATCTAGAGAGGTGGTAGAAGCAGCTGTAGAGTGTTCTATTTGTCACAGACAGTGTTCAGAGGAGTTGTGAACATTGTTCAAATGGCTATATGTCTATCTTGATGTCTCAGATCACTTTGCCTGATAAACCCAGTGACTGTTTCACTGCATCCTTTGTGGGATTAAATTTTCCTGACTAAGAAGTCTGGACAACAGTAATTAAACTAATTTACATCAATATGGTTGACATCAAACTTAAAAATGCTATGTGTCAGTGATGTCTTAAGAATAATTTTCCAGTGGAAGAATTATTATCCAGTGGAAGAATAATTATCCAGTGGAAGGAATATCCTATTTAAAAATGCTAAGTAAATTTTAAAAACTAAAAGTCTCATGCATTGAAACACCTTTCACTGAAGTGGATTAAAGGAGTGACACATATTGTAAGCAAAAGCATCTTGAATAAAAGTGATACCATATAAAACATATGGATTTTAAATTGTATCGTCTACTTATTCTTTCTGTCACTCTGTTCTGTTCCTCTCCTTTCCTTTATTCTTTTTTTTCTATTTCCCTCTGGACAACTTCTATCTATTTCATGATTTAAAGATGCTCCAGTGGATTTGATCGTCACCGACAAGATTGGGTAGACAGTGGCTGCCCTGAAGAGGTATGTGAGTAGTTTACATCCTCAGCCCATCAGAGGAAATTTATGTAGTTATGATGTTTTTATTTAAATTATTCAGATTATAAAGCATGATTTCAAGGCTGAAGACATACTGTATTTATCATTCAGGGGAAATCCTATTAGGTGTAATAAAGAACAATCTGGCAGTTTCAGTCCCCATTTGAGGGAATAAAATGGACGAAAACTAAAATTTTATCTTTTGGAAACTATTTTAATAAAACAAAACCCCAAAAATCAGAAAGCCTCCTCCAAAACAGTGTCCCTGTGCTGATTTTCTTTTAGATCTCTGACTTTTGCCCAACAAGAGGAAGAAACTGTGGTGTTCCTTATTTCTGAAAACCCTTTGCCAGTGTAGCCTCAAGTGAAAAACAGACATTGCATTTTGATTATGAAATCTGGCCAAATCATTTAGTAAAGAACAAATTACAGAGATGAATCCAAGGAGATAAAATAAAAATAATAATTGAAATAAAAATCTCAAAGCCATCACACAACCAGCCTACATGGCATGTTGATTTCTTTTCATGGAGATGCAGTGAGAGGATGAGAAAGATATCTGACTCTGGTAGTGCTGGGCTAGAGACCATAAACCTCCTCTGAAGTTTATCTGGGGTATTCCTAGACCAGAGAAGTTCATTTTCAACAACCACAAATAAAGATGATGATGATGATGATTGATGGTGATGATGATGATGTTTCTGTTCCAGTTTAAAAGCCCCTTTACAAGCATTTTTGGTTTGAAATTTGTTTTGGTTTTCATTTTCCTTTTTTTTTTCCATGTTGAGATTGTGGTAATAGCAACAAATTATTTTATGGCACTTTTAATCTTCTGGTGGCCATAAAAAAGCAGTTACTTTTCCATTTTTGCAGAACAGGCTAAATATCCTCATGAGTTTCAGCAACACAGGCCTTCTGAAATATCAGGTGAAACCCAGGGCAGAACGTAGCCCCAGGTGTCTAGTTAAAAAAGCACATTCTGTTATATTTTCAGTAGAAGCAAAGAGAAGTAATAATATAAATCCATATTAATGGAAGAATTTTTTTTTCTTGTAACTGAAATTGAAAAATAACTGCAACCTACATACTGCCTTATTACATGGCCTTGAGGCTTCAGCTTTGCAGTTTGTCACCAGCTGATTTGAAAGCAAAATTTCTGAGATGTATATTGTCTGTGGCGGGCAACCTCTCCAAGAATATAAGAAAAAGTTACGGGGAGCATATGTTATTATAGTGCACAACACTTGTTTGCTTTATTCCAGATTATAATTAGCTAGGACTCAATTGTGCTTGCAAATTAAGATATCAAAAAAGTTCTTTCTGCAGGACATTAACATTCCCTTCTGATTCTCCTTTCTTGTTTCAGTCCAGCATGTGCTCCAAGGTTTAGTACATGATCTGAGAGGAAATTATCGGTACACCAAGTGCATCTGAGAAATTAATAGTTTAATTTGCGCAGTTTCAGGCTACTTGGTGCCAATTCACTGTCCAGCTTTAGGCTCTCTGGAGTAGGAGCAACAGCTTCTACTTGGCATCTTCCAGAGTTATGCCTGAGCTGACTGCTGGAGTTCAGGGAAGGATCAATAATTAGCACACACTGGTTAGGTTTAGATGCTTCACTCAAGAGGATAAATAATGAGGATTCTCATAGTAAGGTTTCTTTATTTTTATATAGATTTTGAGCTAAATTTTGACTAAATTACCTCAGTGGAATTAACAGTATTTTTCAAAAAAAAAAGATATTTAAAGAATAATTATCCTGCAGGTACTGATACATTTCTGTAATGTAATAAATCGTTTCTGGTAAAACAAAGAATGATAAAATATCTGTGCATATTAAAAGAAAGACAATGACCACTGGATTTTGACAGCCAGATCTCAATAAAATGAGATAAACATGTGCAGGGCTCCACTTCTCATTAAAATGAATGGGAACAACAAGAGTTGGATGGAGTTCCCATATTTGCTGCAAGATAATTGGATGTATTTTCCTGCAAAACTGTGTGAATCATAAAAGAAATTATTCATTGTATCTTCAGAATTTTAAAAATGTCCGGAACTTGGGAGAAAAAAAAAAAGAGCAAGCAGACTCTATATTCCTATCAAAATATTTGCCCATGTAAATAAATATTAAATTATCATATGATGGTGACTGTTATTTATAGTGTGCTATTATAATAATTTTATTTAAAAATGTTGTTTATATTTTATAATAATTATGGATTATATTTTATATCTATTTATATGGTTATATATATATAAATAATATATTAAATTTTAATATTATGTAGAATTAATAGGCATATAATGAATGAATTGTTTTATTGTAGTAAATAAATATTCTATAGGCTGAATACATGCACACATTTTACACATGTATGTGTGTTCCTTTGTGGTAATTACATGTAAAGCTTAATTAAATGCTCCAGTTAACTATACATTATTCACTATGAAGAGCTACTACTTAATTCCCATATATCTTTTTTAGCATGTTTTATATCACCTGGATTGATGGCAGTGAGTTTTCATAACAGAAGAATGAAAATCTGAATTATAAACTTAGATGTTAAACTCTGATAGAGGGAAGTAACAAGTTTGACAATCTGGGGTGACTATGAAACCTTGTCAGTAACAATTAAGAGTTGTAAATTGTGCAAATAAATGAAAAAATACATGTTGCTGAATGCTGCATAGAGACTTGAAGGGGGAAAAGGGGGAAAAAAAAGAAAATTAAAAGAAAAAGCTCTTGAAATTTCTTGATCTAGAGTATCTATTTTCACTCTTTTTTTATCACAGCAACTTGTCCATGATCAAATTCTTCATTCTTGTCTGTTTCCACTGAGAATTAATTTTCTCTTCCTTTTCTGTTATTTCCCAACAGTCAAAGGATAAGATTTGTGAGAAGAATATAGACACAACTGAAACACCTCTGTACTCCACCACCACCCTCCTGCCAACCACCACAAAGTTCAGAGTTTTAACAACCACCAGAGGATCCACCACTTCCCACCTTCCAACCAGCCTGCCCACAGAAGGTAACATGTATACACTGCATTTTTACACTTGAAAAAAAAAGTAATTTGCAACTCAGAAAGAAATTTATTTCCCTTAAGTATGTGTTGATGACAACTTTTTCCCTCTGGGGCAGCAGAAGGAGTTGGGAATTGCAGTCAAGGCTCTTGCTGTTAAATTTCTCACCCTTGCACCAGTAAGGGGCAAAGGGGCTGAAGGCTCGAGGACAGGATGCTGCTGGAGAAGCAAGGACAAGTTAGGAAGACTTCTAGAAAACTTGAGGTTACAATGACTTTTCATGTTCCTTTACATTCAGGCAGTAGTCCAAAATCTGCTGAAATAGTAGTAGTAAAGGTCCCTGCTCAATCTAGAAAAAATTCCCATCACAGACTTAATGAATTTGTAATTCTTTTATGAATTCTATTTAGCCAGGTGAAAATTATAGATAGTCCAAAATAAAAACCTCTTTGAAATACACCTGTTTACTTTTTATCAGTGAGTTGACATTGTTCTTTATATGTAGTGGTCACTGTTGTGAAATAGTTCCTCTAGGCTTCTGAACTGAATTAACTAGGTAAGTAATGGTGAGTCAGTTCTCGTCCTCAAACCAATGGCTGCCTAAATTTTACCTTTTTGAGCTTGGGATATCCTGCTTTCCTGCTTTTGGGGGAAATTCATCTGGGCAAGAAAGCTAATTCAGATTAATCAAGGAACATCTATAAAATATGTGTGTGTGTGTTTGTTGAAATTGTACGTTAACACATGAAAAAGTACTAGGTACAGATTTTCTAAGTAGCCTGTGACAGGAAAATCTGAGCTGAAGGCATTTCAAGGTGGGAATCTACTGATGAGAGAGACTGGTTTTGTTTAAAGCAATAAAAGTCTAGAAACAGTCAGTACAGCATTTGGACTGCATTAAAAGGAATATTCTCTGGTCTTCTGTTCATTAAAATTCACAAGAAAAAGAGGAATATGGAAGTAAAAAGGGGTTAGTATTAGCAGACCTTTTCAAGATTCTTCAAAAAGGAACTAAGTCACTGTCCTACTTTATTGACATATGTTGGTTCATATAGTCCTTAACATGATAGAATGCTCAAGCTATGTGCGAACATGTAATGTATATGAATTATTTATAAACATTATGAGACAGACTCTCATACCCTTATTTGCTAGTGTTTCAAATCCTCCTGAATGCTTTAACACTCTCATAAATGTTTATTTTTAAGATTATTTTTTGGTAAGAAAGTGTAGTGCTCAGTGTAAGAAACACCACAATCTTGTTCTCATTGGGTTGAGTACCAAATAATTTTCTTGTTGTGGAATGTTTTTATCATTAGAAACTGATTGCTAAAATGATTCATGACCTAGAAAAATGCATTTTCCTTAAACTAATTTTGAATTTCCTTTATAGATGACACCAAGATAGCACTGCACCTAAAAGATAATGGAGGTAAGAGATCTTTTTTCTGTCTGTAAATAGTGTCAGTATTTTGTGAAATTATACCCCACTGAACTTCATTAATCGAAATCAAATTGTAGAAATAGTTTTTACCTGACTCTCAAGGGACTCCAGCACCCCACATCTGTGTGGAAGAAAAGTAGGGCAAATAAGCTTAGGAACTGTTTAGGAAATAAATATTTACAATTCTCTTTATCATTCTATAATAAAAGAGCAGGTTTGATTATGGATTTATTAAGTAAATTTTAATTGTATTAATACAGTTATTGACTAGTAATGCAGTATTAATATAGTTATTGACTACAATAATGCAGTTTTATTTAACTGTATTAAGAGATTATATGGTGCTAGTTCTAAATAATAATATTGTGCTATAAAGTCATTCACAGTAGTGAATTATTACATGACATTTTGTTAATAAGTGTACTCATTTTATATCTATGTCTGTACTGGCAGAGATCCTGCATTTCTCCATGCACATTCCCTGTGCAAGTTAATAAGATCACCTTGTGATACTAATAAAGGCCCCTGTTAAATGAGGCTCTGCAGGGGACTGCTTTTGTCATCTTCTTTGTGAGTTCAAGGACTGAGACCTGAGGTTTTTCCTTCTCCCTTTGAAGTGGATGAGAATTCCCCTACTAGAATAGAACAGTTGTTAGACGTCACTTGTGCCTGTGTTCACTGCCAAAGTAGAGCTTGCTGAGATGAAAATGAAGATTTGGGTTCATTTCTGATGGCTTCGGAATGGTCTATCAAAGCAAAGGAAGATTTGCTGAGCAAATTTAAATAGATCACATTTCCACTGATATTAAGGGGAGTATTATTGGTTCTGATTGCCTTTCCAAGCAGGGAGCATGAAGTTTCTCTCACGGATCAAAGAACAGGTAGCCAAGTGTGGCAGCAGGCACAGGCAGGGAACAGGGAGAGTCCAGCAGCTCAGGGAAAGCAACTGGGGTCAGCCCTGGTCTAGTGACCACCAGCTGAGTCTGCAGCAATGAGGCAGACTCGGGGCAAAACAGGAAGCCAGACTGGTGAAGGAGGAAGCAGCGACACAGCAAAGTGGCACAGCTGCCAACAGACAGCTCAGGAAAGGACCAGAGGAAGCATCTCCCATCAGTGATCCTAGAGAAGGTGAGATGATGAACCAGGTCTGCACAGGAGTTCTGCAGCAGCAAAAGGATAAACAGCTCCAAGGCCCATCCAAGGAGGCACAGTCCATGGACAGGACCAGAGACAAGTTACCTTCAGTGTAGTTGAGGATACAAGATCAGAGATGGGACTGAATGCAGGTTCATCTACAATACAGCTTAGGTTTGGACCTGAGCTTACATGGGGACCCCAACATCATGGGCAGAGGTCCCACATACGGCAGTCCAGAACAGCTGAGATACAGCAGTTTCTCAGGACCCTCGCAGAGAATTATTCAAGTTTTGAAAAAACACAGAGTGCAGATGCCACTTAGCTTGTTGTTCTGTTTTCCTGTCATTTGTTTTTCTGTCATATTCAGCCATTATTTTCTGCTTCCCTCAAACTAGAGATCTGTTCACTCCACAGGGGGCAGTTGTCATCCTCTTCCTTGCCAGTCTCGCCTCTGTCATTTTGCTGTCATTAACCACAGTATGGCTGGTCACATGCTGTATTGGGCATTGAATTGTCCATTTGTTGGCAGTGGTGTTTTTTGACATTGCTTTGACACATAAGTGATCCCTTGGAATAAAGTGATTTGTAAACCCAGTGTAGTACTTTTGAAGAATTTTGTCTGTGGAAGTGTCCCTGAAACTTTCTTTCTGTCTTGAAATCAAAGTGCTTCTTATTTTGTTGAGAAAAGTGCTTCAGTGCTCTTATACATCAATAGTCAGCACTCCATTCTCCTGTTCCATGTCTGCTCTATACTGGAGGTGTACTCCTGGTTGAAAAGTGCCCACATTCTGCTCTGAGAGCCAATGCTTCGTGGTAGATGGCTGACCCAGGAACAGGCACCTCTCCATCATGGGCATGTCAAACACAGCTCAAAACTGTATGCTGTTATATAAAAAAAATTCCAAAGGTGGGATTTAGAAAAGACATCCATGTTTCTTTCAGTTTGGGAATTGCAGCAGGATTATTTTTTCACTTGTCTAGTCTGTGCTCAAGATCTGAAAAGAAAAACTCTGTAAAAGTGTTGAATCCTACAGCAAATGTCAGATGGCTGTGGCCTACTACCAAGTAGGCAAGGTGTGGGGTTTGAGGCATCGGTTATAGAAAGTTCATTTCCACAGAGAAAGCTGCTGCATTTTAGGAGGACAAACCAACTCATGATCTCATTATTCATTTTCATTGAGCTGTTCCTTTTATTCTTGGAATTTTTTAAAAAAATGAAAATTACTTCAAACAACACAAGAGCAAAGCAACACTCCAGGACTTCTCATTCACACAGTAAACGTAGCTTTTAATCTGAGAAGTTCTTTTTGATGAATCTTCAATTATGCATTGAATTTTCCAGTGTCCCCTGGATTAGACTCAGATAAAACCTCTGTAGCCGCAGGCACTTTCTTTGGTTCTCTGTGGTTTGTCAGCCTTTCATAAAGAGTAGATTATTCCAGGTCATGAATACAGGGTCTCTACTTTCTCACACTAAATCCTTTAAAACTCTAATGAAAGGGAACCCTTTATAGTGGAAAACCAAAGCTGTATTGGATCAATGATTGCCTATAGTTTGATGTGTCCTGGGGTGGTAGCAGTCAATATCTGGTTAGGTAGAACAAAAAGATTCCATAGAAATAGGTGTATCTCACCTCCGTCTAGAACTTTCAAAATCAAATATTATAAATTTATAAATTGTTATGCATTCAATTTTTTTGTTCTGGTTATACTGCTTTGACCTTTTAATTATATGAGAAAATCTTCTGCACTGTGCTGTAATCCAGCCACAATTTTGTGACGTATCTTAATGTACGTTTCAAATTTGCTTCGTTTTGTTTCTTCTGCCTACCCTCTTTCTTTGCACACATGACCGATGCCTATTACATATGTGCCTAAACCATTTTAAAACACAGCTGGTATGACATCACAATTTTTGTTATATCTTGGTTCTCCTTAAAATAACAAGCATTTTTTTAAGTTCTAAGAGATGTCCAGCACCAAAAAGGTACCTTTTTTTTTTGTTATTAATTTCAGATTCTGTTGGCTTTTTCATTTTCTCATTTAACACAACTGAATAAATCGTTTAAAAGTCTAATTTTTCATAAAAACTGTGAGCAATTGGCCATGGCTATCCTGTAATGCAATATTTTCTTGTTGAGAATTTTCTGGTGGATGATTTAGATGATTGGCCAGCACATCCAGACATTTTATTTGACCTTTTTAGACACTTTGTTGTGATGATTTGATTGCTATGAGTCCTCCACAGTCCTTCTACTTTAAAATTCAAAAGAAAAGTCTGTCTTTTGGATGGCAGGTATCAGACAAATGTAACATTTCTCATTCATCAAGGTGTACAGAAAACTTTGTTTCAAAAAAAGGAAAGCTGTGGGGGGAAAAAAAATAAAAAGCACACCCACCTACCTGAGGAAGAAAGCTGTTTTATTTTTTTGTTAACAAGTCCATCCCGGTATAAGTAGTTCTAGGAAGTGTCAGTATCATGGGGTTTTTTTCACTCTCATCTGGTCATTTTCAAAGATGGTCTAGATACATCTAACAGGAATGTAGTAACAGGATCAATATTTGTACTACAGAGAGCTTAATTTGATTTTGAGAGATTAGGAAACTCAGCAAGAAATTACCAAAATGTAGACAAAGTTTTGGAAAAAGAGTACTTTTATATACTTTATAAACAGTGATAAACTTACTCGAGACTATTTATTTCCAGTACAGTCCTATGTCTGGAAACTAGCTTCCATAAGTCATCTGTCTTCCTAATTTCTCTTAAAAATTGCAATCTGAGCTGTTCCAAATTATGGAGAAAATGTAGTCCTTTTTTTCTTGTGTACCCTGAACTCCAGCTGCAAGATATTAAACACCAGCTGATGCCTGATAAGAGTGATATAACAAATTTCTTTCTGATATGTTAAGTTGCTAAATGATTCAGAAAATTAGAAATATTTCACCAAAGAAATAAGCCAACCTTTTAGGCAAAACAATTATTTTTGACATAGAAGAAGTTGTTATGACCACACAGTCGTACAGTGACTCAGCTTAACAAGTCATTATGAATTAGTTAAGTCTTCCCCAATATTAAAGTAAAACACAGTAAATTAAAAAATTATAAGCATAACCTTCGTGAGGGCTTAAAATTGTTTTAAAGTGGACTTTGTATAACATAACATTGACAAGACATGGCTTTGCTTTACTGCCAGAACTTAGCCTAGCCACAGGAAATTACTTTCTAGAGGCTTCATCTCATCTGGTGTTAGCCAAGAATCCACAAGCTGTTCTTTTAGGCCCTTCTTCTAGCCAGTGGCAAGCAGTAGGCAAGAGGAAGTAATCAAATGTCATGCTAAAAGAAGTGCCCGGACTGGAATATGTTGTAGGGTGTATAGGGTGCCTAACTCTATCAGATACAGAGAAAAATCTAAATTACATACTAAAAGTGGGCATTTTATTTGTAGGTAAGCAAGGTTTCCTTCAATTAATTCTCTTCAGGGTGTCCTAGCTCATGGATTTTGTTTCCATTCCTGTTCAGAAAGCTGCAGGCCAAGATTCAGACCTTTTCTTCCAGTCTTTTCTCATGAAAAAGAGAGGATTTAAGGTTATATTATTATTGAAAAATTCCTGTTGAGATTAGGTAATGGATTATATTATTATTATATGTTTACTTCTCTGTGTCCCACTTACTCAAAAATGCTGGTGTTCCCCTAAAATTGCAGGGTTCACATAATTAGTGAAGCAAGGATTTCCTTGAAGAAAACTGGTCATAAAGTTTACTTTGTCTGTGCTGTGCCATGTGCTGTATTTGCATAAACAAAACCTTACCAAAGTGCAGTTTTGAAATGGTTTCTATCAATAGTCCCGTAAACAGAGGAAGAAAAAAGAGAAAAGTGTCAGAATAAAGAGAAAGGGAAGAGATGGTGACAGATAGAAATGTATTCATAGGATAAAAGTATGAAGATAGGTAGATTCAAGAAAAATTAGCAACTTTCATTAACAGATAAACCAGAAAGAGCCCTGTAAACAGAGGTTATCTGACTTTTTACCTTTTTTTCTTTTATTTAGGCAGGGGAGAAATTCCAAAGGCAACAAATAAAATGTAACTCAAATAAGTCAATGATTGTTCCCATATATTTGATATCACATTTCAGATTATAGGTTAAGAAATGCTGATACATCTCCCCATTTTACTCTCTATTCCTCTCTGAACTTTTCCAAGCTGTTTCTCCTGTCTCATTTCTCAGCAGCCTCTTCTCAGCTCATGTTAAAGACAGGTCTTGAGATAAATTAGAAATTTCTCTTGTCTTTGGTATGATCAAAGTCGAATTTTAGACCCAACCAATTTCCCTGATTGCTGATCTTGCTTTCTGCAAATCCAGCTGTAACACTCCAAATAGGAAAGTAGTGCTTTTAGGAAAAAGCATGGAATCTAGCATAGTGTGTTTCTGTATGAAACATGAAATTATGTGCCAAGTGTAATCCAAGTTTTTTCTTCCCAGGAGAACTTGCGATTTACGAAAAGCCTATACAGCCTTTCTGGGGTTCAGTATGGTGTTACATTCATGTCTGATAGCAGATATCAAATTGAAATTGAGCCAAAGCCAAGAACAGAACCTTGGGAAAGCAACAGTCTCTTATATAAATATTCCCGACTTCCTCATGCATCAGACACCAGAAAAAATATTTTTTACATACTAAATGCAGTGACCAGTGGGCTACATGCATGTTTTTTAAAACAAGTACAAATGAAAAGTGCTGAACTCATCCGTTCTTGTTAAAAAAAATAGACTATTGTGTCAATAATCATTATTCTTATTGGTGGCATAATTAAGCTCCATTATTTTCCACTTGCTTCATGGCACTTTGAATTATACTTTAATGTTTCTCATAACAAGGCATTTGTGCCTTTTCCAGAATTTTTGCATCTCCATCCCAGTTTTGTTGTCATCATCTTATTACTGCAATTATCACAAGATACATAAAAAAACCATCAACCTGTTCAGCAGACAGTCAATGAAATCGTGGCAGAGGTTTTGCAAAATAGTGGCACTGGCATGCAAATAACCCCTAAATAGAAAATACCACTCTCTCCTTGAGCAAAAAAGGACATTTTTCATCATATTAAGGGTTCTACATCACATTGAATAAGCATGATGTTAAAATGCCAGAAGAGCTGTGTGTAGACACTTCAACTCATATTGAAGTCTAGCATACTAGTTTAGTTTCTCTTTGGTTTTCTAAGACAGATATAAAATGATGTATGGTTTCCTACTCTTACAGTTGTCATGACTTTGCTGTAAAGACACACAGCTGACTTTGTTACACATTTACATTTTGTTGACTTTGTACCTGATCAAAGTATTAATGGGAAAACCCCATGTAGCTCTAAGTGCAGATGGAAAAAACTGGATGAACTTTTAAGAAAAGGCTTCTTTCCTTAGTGTTTTATCATCTGCTCCTGTTGCTGTCACAGTGCTATGGCAGTGTGACAGCTAGGGCACACAAAGATCCTGTGATCTTCTGTCCTTTTAACTTCCTATTCTACATGAGTTTTGCATCAGTTTTGCAGTCAGTAGCCTTCTCCAATCTTCTGTGCACTGCTCACTCATCTTTGACATCGGTGTGCATGAGTCACTGTAAAGAATGGGAAAAGTGAAGGTCAGATGAAGGAAGGCTCATGTAGTTGGAGATTTTGCACTGAAGTTGAAATACCTGAAGTTGTTCTGTCTCCCAAAGGTGTGGTGGGCACTGTGGTGCACAACTCTACAAGCACTAGACACAGCATTAGAGAGGAACAGCCTGCTTTACCTTATTGTCTTGTTTTTGCTTTCAGTAGGGTTAAGAGGAGTCAATGGTGTGAGAGAATTGAAATTCTTAAAAATAGCTAACTTTTTTGTTCATCTGAATTTGAGTGAGCTGCTTTTACAGGCAAATTGTGTGGTCCTTCATGGACAGTATTGAGCTTCATGATTAAAGCTGTTTGATGCTACTAAGTATTGTAATGGTTTACATGGTCTCAACCAGCTCAAAGTAAAACTAATACAGATGAGAACTGTTGTAGCATTAGGTGATATTTCAGAGCTGAAGAATGAAAGAAGAATGAAAGTCCTTAGCTAACATATTTAGAGTACTGTCATCCTATAAATAGAAGGATTTGACTGTAATGCACTCTCATCAATTTACTACACTAAGCAGTTGATCAATCTTGGAGAGACTTACAAAGTTGCCCTGGGTCCTACAGAAAATTGATAGCAAAGCCAGATACTGAATTCTGATTTTGCGTGTTATAGCTCATAATATTCTCACTCAGAGCCCACCTTTCATTTCTTACATGCAATTGGAAATCAATTTTTAAAGCATTAGCTGAGCCATAACTTTATAAATCATCATGAAACCAAGTAAAGCAATGGCTTAACCTCAAAATGTTAACAAATGCCTAGGGACTGAACCCATAAATCAAGAAAATCACACTCCATTACTGTGAATAAGTTGAGAATTCCAGAGCATGCTGTTCCTAAAAGAGATAGAGAGAAAATTTTTGTGGAGATTCCATTGAGTCTCTGGAGAATCCTTCCAGCTGCACATTCCCTTATTCCCTCCCACTGGTCATTAATCATCTTTTCAGGAATCTGTGTTATGTAAAGGGAAAAAGCCTGTGTGTGAAGAACCATATACCTGCCCCATAAAGCAAGGAGTCTCCTGGTAGATTCACATTGCAGATGTAAATGGAGGCCTAGAAGAGGGGGAAAATCCAGTGGCTCTATTGAGCTCACTGTCCCTTGAAGCCTGTGTGCTCAGCTGTCCTAAACATTATGTCCTCCCTCTTGGCAGGAGCCTATTAACTCAAACCCATGGTCATGCAAATAGGAGTGATACAGTTTTCCGGCTAGAAATTATATATGTAATAGGGTGGAGGGCAGGTGAGTGAGCATGATCTGTAGTTGCCCCAGATCATGCAGCAAGAGAAGGTTTCTGCTCTTTTGCTGACCAAAAAAAAGAGAAAATGCATTTCTGGTAAAAAGAGGGGAGAAAATAACCAAGTTAAGTACTGAGTTATTATCTTCAGGCTGATTGTTGCTATTTAAATCACCTATATCCCTGGCTTTGTGTGTCAATCAGGAGGGTCAAATAAAGTATTGCGTTTTATCCATTAATGATTCATGTGTATATAAGTGAGTTTGAATTGGAGTTTCAAGTCCAATATTTTTTTTTCCAGATGGTCTTTTACCATCTGATCCAAGTGCAAGAGTAAAATGGAATGCCATGGTTTTTGGAGGGAAAAAAAAAATATTTTCCAAGTAGGCAATGAAATTCTACATTTTTGTCTGTCATTCACCTTTTGTTCCACATCACTTCATACAAAGGAAATTTTCTGGTCAGGAAGTACCAGAAGTTCATCTATATTTCCTCAGTTTTTCTGTAAAATATTTTGTTTCTGTTCTCACAGACAGAGATAGTAATCTCTGGAAATTAAACTCTTTTCCACTCATATCATAAGAGGTGTAAATATGTGTATCACAATTTTGTTTTTTCATATATAAAACTATCGCAGTAGAAACTTTTTGTAAACCTTAAAATTAAATAATATTAAACAATGTATTTCATTATTTTGCAGACCTCAAGGGTTAATATGCAGCTATGAGAATAATAATGTTGGCAATGTATCCTCAATGTGTTTGCAAACAGCAAGTAGCAGTTTGTAAACACTAAGAAGCAGTCTCAGTTTGTAGACACCTTTGTTCTGTCAACATCAGCATTGCAGTCTATGTGTGCCATGGCAAGACAAGACTCATTCCTTGAGGTTTTTTTGTTTTCCTACTCCAAAAGAAGCTAGCCTAAGAGTAATTGGAGACATTACTAGTTATTTTAAATCAAAGGTTTTATAGTGTTTATGTGTTTCTCATAGAAACAATAAGAACATTTTTATTGTGTTTTCACTTTTATTTTTTAAACATTCCAGCAGCCGAATAGTTATTTCTTGTTTGGATTCTGTGCCTTTGTATTAGGAAAAAAAGGTTACTTGCTCTTTCTATCCAGTCATTCAGCACCTAATGAGAAGCAGACTGACCTTGGAGATATTAACAGGCTACTTCTGCTTAAAAGTTTTATGTATTTAAGAGTCTGAGAAGACATTATAAATATAGAGTGTGTTATATGTAACAATTGCTTCTTGAGCATAAGAAAATGAAAGTTTGGGGAAAGTTCTATTGAGAATACTCCTTTTGGGAAAGGATTGGTCATAAAACAAATAGCCTCCCATGAGTTTAGCCTTATGTGGAACAACAGACATGCTGTGATAATATTAGTAAGATTTCTACACCTGAAAAAATTTCCAAGTCCTTGTTTTTTCATCTATTTCCCTTGGTGGCTTTTTAAAAGAACTGACAGTTGATTTTGCAGCAAAGAGTATTTTCAATGATGACAACACTGGTTATTGTCTGAAGTGAAATCAATTTCTCATGAGTATTTGAGCCCTGGGGTCAATGGACTGAATTTCCATTATGGAAATTACAAGTTACTTAAGCTTTTTGTAATTTAAGGAAAGCATTTCTTATGTTTCATTATTTTTTGCATTTGGCATTCTGATCACTGCACTGATGTCCACACAGTGCTCCACCCTTGACTAGCAGAAAACTGGTCAGGAAGTTGACACCTGTGTTGTTTCAAAGAGATGGTGTTTTAGTTTGCAAAGCTGGATGCTGAAAGCTGAGAAAATATCAGATCAAAGGAGATTAAACTGATGACCTTTACAGAGTGGTTAGGACCTTTGCTGATGTCCAGCATTTTTTTAAATGTTATGCCTTCAACCATAACACAGTAACAATACAAATTGCTCGTTTAGAGCAAATTGGCCTGAAAATGAGTACAAGTGGCTAAGTAGTTTTTGATGCATGAATGTGACATTGAAGTAAAGAATATGGATCTGTCAAAATATAATTGTGAGACAAACAAGCTATGAATCTTCTGCTCCTTTCCGGGAGCAGTTGCTTCTCAGTAGGGTGACACAGAACTAACTGTTCACCAGTGGGAATTACTAGTCCAACCAAGAGGATGTACAATCAAGCAGGTCTTTTCTGATGGCCTTTCAGTTACTTAATTTACATTTGTATGGCAATTTGAATTATATGTACAAGTACTAAATATTGTTACAGAGCATGAACAGAAACTAAGACTGGTGTTTCTATACATTCATCTATTCTCAGATGAAGTGAATATTGATGGCTATGTCACGCAAAAGATTCTGCTCTCTGAAAATAAGAGAAATCTTTTTTTTGGTCATCTTTCTTTCCTGTCTTTTCCATGAATCTTGCATCCTTTTTTATATAGTGCTTCAACTGCTAGGAAGTATTTTAATGACCCTTTAGGAGACAATTTTGAAAATTTGAAAAATAGAACTTCCTGATTCTAGGTAATATCTCCTTTCCTCCACTTCAGTATAAAAAATGGCCTGGAAAAATTCACTGTATGTACTGTGTTTAAATAAAATAAAATTAAACAGGGCTGACACTACTTTTCCATTTCATAACTCCTATACATTTGTGTGAACTAAGCTCTAAGAAAGCAAAGTAAATCCCTTTGTAGGATTTAGCCAGGGAGAAACCTGGTTCTTGGATCCTGTTCATGCATAAAGTCAAAATTCATGTCCAAAATCAGTACAATTAAAACTGAAGTTCCTGTGTGAAAAAATACTCATTAACTTTTAAGAAGAATGATATCTGCAGGATTAGGCTGTACCTGAGTGGGTATTATGCTTGCAATTTTTTATTAAAATCATTAATGTTTCCCACACCCTAGTTTAGCTTCCCAATCTATTGGGATGTTTTTCTTTATCCTCTGATTCCGTTACTCAGTTCCTTACTCCACAAAGTGTCGCTGATTTTATGGGACAGAGCAGAGCAACACTGTGGGGTTTTGGCTGTCCTGAATCAAGATTGAGGAAATATTGACAAAAACAAGGGATATGTACATGAATCGTTTCTCTATCCCCAGAGAGGCATAACCATTACATGGAGTAATAGTCAGATATATGTCTTGGGTAAGATAATGCATCTTCATTTTCCTTTTCTCCCTTTTATTCCAACGGTGCTGTGCTGTTCTGATGGGTGACAAACCATGCAGCCTTTCTTAGTCTGGTGAGAAACCTGCTGCCATGCATGAATGCATGAGCTCTAACACTCAGATTAACTGTTCCTCTTTTCTTTTATTGCCGCTGCATCAATATGCCTTTCTTCTATAATTTCCCAATTCTCTATTTTAACATTAGCATGGAGTGTTCTACTCCAGTCAGATGAATGGTAAAAGACCACGTACCTTTATTGCTACTGTTGTTGTTATTGTTGTTGCTCCTATTAATAACAATAACGGATTTGTTTGAAGTGACACTCATAACCCATATCTGTCTTCAAGGAACAAATAAAAGGGAGTCCCTGACCTCAGAGAACATAGCACCCTTAGACAACCAAACAAATAGTTCAAGGGGATGGTACAGCAAAAAGTATTGTTGCAGACATCAATGATTTTCATTATAGTCAAGCATGGTGAGAGGAAATTTAAAAGTGGAATTTAAAGAAAATTTCTCATAAGCAAGACAAGAGACCAGTGTTGTATGGAGTAATATGTGACAGTGATTAGAAGGATTTCCAGAAAAGCAGAAAGCGGTGGGAATATCACAGAAACTCACGGAATATGCTGAGTTGGAAGGGATCCACAAAGACCATAGAGTCCAACCCCTGGCCCTGCACTGAATCATGCCCAAGTGTCACACCCTGTGCCCGAGTGTTGTCCAAACGCTTCCTGTACTCTGTCAGGCTCGGTGCTGTGACCACTTCCCTGGGATGCCCAGGAACCCTCTGGGTGAAGAACATTTAGGAGAATGATGGATGTTTGTGAAGTCAGATTACCAGTGCTCTACTGGTGTGTCTTAAACCTAGGACTTCTGAATGGCTCATTTGCCTGCAGAAGTGGGCAGAACAGTAATTCTTGTATGCAAGAGTATGATGAAGAACAAGCAGTTCTACAGGTGTTGGTTGATATATTGAGAAACTTTTACCCCAGATATTACACTGTTGTTGAAGGGCTTTCAGTCACTGATTTGAAAGCACTGCTGACAAGTTGCTTGTGACAGAGACAATGCTCTTTTATGCTGACAGGAGCATAAGCATAAGTGGCCTCTTGGTATCAAGTTTAGTAAATGAATGGTCTTCTGTAATACTTTGGTATGATGAGTGTTCCATTGAGACCAAGATCAAAATATTGCAAGATCATTTGCATCCAGGTGTTGCACTTTTGGCTGTCTGATTCAGTTGCAAAGAGTGGTTCCAAATTTTTCTACAAGCTAATGAATAAGGCTTTCAGAATGTGTTTAATAGCTTTTGGGTTTGTTACATGTCTCAACTGGAATATTTAAAGAAAAATTGAATGCTCAAAATTTATTCAATTAGTACTTTTCTGTCTGTGGGACAATTGCAATAATTTTATAAGAAAATCAAAGCAAAATTTATTATAAAGGTAATTAGGAACTTCAGACTGTCCATTTTACATTCAAAAGAAAGGATGTTAATATCATTTATTGAATTAGAATCAGTAAAACATTTGAAAGTCTCTTCATTAAGATTATGAGAGTACCCAGTTGTGGAAAAGAGACATCGAATATCTTTTTCCAACTTGGGCTGTAGAAAATGAGGTACATGTAACACAGAAAATGCAAATGCTCAGTTTCCATCTGTGTAATGGAATGGATAAGGCACAAGTCACTGTGCTAAGAGGTGTGCTGTTTGTGCAGCCTCAACAGATGACAGCGCGGCGGAGAAGAAAGGCGGGACTCTTCACGCCGGCTTGATCGTCGGCATTCTCGTCCTGGTGCTCGTTGTGGCTGCAGCCATCCTCATCACCATCTACATGTACCACCACCCAACGTCAGCAGCTAGTCTCTTCTTCATAGAGGTAAGGCAAGAGCAACACGCTGTGTCACTAGTCCTGTCTCCTGGCTAGGATGTTTGGGGTCCCCAAAATAGATCTTTCCAAACTGAATCAGAAAGTATCTTTGTGTTCCTGGTGTAATCTTTGGAGAAAAGGAGCTCTCCGAGCAGGTGATATTGTTTTGTTCTTAGCATGTTTGTCACTCTGCTCCTTCAGCTACCATTGCTATTACTTCTTTTTCTTGTAGACAGGACATGTATCTAATGATATATGTAGATACCACACTACTTTTCCTTCCTGTCCTTCATTTTCCTCACAACAGCATTTTTCTGTTACGTTTCCTGTCCACTGTCCTTTTATTTCAGTGCATACAGTTTTTCTATAATTCTTCTGTGGGGGGAAGAACAAAGTATTAATTCTTAATTCTACAGAAGAGCTGATTTTAGTAAGATTTAGCAGGAAATTTGTATTAGCTATTCCTTACATCATTTAAAGGAATGTTTTTACACTTTGTCTAGAGTGTGGAAAAGATTATTTTCACCTAATTTTTAACATCTATCTTTTCTTCTGCTCTTCCTATTAGTGTAGAGAGAAACAGACTCTTTTAGACCATGATTCATCTTACCTATTTGAGACATCCCCTTTAGGATTAGATAAATTGACATTTTTCTCCCTCAAATACAGATAGCTACCTTAGGTGCAGATACCTACATTGCAGTTGCTGAATTTAATCAGTTCAGCTCCACTGCAGACAAAAATATGAGAAAGGAAAATTCTCCATAGGCATTTGTGTCTACAAAAACCCATGAATACCTTCACCTCCTTCTGGTTTCTTTGTTTCAACTCAGCAACATTCCTCTGCCTTGTGATAAGTTTAGACATGCTGAACATGAAAGGGATGACTGTTCGTAACCCCCACTTGTGGTATTCCCTTACTATGGAGAGCCCAGACACCTACTATTGGACAACAGTGAAGATGCAAAACCACTGGAAGTGTCACTAGGGACATACCTTAGGGATTGCTGAGATGAATCCTGGACCAGCAAGATGCAGACATCTATTCTTAGTGACAGCAATGAGAATTGAAGTGAGACATGAAAATTTTGCATCATATTATAATAAATATTCTTCTTAAATGGAACAGTAATCAAAATGAATTGTTTATCAGTATTCCTGTTCTAGTAATGTAACTGTGCTAATCATCAGGGAACAGAATCCATATAATAACACAAAGTCTTCTCTCATGTTTATGCAGCATTTCAAGCCAGTTCACTATTGATGTAGACAAACAAAATTTCACTGAAGTCCTTGTAGGAAAGAGAAGGTTTAGTCCCTTTCTTTTTTTCATACACAGATTAAATTTACACAGATTGAATTTCTATTCTTTCACTCTGGTTAAAGCAAGTTTCTTATCTGTCACAGTGTGATAGAAAATGCTAAGTAAATGGCAACACTACTTTTTATGAAGAGAATACCAAATTACAACACAAATTTATTTATTTGTTTTTCTTTTAAATGTAGTAAGGGCATGTTAATTTATTTTTTTCATTGATATCATACTCATCACGCAAACAGAGGTACCTTAATCAGTGTTGTTAAACTCATGCCACTAATTTAATCTTTAGGTGCCATTAATCAATCTATTATTAGTCAAAGCTAACATGTCATTTAGCAAGAAATGTAGTCATTTTGAATAAATATAAAAACATAAACTTTCTGTACAAAATAAAGGAGAAATCAGTCAAAATAAAATTTATGCAAAACAGGGTATAACCTATTCCTAACCTATAACCAATTATCCTAGTAACCAATAGAGAACAGGATTCTCTATTGGTTAATAGGATGATTGTGGTATTTGTAAACAATCAGCATTAGCAAGAATTGTAAAAAGTACTAGTCATGAAGGGATAGCCTTTCCCAGCTGTGAAATGTCCAAACACTGATGTAGTGGGAAAATCACAAGGGATGGAATAGGGGATGACTGTACTTCAGATCACTAGCACAAATTTCAAAACTTTAAAACCATTTTTGTATCATAAGCCTAGAACATAACAAAGTAATCCATTCTGGAAATCAAATTGCTTTTAATGAGTTTAAAAATATAATTTTCAAAGAAAAAAGTGGTTTGATCAATTCCAAAAATATTAAGTAGAATTCATCATTCTTATATTCATCTGATTTATAGGATTTACATGTTTCCAATGCAAAGAAGAAAATTATTTTCTCAAACTTGCCTTTTGAAAATGAAGTCAAAAAAATAATCAGGTGAAACTGGTATAAATAGGCCAGTGTTACAAGAAATCATTCTTTATTGCATTTGTGCAATTGAAAAATATTTGAGTAAATGGTTACAGATAGCATGATAGCCCACAAAGCACGGGAGGCAAGCTGCATTATTTATGGGAAATAAATGAAATATGGATCTGATGTTACCGTTCTAGGAAAAGAGCTCAAGAAGATTGCCATGGGCTTGGCCATGAAATGAGAACAAGCACATAAATATTTCAGAAAATAATAGTTTCCTATGAGTCTCTTGATTAATAAGCACATTGCACAGTTAAAACAAGATGTGACAGATGGACAGGCAGCTCCCTCCTGCAGATGTCTAAAAAATTACAAATACACTGTAGTCTGCCATCAAGTCTTCAAGCCAAATCAAGATCCACATCAGTTTACCTATCATTAGTAATTAATATAACTCTAAGGCTGGCCAAAAGAAGAAACAGGAACCTGATGCATTTGTGTTTACTTTTAAAGAAGTTACTTTATGGAGGCATTATATAGACATTAAACATAGCATTCATTCTAAACTCTAATATAATAAATAGAGAAACTTCTTTTTACATCTAAGACACTGACATTATTTGGTAGGTAAAATGTCATTTTCAATCAGATTTTGTTGTGGTTTTTAGGTTAAGGGCTGTGTACGGAATTTTTAGTTGACTGGTTACTGAATAAAGAACAGTATAATAAACTGATCCTGTATCTGAGGCTTTAAGTCTCTTTCTTCCTTGTGTTCTCTGCAGATATCGCCCAATATTAACTTACCTCCTCACTCAGGTTCTCACATAGCTCATCTCAAATCCAGCTCATGTTTGTCATGAAGTGAGCTCTCCCAGATAAGAATAAATATACCCACACTTTGTGCTGTTTACCCTTGCACTGATAAAGGCAATCTCTTGTGGCACCTCTGAACACCATTAAATGATATCCTGAGTGGACTAGTTGATTTAAATAAATGATACACACAAGCCAAGAAAAATACATTTATTACAAAAGCTATTGTCTTAGAACATAGTACATTATTCTATTACTTTTTTACTTTTTAAATCTGAAGAAAATGCTTCCCTAAGGGTTATTGTTCATGCTTGTTGAGCAGAATACACATGTGCAGCCGCACCAGGAATAAAAATAGCTATTCTGAATGAAGTTTGAGAAGTCTTAAATGCGAGTGCTATTCAATTTGCAATTGGTAGTGTGCAATTTTAAAACAATACCGTCCAAACAGTTCAACACATTTTCAAAAATGTTCCACTTTTTGTTAAGTGTGTGGAAGATTCAAATCAAAATGCACAATTTTCCTGTTTCTTCCAGACTCTACACTATTCAATGTGTATTTCATTGTTTAGGTTGGACTCTTCTGTGGTGGCCCAAAGATACAATGAATTATCAGCTTTTAAAGTCAAGGGAACTTCAGTCAAAGTTCCAATGAATGCAGGCTCTTCCTAAGAGCTAAGAGTAAATATTGACTAAAGATTAGCTTGCAGAGTGACAGAAGAGATGTTGCATGCATTCGGTTTTCTCTTTACTTATCATTAACCTTACAGCATTTCCTCGCCATTGAATTTTATTTAGTTGCCAATGGTTTCCTCTCTTTAATCACATTACATGCTCTCACCTTGAGAAATCCTGTATCTCTTAAGTATATTTTGAGCTGATTTGGACTGATTTTTGTAAAGTAGGACACATGTCAAATAATGTTCTTCACGACTTTCTCAACAAAGTTTATGTCCGAAATCTAGCTATAACATGTATCACTACACACTAGCTATAACACAATTTAAAAAGATTGATTTATTTACTAATTTATGTAGTATATTTGCATTAATTGTGTGGGGTTTGATGGCCAAGAAGCCAATCACGATGTCCTGAATGTTGTGGATTGCATACCTGTGATACAGATCATTGCACATGTGATACAGAGGCACGGAGCTCAATATAAAGAGGAGTGAAGAAATTCCTGGCTGAATCAGATGGGTTTGCTCAGATTTCAGTGGGCTGTGGGCCAAATTTTAGCTTTAGTTTTATATGTTCTTTCTTTTTCCTGTATTTTTAATCTCTAATTATTTACATATGTGTTTGGGCATTGAGCACAATTAATGTCAAGGGAACATTCAGCAAATTGAAAAATGAGGTATAAGTCTGACTACTTTTTATTCAGTTATCTTATGTGTTTGCACCCAGTTATCAGTGGACAGAAGGGTTGCATGACACAAGTTTTCACTTGCATACTTCGTGTTTTTCTTCCCTTCCTTCCTTATATTGTGACTCAAAGTCCTTTTGAGGTTTGAAATTTACCTCAGCTGTCATCACAGTGCTCAGCCACTGGAGACCAAAGGCAACATGATCTGGCCACAGCTGAGAAGTGAAACCTGGTGGGATGGATCCTGTGCCAGGAGTGCCCTGTTGGATGGGTACAGGCTCTTCAGGAGGGACAGGCAGGGCAGGAGAGGTGGAGGGGTGGCACTTTATGAAGGGGTAGAATGCATGGGGCTCACAGCTGGCAATGGCTGGAGTTGGACTCAATGGCCCTTGTGAGTCCCTTCCAACTCAGCAGATTCTGTGATTCTGTGATATGAAGGTAAGGAGTGAAATGCTGGGATGTCTCTTCCCAGATAGACACAATGATACCTTTTTCAAGGGTGATTATGGGAGGCTTGACAACAGCTGAATAGAATTTTACTTTGGCGATTCTCTGGAGGCAAAGGATTTTAAGGAGTCTAAAATGACATTTCAAATTAGGACTTCTTAGCCTCAGGCAAAAGAGCCTTTCTCTTGTATTCAGCTTATAGTTACAAAACTTATTAACATATGTGGACTCCAAAGCTGTAAGAATATGAATGAATTCAGAACTTACATATTAGTGGCTGTGTATATATTAATAGTAGTTAATATGTCACACTCTGAAGAGCACCGTGGGTGTTTGTGGTTAAAAATTAACATTCTTTTGAGTTAAGATCCTATTTTGAAGGTCACAGCTTTTGCCTTCATTTTCCCAGCCTCCTTGGAGGTATTGCACAGCTTTATTTTGCTGGTTCAGCTGCTTAGAAACAAACATGTACACTTACACACATCACACACATGTACATATCTACGTCTTTTTTTGTTGTTTGTTTTACTTCATCTTGGATGTCTAAGATGGATAACTTCAGGAATCTGTTTAGATGGCCACGCAGAGTGTTGAACTGGTCCTATTGAGCCAGGGAGTGACCTTCAGGAAAAAGACAGGGAAAGAGGAAGAAACAAACAGCTGCAGATCTTCAGCAAATAAATATTAGTGTGGGATCAGAGCGTGGAGGATGCACCTTGACTCCTCTTGATTTAACTTATGTCCTTGATTTACCTTAAATTATGTATTTGCTAGTAAATTAAATAAGGCTGGGACTGTTCTTTAGTGTAAAGACCAACCAGCATGAAAGGATCTGCATTCCTGTCATTTAACTCCATCCCAAAGCTGACAGCATGTAAGACTGTTAGCATGAACTGAGGGTGATTTCTAAATACTGAGTCCTAGCTGGGGCGGTCTAAGAAAGCACTAATTTTGGGGGGATTTTTTTAATGATGGGCTGTATAGGGGATTGTATTTTAGTATCTGAAAACATTCACTGGCACACACATCTAGCAGTAGATTCTTCTGCTCATCCCCTGTCTGCTTAGAGGAAGGAAATGATATGAGAAAATAGTTTAAAATGCTGGAGTTCTTGGTATTTCAGAGCTGAGGAAATTAATGAACATTTCTGGCTCACCATTTTACTTCTCTGCTTATAACAGCACATCACAATAAGAGCCAGATTTAACATCCAGCCGTGTTTTCCATGCACCATTTCTAGGTTTCTGCATTAATGTCACAAATGCAGTGTATGTTTTCAAACAAGAAGTAAATAGGAGACAAATTAAAAAGAAGAAGGGTTTTTGTAAAAAGAATGAGATCCTCAGCTGTCTAAGCCAGCTGATGGAGCTCACACAGCTCTGCTGTTTTCTTCTGCGATATGGCCCATTGTTTTTTACAGGGGATTATGCTTTTAGTTTGAAATAGGCTTAACATGGTCATCAATTAGTTTTTGTCCAGATGTTCAGGCTGAATTGCGTTTATGAAGATGATGATTAAAAAGAAGAGAACAGGTATAATTTTTCTCTTCTTTCAAAGTCCTGCAGTATCCTGGCATTTGGAGTACTGTCATTGATCTCACTGTCATTGCCTAGTACTGATAGTAAAGTTATTTTTCCAAAGCTTATCCAGCTCAGCAGGAACCAGCAGTTCAGGAAGGGAAACCTAAATCAACCACAAGGGAGAAGCACTAAAATAAATAATCAACACTGACAATAAAAGTCAAAGGTGTAGAGGAAGGAGGCATTCTGTTTCTCATCCTTCAGCAGCCAACTCCTCAGATGAACATAAGACTGCAGAAACCGTTATAGAGAGATGGTTTAAATCACAAAAAGATACACTAAACAAGTACTTCTGCCACAAAGAAAAATAAATGATGCCAGTAAATTACTCTACTGAATCTTAAGTCTGAAGCAATCTTTATTTGAGTTTCTTCAAAACATGAGTTTAACATGGTGTCAGACCATTGTTCTTTTCTTACTCCTGGGAATATATATCAGAAGTATAATTTCAGATGTTTGTAGCCTCATCCACTTCTGACTGTGATTTACCAAATAAATTGGGTGTTTCTAGAAGACATTAAAGACTGATGCACAAATTTCAGGTAACTTTGAGCACAAAGATACACATTATGGTCAAGGTAATTGATAACAGAAAGATCTTTACTTCTCACAAGAAACAAAGCCCTGACTAGTGAGGCAGATTAACACTGGACAAGTACTTAAGACTAATGGGTCTTGAATAGTATCAGATTAACATTTAGTCATTTAGTAAGACCTGACTATAGTTTTTTTCCCTTTTTCTTTATCTATTTTAGTGAGTCATAATAGTTTTTCTGAAGTTTTGACAATAAATCCAGAATGTGGATATCTCCATATTTGCATATTTCCATATCATCTGAGTTAGACAGGCCTTCTTGACAAAGTGTAGTTAAAGAGTAAAGCTTTTAAATAAATTTGAATGTGTTTTTATTCCTGAATTAGACAAAGAAATTTACACCAGTGGAAATGTAAGATGCAGCCCTTCAGGAGACACTGTGAACTAGTCCTCTGGAAGTTTGAAAGATTGAACTATAGAAAAAAATCAATAGATAGAGGAGACAAAGTTGTATCAGAGCATTCAGTCTAAAAGGTGCTCAATGACTTCAGCTTTTGTGTAGTTTAGTGGTAAATGAAGTTTACTAGGGAGCTCTGGAGAGTTAAGACTTTGGAAGATTGACCTTCTCATCTATGTCAAGTATTTATACTCACGTAAATTCAGTTTTAAAAAGATACTCTGCATGTCTTGATGAAATCGACTGTTCAAGTTTCCTGCTGAATAGGAATGAAGAGCTGATGCATGCACAACCACTCAGGGATTTTATGCTGGTTGAAATACAAAGAAACTTTTGAAAGTATTTTAGAAATCTTTCAGAACTAAACGTGTGTGGCAAGGTTGAGAAGACAACAGAAGGGCAAATATTTCATTACTGTTTTCCTTTACTTCTCTTCTGAAATTGCAGATCTGTACAGAATTGTTCTCATTCCTTTTTGGTACTCAGGGAAATATAGACTAAGGATGGGAATAATAAAGGCTAGGATGTAAGAATATCAAATATGTAACACCTGTTGCTAAGTTCCTTCTGTCCATTACTGGTAGAAACTTGTCTTCACACATATGTATGAAAGGAAATGTAAAAGCTTATAATTGCTGCAGCTAACAAAATATTTATTACAGTTGCTTTTGATAAATTACCATCTCAGATGAAAAGTGTTAAGTGGCATAAATTTCAGAGATAGTGATAACGTCAGCATCAAAAACTCTCAGAAGCAGGGCATCACTCTTCAGATACCAGTATTTCAACACAACTTTACACCACTGTCCCTCCTCCTGTAACAGATCTTCTAATATTGGTTACTTTTAGCAGGAAATGGGATAGTCTACAGCTAGCAACCTTAAAAAAAATCATCAACTGTAACACTAGAAACCATGTTCAGATCATAGCAACTGAGTTTTATTTCGACTATATTCAATTAACTGCACTCAGATATGTATCAACTCTTTTTTTTAACATATCTAAATGAGATCATATGATTTTCATGGATAAATGAGGCCCTATAAGGCTTAAAAATCCCTGATTTTGAAAGGTGTCAGAAGAAGAAACAGATCAAAAAGAATACAGTTGAAATATACTTTCTTTGCAACTAGAGTGAGAAGTTACTCCAGTTTTTACCCTTTAGTTTTAATTGGTGGAATCCTCTCTGTTTTTCCCTTAGAAATAAGACAAAAATTCTACCTTTTCTGCAAGATGGATATCAATGCATTTATTTTAGTCTTTGTATTGCTGCAGGAAATCAAACATCCTGCACAGCCACCAGCAATGGTGTAGAGAGACATAATGTAGGAAACATGAAGGGTAGACCTCACTTTCCAACTGCTGGATTTTTTTTCCTTTTGTCTTACTCGTCTTCAATAGGAACTAACTTTTTTAATGTGTACCATAAATTATTTTTCTGCATCTCAACATATTTCTTCTGCATCCTGGTTGTGTAGGGTCACAAGTGCTTTTCTCTCAACTTCATTGCTTAAAATAGTGAACTCAAGGAAGCTTAAAAAAATGAAAAAAATACTAGTCCTGTTTTCCTGCTTTGTAATACACTGAAAGGAAGAAGGAATTACAACTCCCCAGCCACAGCTCAGAGGATTTCCTTTAAGTGTTCTGATTCCAGAGGAAGAAACATATTTTTTCCTGCAAAAATTGGGAATTAGTTAATTAAATACCCAGCTTGCTTTCTCCAAGTTTGGTTTGGGTTTGGTGGGGTTCTTTGGTGTGGTTTTGGTTTTTTTGGGGGGTAGGGGTTTCATTCTGTTTTTTAAGTAGTCTTCACAGAGAAAAAAGGGGAAGAATGCATTAGGTATTTCCTGAGCTGCTTCAGTAACTGAAGGAACATTTTATCTCCCAATAGCTATCAAGTTACTTTTCAAGGATTTTTCAGTTAAAGCTGAAATATTTTTACAGCTTTCGAGGGGTTATGTAAGGCAATGAATTGATAGTTTGTCAGTGCTCTCTTTTAAAACTGTCAACATGCACATAATGAAGCTGAAATTAAACAATCACTATAAAGGGAAAATCTCACCTCAGACATGACAATAAACTGCAGAAAACTGTAACTGCACTATTGGAAGATGACCTTCAAGTCTTGTGCTTTATTTCTGGAAAAACAGCCCATATTTATGTATTATGGCTTTGTATCATTAAAACTGATACACATCTGTTCCATAACTAATCATCTGGAAAGGCCAATTTAAAAGAGTAGCATAAAATGGTAAATTTAGTATCTTTCATCAATGTAGCAATGAAGTAGTAACTAATCATAGGTACATCTTAAAATTAAATTAGGGAGCAGCTTAGTATATTAAAACCCAGCTCATCCTTACCTGTCGCCACTTGATATCATTTCTAGTTGTTCTTTCCTGCTAGTTTTCCAGTGGTTTTTCCTTTTCCCTTTTCATTAGAGACCTCTCCATCAAATTCCTTTCTCATTTGTACCAGTGTAAATCTGAAATAAACCCTTTACGTTTAATTGCATTATTCTTGATCTACTTTAGTGAGCCTGAGAATGTAATATGACCCTTTTTCTTTAGCAGTAACCAAACTGTCCTTCTTAATTTTGAAAGCACACAGAATCAAGCTTGGGTTAAAAAACCTCTCCAAACTTTGAATAGACTAAGTTTTGTCAGGAAGACACATCCATTAAAGAAGACAGTGTTCTGCCTTCCTACTTCGTAGGAAGGTGCTGCACTGAAAGGCCTGGGATTTTAAATTACCTGCCAAACAGAATTTAACTCTGAATGCCTCAAAAGTAACCTGATCCTGCAACGGGAAGAAAAGGAAGCAGTTGCTTTTATGTGGTATCTTCCCAACAACGATCACTGAGGAGGACTTTGTGCTGTACCTGCAGTCAGCTGTGTGGTTTGTTGCCAACAAGATTCAGTGGCACCTCAAGATTTCTTCAGTGACTCTTGCCCAGCAGCACCATGAATCCCAGGAAAACATCATGGCTGTGGCTGGGCTGTGGTCACCAACAACACCCCTCAGCAGTATGAAGTATCCTTTGTGATTGAAAGGAAATAAAAGTGGGGTATTATAGGGACAGAAAATCAAATGCAGTGTTTACATTCAGAAGAAAAATCATAAAATAAAATTATTTAGCTTTTGAGCTGTCACTGAAAACATAGGCTGTAACTTGTTTTCATTGATTCTCCTCTCATTTTCCTGCAATGTTTCCATACAAGTTGCCCTATCTTCTAGCCCTCCTTCCAAGCAGATTGTAACTCTTGTCAGTAAAGATAAATAAATCAGTATAATTGGCAGATAAAATTTTCAATAGAGAAAAATCTTTTTAGGAAGGCTTTTTCTTCTCACTGACTCTCTGAAGGAGTTTCCCTATTTTCCTGAAAGCTATTCCCTTTGACATAATCTCAGAGCGGTCACCCAAAATCTGAGCCTTACCAGACATTAATTCATTTGAAAATGCAGATTGTTTTAAACACTTTTCTTCCCTGGAGATATATAATAATACAGGAATTGTTTTATCTGCCCTAGAAAATAACTTTTTATTTTCTCTGTTTATTAGCTGTTTTTAAAGCAGACACCCAAGAACCTAGTGGAAATTGGTTAGGACTTCTTAAGGCTCTTGTACCCAAAGCTCTTAAGAGTTTAAATAAAAATGTTGCTTCTATTTGAACCGTCAAAATAAACCACTCAAGGAGAAATTATGGCTCTTGCAATAGAAAGTCATTATTTTGAGAGTCCTGCATAAGCGTGCCAGAGTTTTATCCTAAATAATTTTTTAAAATAAAGTTCCTGTCAACACTGCCGCATATTTTGCCGTGGCATAGAGTATGTTAGAAATTCCTGTGCAGAACTAGGAAGGAAGGGCATTGGACAGATCCTCTGGAGGTTAGTTCTTTATGTGACAAATCCGATAATCAACTATTTTAGACAGGCGCTATTTCATCCTCTTCATTGCTAAGAGTAGTGGTAATTGTTTACTTGTTTGAGAACAGTCATCACTCACAAATTTAAAAAGAGGGATTAATTCCTCTGCCTTTTGCTGCTACTGAACTGTGCCTTTCTATTCCTGTAACAACTACAGGGAGTGTGGTTTAGTATGACAGGTCACAATTGCAGGATATTGTTAGATGTTTTTATTAACAATTTATTGTAGTACCCTTCATAAAAGTTTATTTTGTTGTTGCTGTTGTAGCGACGCCCAAGCAGATGGCCAGCAATGAAATTCAGAAGAGGATCTGGACATCCTGCCTATGCTGAGGTGGAACCAGTGGGAGAAAAAGAAGGGTTCATCGTATCAGAGCAGTGCTAAAATTTCTGGGACAGAACACCAGTACTGGCCTACAGGTGTAAGACATTTATTTTGCCTCTCTTTAAAGAAAAGGAGCCCTAAGCTGCTGTAGCCTGATAGAAAGAAGATTCTGGATAAACTTTGTCCAAGAAGAAAAACTATCTAAGATGCCAGATTACTACTGCACAGTAGTTTTTGTTAGTGGACTGGGACACAATGGTTCATGCAGAACACTTGTCAGTGGACACCTACAGTATCAGAACTATGGCACAAGTGCCATGTTATTTGCTTTAGGTGTGGGGATGCACAGTAATCAGAAATATAATAAAGCTTTGGTGCGCAAGGGTATTTCCCTTTGGTTCAAGTCTTCTTCTCTGTTATCTCAAAGACTGAGGAAAAAATCTGTACCATTTCAGTGCAAAGGGCACTGATCGGTGTTCACAGGTGATTGAGAAAAGTATCTTATGACAGATAAAGAAGAAAAAAAGAATTTTCCAACATTTATATAAGCAGATGTGAAATACACGTTTCAATTCTAAATTAACTTGGCAGCCTGAGTGAGTCACAATGTAAATGCTTTCCAGGAGTAATACAATGTTTCTTGTACATTGCTGATTACCAGCCTGCTAAACAACTCATGATATACGGATTGGTAAGAACTGAGAATTTTCACAATGGTGAAATTTTTCATGGGAGTTCACAATGATGTTGGGCTGATTTTCATTTTCAGTGTTCACTAAAAAATGAATTATCAGGTTTGTATTAAGGTGTATTTTTCATTTCTCAGCAGTAGGTTGAAGTAAAGGCAACAGATCCTTTTAGCTGCCAGGGAGCTTATGGACCATTTCTTAGGCAATGGGGTAAGAAAAAGAAGATTTAAAATAAATGAGTTACTATTCTTTGCCATTTCATTGTGAGTCCTTACTGAGAAGCACCATAGACTTCAATGCACCCCTTCCAGAGATTCAGATGCAAGTGTTATTGAACCCTGCTGATTCATACAGTGGTTTTGTTTAATGCACATAGTAGTTGCATAAATATATATATAAATATATTTTTTTTTATAGCTAACACAAGGCGGGTTCTTGTGACTGTTAAGACTGCATTTTTGTCATCCAGACAAAGGAAATGAATTGCATTACTGCATATTTCCACTGAGTTGTAAAATAATCCTTAATATTAGAATATTTTTTATGTTATGTAGGGAAGGTGGTTCATGTAGTTGCAGTGCCATAAACTTTCTGCCTATTGGAACCATTCTTTCTGTAAAATTGACCCTTTCCCTCCCTTCATAGGGAAAGACAACACTATAAATTCACACCATCAAAAACAGTTAGTCCTTTCAGGGAAGGGGTTAGTACACATGGAGACCCAGAACTTCCCTGAGGAGTGGAAACCTAAATGCTTTGATGATCTGGGCCTGAGGTATTGAAATATAAAATTCAGGTACTGCATGTACATTTCATAGCAGTCATTTACTATCAATTTTTTTACATACTGTGCAAGGCACTTGAATGATTTTTAAGTGAGGTATACAACATTTGTGAGTTTGGATTTCGAGCAGTTTAAAAAAATTGTAGTTACCACCTTAATAGTACAGTTACTTACATTTCTTGTTGTTGCTTGTATGGCCTAAATTTGATTACTTAACACTGTTAAAAAAAAGTAAACATGATTTTTGTTATTTTGTTCAGTAAATACTACAATACTGTATTTTCTGTATTCTTTTATTCTGGGTAACACATTTTTATTTTCATCTGGTTTAAATCATCTAGCATGAGATTAAAACTGTTCAAAAACTAACTGGTATTAATCTGAAGGTACTAACAAACACATTGTCTTGAAGCCTGGTTAAAAACCTGTGGCAAGTACTCATTTCCATTTGTGTGGATCTGCTGAGCCCTTTTTCCAATAGGCTGGGGTTACATTGCAGGCTGTTAATTCTGATAGCAATAACCAAATGTATGCACATATATATGGTGACACTCATTTTTATTAAATAAAAAGGTATCAGTGCACATCATGTAGGAACGTATTTGGTGAGCAATAATTATCATCAGTTTTTCTGGGAATCTTGGAAGTCATCAGCTAGGGTTCATTCCAAAAGAAGTCATTGCAGAGCTTTTAGAATCCTGTTTGAAATAATTTTTATTTCAGAGAACATATTTGAAAACTATACTAAGAAATTTACAAAAATCTACATAGTTCTGCAATAAGTTCAAGGGATATTTCATGTAAGTAAATAAGATTTATATTATTATGGGTTTGCAGGTCTGCTCTTCATCTGATTCACTCCTATTTTTACCCAGGTATGTAACACATGTCATGCAATGGAGCTGACAGAGTATTTGTAATATGATTAGACAAATATGTCAACAATTTAAAAATCTGATGGTTTGATTACTTTTGGTTTAAGGCCCTTTCACAGCTGAAGGATGCTTGTTAGTATTTGCAGACTAACTTACATGTTATACTCCTTCATAAAATAATAGCAATTTTTTTTTCATTTTTTCCTTCTCATGTACTTAGGTGGGAGATTTCACTGGTCTGTGAGGAGCATCATAGAATACTTCTTCACATTTTTGCCATGATGTTTTATATGCTGTGGATTATAACATGAGGAGTTGCTGGGTTTATTTAATAAGATTGATAGGCATATGCTTATGTCTGATAAGAACTGCTATCTGAAGAGAAAACCTCCTGCATACTAATGGATGTATAGTGTCTCCTTGGTGTCTGCTTTGATACATTCTGTGGTATGTTCTATTTATCCCAGTAGGCAAAAGTTAATTAAGTAATCTGTTGCTGTTTTGTAATTCCATCTGGTTTTCTAATTTTTTAATAATTAAAATTCCCACATTAAAAATTATACAAACATTAGTCTAGAGGTCTGGTAAAATATTGAGATTAACTGAGAATCCTATTCTTGTATTTTTATAAAGCAGCAGGTTGAATTATCCAGACCAAAAAATGTCATGTAGCCCTCTCTCAGAAATCCAGCTGAAATATTTTTCCACAATTCAGAAATTTTCATCCAAGTGTCTGAAACAGTGGTTTCACTAACATTATCAGTGGTCCTTCATTTGAATCTTACTCAGAAAAATGCTTATTTATAGAGTCATTTATCCCAACAGTTATTTTACCTCTGAAATGTCCCTATAAATTTATCTGATACTATCTAATTATTGCAAGATCTGTCACATTTTTTCTTATTATTTTCCATTTTAGTGCCAGCTGTTCCATAATGTATAACACTCTCAGTACTCTGCTTCAGCTCATCTTCCTCCACAGAGCAAGAGGAAAATTTGAATTCTAAGGAGCCAAAG
>VXBB01011780.1:0-15146 GCA_013399915.1 Illadopsis cleaveri | reverse complement strand
ACTGATTGAAAAAAGACCCTAACATTTCCAAAGTTATATTCATATTGTGGAACTGCTGAAGAAGTGGAATTGTAATTTCGTTCATATGTGCATACTTACAATGATGTGATTACTTAATTGCTTTCTATGTTTCTCAGTGCATCCCATGATGTATTGGAGTAAGAGAACACAGATTGTTCACAAGAAACAGCTATTCCATAGTTTCCTCCTCTTTGCTCAAACATTGTTGCACTTTGCTGCATACCATCCAAAGCCTTTTCTGAAGACCTTTTTTTAATGGACTTTTCTTCCATACCCATCAGCATTATACTTGAGGGATGGATACACCTTGATTTACTTCTGCTCTGAGCATTCCCATGAAGGGAGTTGATTTTCCAGAGAACACCATATGAAACAGTTCTTCTTTTTCTTATAATTGCCCTTCTCATTCTCTACAGCTTCTGCTGCAAATGTTATAGATGTCTTGTAAGTAACAACCTACGTCAATTTAGCTTCAGATCAAGCTCATTTTACAACTAATGTGTGTGCTGGAATTCTGGGAGAAAAGATAATACATCACTGTATTTTGAGAAACTGTGGAAACCAAATTAAATTTGCACAAGATGAACAGAATATTTGGCCTTGCAAAAATCACCATTTTTCTTGTTCAACTGAGTTCAAACCATAAAAACTCACTACACAAGTACCTGAGACAGCTGAGTAGTCGAGCAATTAGTTTGCCATTCAAATGTAGAAGCAATGGAAAAGGAAAGGGTAAGCTGGTTTGCCATTGTGCATGGGAAAGATATTATTTTCTTCAAAATGAAAGGAGTTCCAAGGAAAACAAGAGAATATTTCTATATTCTATTAGAGAACCTCTTGGATAAGCAAAAGAAACTAAATTGTAACACACATCATCTCATTTGTATAGGATCTGTAAGCAAGGTTTTGCAAGCAGTTGTCAGGAGCTGACAGATTCTCACAAAGAAGGTGGGTGACTAGAGCATTCAGAGTAGGCCATGTTGGACCATGGTTCAGTTCACAGATCATCAGCAGGAATTTGTACTTTGAGTGCATACAGTGGAGAAAGCAATGGCTGTGTTATTAGTTTCTGATGCTAAGCAATGAAGCTTTGTATAAAGACATTTGACGTTCCATAGAAGATATCAGCTGCACAAAGTCGTAGTGCGTATGACCACAGTATTAGCCATCAGGAGGAGAACTGGAATAGATCACAAATTTGGCTCAGATCACAGCTTTGATCTCAGGGAATTTGTTGCCTCCAGTGAGGAGGAAGACCAGCAGCGAACACTGTTGTTCAAACTTCATTGGAATCCTTGCACATGTGCCTCTGCCTTCTTGCAGAGAACTGCTTGAAGCCTAAAAAACTCCAGAAATCAATGTTACTGACTAACAGGGTAGCATTAACCCTAATTCTCATGTTTTAGACAGAGATTTCAAGAACTGATACCTGCTACTAATTTATTTGTGGATGTGGTTTGAGTGTTGGGTTTTTTTGGAGTAGGAAAAGGAGAAGGAGAAGGGAAAAATGAGGAAGGGAAGGAATTTCAGTATTTCCAGATGCTCTAAATGTGCAGCAAGAAACGTTATGTACAGCCTGGAGAGCACTGGTACCGTGTGCCAGTGGCACTGAGTGAAAACACATGAGGTTTCATGCCCAGCTCTATAATTTTAAACTAAAAAAATCATCAGAACCCCTAGCTTCTCTCTAAATCTACATGAGTCCGTATTTCATCTCATGGATGGTTTATGTCACTCCTTAGGGAAAAAAGGATTGAGCCACAGGCATTTTGAGGCAGAATGGTGTGCCAGTAGTGTTTTATCAGAAGCCAAATATGACAAAGCAGGATGTAGCTTGTGTAGAACAGAGAGAAACAAATCAATTTAATTTCATCAGAGCAGCCAATATGCCTACAGCTGGAGCACTGATAAAATATTCAAGTCTGTGAGCTGATTGGACTTGATATAAACAATACCATAAATCTAAAGCTGTCCTTTAACTACCAGTTTATTGTCAAATCTTAAGTGATTTTCTTGACTTTTTAATTTTTTATGGGGAAGAAAACACTTGAGCATGCCAAGTAGAATAAAGTATCTTTCTGACAGGAACAGAGTCTCATCTCCTGATGCAGTCCTTTCCTGACCAGAATAGTTGCTCCTCTGTGAACAACTCATTTTAGTGGGTCTCATGATGACTCCACAGGACTTTTCACACTTTTTAACACAATTCTCTTTCTTTTGCAAGATTTTTCAATACCTATATCCTGACCTACATTTTATCCTTTGGTTCTTCACCTCTGAATTAACTCTACATTCTCACTACTTTATTTTCTTGCACTCTTTTAAACTCTGGCTTATGTGTCATCATGACCACTTTTAGTATCACTCAAAATAAGCCCCTATTTGAAAAAAAACCTCCATTTGATTTCCCTCTGTATGTGAGTTCATAGAACTATTTGAAAGTAAATACTCCTGTTATTGACTGGGTTCTGTCCACATGAATAACCTTTTATTTAGACATTTTGATCGAAAAAATTCTGGTCTCTTCAATGAAAAACTTGTCCCATATATTTTTAAAAGCAGTGAAAGGACTTTAAAAGACAGACCTCAAGACATTACTCTTAATTATATCCATTTAACTAAGCAGATAATTTTACCCAATTAATTAATATAGATGTCTGTTGTTTCTGTGGTCTCTGGGAATATAGTGTTTAGGGATATTAATTAAACTCTTCCCATGCAGTTTGCATTATTTCCTTTGGTGTAGCTGTTCCTTGAAAAACAAAAAGGCTAGTTTGTTAATTGCTAATGTTAGGTTGAAAGAAATTTGGTTTATTGTCTGCTTGGGTGGCACAAAGTTTCCTCAGACTTCTAGAAGTTCCTGGTAAGAAATTTTACTTGTTCCTCTCTAGCATTTTTTGGATTGCTGGTTTTATTACTAGACTTTTTTTTTCAGTTTCAATAACAGTTGTTAAATTTTTTTTGCAAAGTAGCAAAAAATACCATAATCTGAGTGTCAGATTTGACTGCATGTCATCAGTGTTGTCTTTCATTAAAATTTTTCACCTTAAAAATTTCCAGCTCTGACTTGCCTACGAGTACGTCAGGACATCATCACTGTTTTAGTGGCAAGCTGAAGCTTTCCAGTAGAAAACGGTGTGCCTTTCATGGATATGTGGGCATTTTCACAATGAACTGTTTCCAGGAGAAATCCTCTTCCTGGAGAGATGAGTCTGGCAGTCTGGGTTACAAACAGAGGGTGGCTGAAAATAACTAACTTGGTAAAACAAACTATATGTAGCTGTACCATCAGTGGATGAAATTACTTCCAGCTGGGGCCTGACCCCTCCACAGGCCCTCTCCAACGTGGGCTGTGGGCAGGATGAGGCCAGGGCAGGAAAACTTGAAGGACTGCAGGTGCCATTCCTGCTTTGAAAGCAGAGGCAGTGGCACCTTGCTAAGACTTGCACTCTGCATAAAACAGCGTGACCCTGTGCCAGCCTCTGCCTTGTCAGTGCTGAGCATGAGCCAAGGATCTCCTGAGCAGCCCCACGAGGTCAATCCTGCAGAGTGAGCACAGCCTTTGCCTCCTGCAGCCAGCACACACAGCCTGCACGCCCTCATGCTCCCCGCTCCTTCCAGCTGCTGTCAACCATGTATTTTGAGTTTCAGCTGCTTTCTCAGAGCCAGGGCACTCTGTGACCGTAAAAGATGGCACAAGTGGTTTCACTCTGTATCTCTGCAGCACGCTTTGCACCCCGAGGTGAGGACCTGACTGATCTCCTCCCAGAACACTGTCCTCCTCACCTGTAGTGCAGGTGGGCACGTCAGTGAAAGGTGATAAGTGCTCAGGGGTTATCTTGGCCTACAGATTTCTGCCTAGAGGGAACCAGACCTGACCAAAAACCTGAGGAGTTATTGCAATCTTTTAGATAAGATTCAGATATCTAAAAATTTTCCTAAGGATGTAAGTTTTCCAGTCTAGAGGTGTTATTGGAAATTGTAGAAGTAGCAAGCAGTTTCAGGTTGTGTCTTTGTCTCAAATACACAATTAGATCAGGGATGCTGGATCTCCACACCAGTGAGATGTGGATTTTCAGACATGTGCTGCTATTTTCCTAGCAACAGACTGGCCATAAAACACCCTTGCCCATTTATGTTATGTCATTTTTCATCAGCATCATCCTCAGGAATCCAGTTCACCAATATATAGATTTAGGTATACATTTCCCTGGAAACACTTTCTTGGGAATTTAGCTCCTGGAGCTGGTGCAAAAAAGCTCTGCATGGCAGTATGCTGTTTCCTAACTTGATAGGTGCCTTAGGAGTAAGGAGAGGTACAGCATTCTTGCAGGATGCTGAGGTACCTGTGATGAGCATCAAGAGCGATAAAGAACGTGCAGAGACATATGCACAAAGGAAAGCCAAACTTTTCTCCCTGCTGCACAACAGGAAATCATGAGCAAGACAGTAATGAAATCAGATGAACCCTTCACTGCAGAAGCAATGAAGTGCTGTGTGGAGGCTTGTCTAGCTGTCATCTATTCTAATGGTTTAGAACAGTTACCTTGTACTTTGGGAACTAAATGATGTATGGAGCTTTTATTTGCCTGGTCCATGTCTTCTCTCCAACCACTGCCTATTGCAGACTGGAAATCAGTCAGCTTTCCTCTTCTAAGATAATGTATAAACAACCCAAGGTTTATAGACACAGTTGTTTTAGTAAAAGTTCTGTCACCTCTCTCTACATTGAATAATGATGCTTTGGCTTAGAGAAACTCTGAGCTCTGTGGTTTTGTTCCTTCTTTCTCCCTGCAGTAGATATTAGTAGTTGTACAACGTGCAGAGAGCTCAGCTGAAGTACTGCAAATGAATGTCAATTTTACATGTGGTTACATGTAATAATGGGGAAAAAGGGAGTAAAACCATGCTCAGGAAAGAAATACTCCTCATCTTGTCTACTAATGCTCAAATATTTTCACAAAAAATTGTTGTGGAATGATTCTGAGTATTAAATAGAGGGCCGTACATTTGATCTGAATAAAGGAGATGTACTTTTCATTTTCCATGAACCTATAATCATAGTCAGCAGCCCAAAATATGAATAAAAGGCAAACCTTTTTCATTAGTTTTCAATATATGAATGCCTATCTCAATTAGTGTTTCCCCTGTTGACTTCATGCAGCATGACACCCTGTTGTGCTTTATATTTTTAGCAAAATAATTTTAAATATTTTGAAATTAGTTTTCTATATTTAATTAATTTAATCTTTGACATTAGCACAAAATCCACTGCTAAAGTTTCAAATATTTTAAGCATTTAGCAATGGCATGTAAATACTGAAATACCTTATAGGGAAAATTCCCATATACAAGCATCTTTTTGCAGTTATTCCATAAAAAAATTCAAAGGGAGGAGGGAAAAAAAAGTGAGTGATATTTACATACACTACCAAGCATCTTTCTTCATTAATCATCCCACTGACCACAATGGCTGAATCTTCTACTGATATTACATTAGGATATGCAAGCCATAAAGAGTCATCTGTTACTGCAGTGCCCAAAACCAGGGTGCTCCAGCGGAACAGCCCCTCCTAGGGATGCAAAGGGATGCACTCCTGGAGAGAAAGGGGTGAGATAAATGGCACACCCTTATTGAAACCTGTGCAATTCCAGATCAGCTCAGACACTGTGCTGTTTGCTGCTTTCTTCCTTTAGAACAGAGACATCAGCTGTGGTAATCTGCAAGATGCCTTCCCCTCTGCCTCTGCACAGCAGCCAGTCTTGTTGAAGCTCACTATTGCCAACAAAATCTCCAGCCTAACAAAACAAAACAAAACAAAACAAAACAAAACACAACAAAACAAAACAACAGGTCTCAGCTAATTCTGTACAGCATCTGAAAGGAAAGATTTTTGAAAAAAAATATTTATCACAGTGGTTAGCTAAAGGGCTGGGGGAATGTGCTGGTAGACTTGAAATGAGAATTATTGGGTGACATTTGCATGGCTTTCTTGAAAATAAAGAGCAGATTAAGCATCTGTATCAGAGAAGCATTACAGCCTAAGTGAAGCTAATACCATGAAAAACTGCTCATAAATATAAGTGCTGCTCTAACTGTTGCTCTTTTCTTTAAAGGGGTTATGTAATGCAACATAAACCTTTTTTTCAGGATGAAAATTTGTGTCACGCTCATGTATGACTTTAACAGAGCCACAATTCCTTTCAGGAAAACCTTGCCAGCAACCAGTGAAGCTCCCTGCATGAAGCACATGTTATTGCATTAAAAAGGAAAACAGAGATCCAGAGTGCAAAGGGAGTTTTCTGATCTGATGACTGTCCAAGTAGAAAGAGATGAGGGAGCACGTTGCTCTGGAAATGGGCACATCCTCACAATGATTCCAGTTGATGAATTGCTCACGGGAAGCTTTAGCATGGGAGCAGCTGACAACTGGTCATCAGTGTGGGCAAGGCAAGAAGCTGGGGTTCAGAAGGAGGGGGCACATGCCACCAGGTCACCTCAAGGGCACAGCACGCCCTGTGTGGGTGCCATTAGCCACCTCTGCTCTTGTCACAACAGAGATGGAAACCCAGCAGGTATAAAACGTGCTTTTCTCACACAGCACCATTTCTAGTGGTGGTGGTAGTGGTGGTGGTTTGACTGCTGGCAATGAGGCATTCCTCACTTTGTCATTGGCCTCAGAAACACCATGATAAATGGCTCAGCAAAATCCAGTTCCCACTCATATCAGTCAGGATTTACCTTGGCAAGATTTGGATCTCTGCAGCATTTTCAATAACAACTTTATTGGCATAGCAGTGGAAAAAGAGCACAGGAAGCAGAGCAACCATACACAAAGCAAGCACAACAAAATGCGATTGAAAGAGGTTGAGGTGAATTTCCCACCTATTTACAGTTTCTATTATCTTTTTTTCAGTGCTAACAAGCACAGGAATATTCAGTTTGCTAAAATTTCCAGCTGATAGTGCACACACCCTTAGGATTCTTAATAGGGCTGAGTGGACAGTAACAAAAGTGAAGAAAAAACTGTAAGATGTTTTTGTACCTGAAGTGCTTTAAAATGTCAGGAAAATAATTTAAAATGTACACATACAAGAAAATATAGTAATTAATTTTAAAATCCATATTCTTAAGTGAGCTCCTAAAATCAAGTCAGCACAACCTCACCCTGGTAATGTCACAGATACCTTGCATCATGTACCCAGCTAGGTCACGTCTGTCTCATTTGAAGCATGGGCAAAGGAAGCTTCCATCTGCTCACCTGTCACCATGGAGCTGCTGTACCCAAGTCCTTTACAGCTCAAAGTTTTCTACTGCAAAGCCTGAGATTTCCAGTGCTCAAGTTTTTCCTTCTGTGCTTTTATGGGGACAATACTACAAACTGCAAAACACAACCTTTTATCTGGAGTGCTAACAAGAGCTCCCAGGATTTAGGAGAGTGACCAAGCTTAACTAAGTGAGCAAGTCAAAGTGGGAATATGGGCAGGAGAATGAACACAAGAGAAATATGGGTGGAAACACCAGGAAAGAGCAGTTTCTGATTCCCTAAGAGGCTCAAAATCCAAATGTAATTTGAACAGCAGCAAAACCAGGCATTCTTCATATTTGTCCTTACAGATGTGCCAGAAAGTAACAAGGTATCTGTACAGGACAACCCTGGGAGGAATCCTGAAGTACTGGCTATAGACACAGCCAGACTTTCAAGTCCTATGCATTCCATTGTTAGTAATTCAAGCAATGCTGTTTCCCAGCATTGTAATCAAAGGGCTAGTCTTTTATCTCAACATTAAAAAAAAAAAAAAAACCAACAAAAACAACAACAACAAAAAAAACCACTAGTCTTTCCTTATAAGATTTTCCTAGTTTTAAGCAGCGAAAAGTCACTTTATTTCTAGTGCTCTCAAATAAAACTCAAACTCAATATTGGCAATTTAATTTTGTCAGAATGGTAAATGAGCCCAAGATAGGCTAGTTAATACTTGAATGAAGGTCCATATTACAGCACTGGGTATTGCAGAAGTTGTTTCCAAAGTGTGGGCAATAATCAGAGCACTAAAAATAAATGAAGAGATGGACTTCTAATGCTCCAGGACTGCTGCACTGATGGCAAATGGGAATTAAAAAAAAATAATCCTCTTTCTCATTTCAATGGAACTAGAAGTGAGATAATGCATCTGGCCTGTAGATTAATAAGAAATAGGGCAAAGAAAATGCTGGATTCATTTTGGGACTTAGAGGTAGCTAAATAAATTTCTAAATTAGTTAGTTTACCATAAAACGGAATCTCTCACTTTAGTGAAATGGGACACAGGGGAAGAAATTTATCTGGGAGGAATGCTGTGTAAACTCTTGAACACAGTTTGAATTCTTTGTTCTTGTTTTTTTTTCTTTTTCCCAGAAGCTTTTACTAACACTAACTTCTAAATCTACTAATTATATATATATATACTTTATTTCCCAAAAAGTGCAGAGCATACCAGGCCAAATTCATGTTAGTAACTGGCTCACACCATGGATTAATATGGTTATGTTAAATTGCTTATGTTGCCAACTTAAATGAGATGATCCACACAGCCAAGACTCCGAACCAGTAGCTTGGTTCAGAGAAAAAAAAAAAGAAAAAATAAAAGTCTCTTAAAAATTATAACCCTGAACTAATATAGAGTCATAATATATTTTTTTTGGTAACAGTGTTACTTTGTATGGTAATTAAAAAAAAAAATTATTTTGTTTATAGGACATCAACTTAATCGTATTTTTAATTAAGTATTACCCCAGAAAAATCATTGCTGGACCTTGAAGGTCTATGTGATAGTTTTGTTCCCTATACATCAGCTCCAGTAATGCAGGTCACATAAGGCTGAATGCTGATGTCAGAGGTCTGGGCAGGAGTGTTGTTTTCCTTTTCAGCCTTGAGTAATACCTGTGCATTTTGATTGCCCTCGATGGATTTGCTCACATCCAGCACTCCTCCAGGAACTGGGCTACAGGAAACAATCTGCTGATGAGGTGTGAGCAGGGCTACATTCCAGCTTCTCACTTTTATTGCCTTGACAAATTGTGCTGCCTGGAGCAAAGTGATAATTACAAACCCATCCTACTTTACCATATATATTATTACATAGATGAGCTAAACATGGGACCAAACCCACTAAATAAGAAGGGGTCAGTTTTATACAAGACCTTATTATGACCTAGCCTTACTTAAAACAATAAAAGAGACAGGAAAGCATTACACATCGTTAATAAGATTTCCAGACAAGCAGAAGCAACTGGTATATCCTGAAAATCTGATTCATGAGATGGACTATTTGAGTCTATACAGTCTAATAAATGTGTGGAACTGTAACTTCTCCTTTTTTATCTGTTCACTTTTATTATAAGTGAACATTTCAGGCTGAGCATTTCATGGTGATTCTGTATTGCAATTCTCAGGTGGCAAAAGTCTAAAAGTCTTTGGATATATTGTACATTATATATAAAGCTACAACACCCAAAAAAGGGCAGTCTTGATTGTTACAGAAACAAAATGCAGGCAAGCACTAATTTAAGGTGGGGATTTTTTGCAGTTCACTAAATATCAATAACAAAGCAATATTCTGTATAACAGAGCAGTGGATTCCCTGCTATCTTACAAGGTTTTTAATATGTCTGCTTTCTTTTTCTGCTTTCCTCCATGCTGTTTTCAGAATTCTATATAAACATCAGGGAAATGTAAAATATTGTATCATTCTTAACCTTCAATTTCAGAGGAAGATAGAGATTTCATGTCATGGCCACTATAAAATGATGATTCATTGAAATTCAATCATATGTATGTTGTAATACTGATTTCTTTTATAGCTTTCTTCAGGCATCTGCTAGAAGATTTATAGTGTGTGCTATACTATTTTCCAGTCCTTCAATGTTAAAAACTTTCTGACCTTTAAAAAGCCAAATTTGAGGGGCTTATCGACACTTTGTCATTTCAGCTCGTCATTGTTCCCATACTCATCACTATTCTTCTTCTGGAAATACCTACATGAGTGTGAAAATGGTAGCCAAGGTTATTTTACTTCTGAATGTCCTTCACACACATATTTATAACTCTTCTGGAATGTCAGGGAATTTTCTTCTCACTATGGTGTTGTTCCCTTCTCCTCCCTCAGGTGTTTCACACATTCATATATCTTGATGTAGCCTGAGAAGTCTGGAGGTGCAGTCAGTCCCTTATTGTACAGAAAGCAAAACCAGAATGTGCAGATAATGATCTGAAATGTGCACACACTTCTCTCACGTAGCCTTGCTTATAACTTGCCCAGATTATATGCTGCTATGGCACTCCAATTAATGTGATTGCTGAGAGCACAGGTACAGCTTGGAAAAAATGTCTGTTGCAGCCGAATGCTTGATGATTTAACATGAACTTAAGTGTGCACATCTCAGAAGAAGAAAACAGCACAAATCAAATCACTGTGATGTTTAAGCTAGCCATTCCTCATCTTTAATATCCCCTGAGCAACAATCTAAAGTAGACAGACAGATGTAGGCAACATCATATCATATTTTCCCTAACAAAATGTTCCATAACAAGGGCAACTTCTTACAGCTGAATCACAGGGGCAAATCTTATTGAGCTATAGATTACATATTACCTGAGATGTCTGATTAAGGCCAGTGATTTTGACATAAATAAACCACATCTTTTCAGTTTTAATTACACTTAAGGGCAGCTGCTTTCCTCAGGCTATTTCACTTTTCACTACTGAGGTAGACCCTTCAAAATCAAACATATATATGCACGCAAATGCATGTCATTAGCTGAGTTTTGTTCTCACTTACAGTCTTTGCACAGGGGATAGGCTTGCTGGGTAAGGTGTTCTTGAGCCATTTTATGGTCCTTTTTACCATTTATAATTTCTGCTGCGATAATTATTTAGACATATGACCCAAGAACTCCTTTCTAATTATTCTCTGATCTGCCTGATGATATTTTTGTCAATTGATTTCTTTAAAATTGCTATGCTGTAACATCACTCATGTTAACTTACACGACACCTTAAACTTTCATTTATAACAATTTCTTATTTATAGACTAGGATATAACAAAGCTGGCATCTTTAGTGAGGCTGCATGGTGTTTAAGCAGCTGTACTGCAGTCACTTGAAACTTGATAAACATAAGGAAATTTTGGCTTTTGTAGCTTTGAAGGTGTGTTTTGGGGGCAGCAGAGAAGCTCCCATACCTCCTGACAGGATAGACCTTCCTAACTCCATAAGCTGCTGTGTGAGTGATTTTGCAGCAGCCTTATGGGCACTTTATTACCACAGCAATTTTTTCACCTCACTCAACCTGCTGTATGTGCTGACTGCAGCATCCTGGCAGGAACAGTGCCAGGTAGCTTAAGGCATCTAAGTCATTCAAAAGCAGTAACACTTCTGTGTGCTATGGAGCAGAGCAACTCTTGTCCTTATCCTCTGGGACAGAGCAAAGCTACAGCTAATTACAAAGGCCCCTCTGCTTTTGTCCACTTGTCTATGGCATCTCCAATAGCCAGAGAGGGGATGAGGAAGGACTGCAAGTCACACGTGGTGGGGAAAGCCCAGCACTACACTGCAGCTAAAGCCCTCTATCACCTAGGAATCCTTGGACTGCAGAGTCACACAGGATATATCACAGTCTAGTACAGCCTCAGAGGCCCAGAGTTTGGGACTCATCAGTGCCTTCTGCTTAACAGATTGTGGTAAAAGAAGCATAGAGCTCACTACAGTGCACAGATGTAGTTTCTCTGCTGTTCTTTTCCTTCTAATTCATTACTTCACATCACCTGACTGCATTAGTACCCAACTACTTCTCTTCATGTTATATAAGCTTGTAAGGCAAATTCTCAGATCATAAGTCATCTGCAACTGTGTTGAATTGTTTCTGTCATCCATTAGCTTTTAAATAATTCATGCCTTTCTCTATTTAGCTAAATCTTTTCTCCACTTCATACAGCATCGTTTTCACCTTTTTTGTCTGGCTTTGAGTAATATAATCCAGGACATTTAAAATAATTTACATTGATTTATTTTCTTCAGCAATATATTCTTTCTGCTTCAACAGGCAGCAGAAGTGTTCCTTTTGTTATTAAAGCAGAACTTGCCATTGGCACTGTTATGAGCAACTGAAGAAAAAGCCTTTTTTGTTCTTGTTCTTTTTTACTCCTTGCCCTCAACAGTTATATTAAAATACTGCAGATAGATATCAGTTCAGTGCCTACATGTTTCTGAATAAGCAGAGTGAAAGAGGACAAAAAGGCATATTTATCAGCTTCTTTTTCCAGAAGGCAAAGGGGGAGTTGTCTTTGTTTAAAGAAGAATAATGATTGTCTCGAAGGTTATCTTTTCCTTTTGTCACTGCTGATAGCATGATGAACATGGTGGTTTCTACCCTGGAGAGTCACATATAGTTGATAAATACAGTCAGATGACAAGAAAAAGTACATTTAGTGGCCACTACAAATCTGGGGGTTTTCCATGCAATTCCCTGATTACCCACCTGCTTCCTGGTCTGTGATCCCGGGAAAATCACCGTGCCCTGACCCCCAGGGGGCTTCTAGGACAAAGCAATGCTGTGAATGTGGCAGCATCTTAACTCCAGGAGCTTGCTTTAGGAAAGGGGGTTAAACAGCCCCTGTGAAACATCCCAACTTGTCCATAGCACCTTCCTGCATATATGGGGGATTAAGCCTTGCTTCCACAAGAATCATAATTCATGATTTTGCCAAAGCAAGACTTAAACCTCCCAACTCAGGAAGGTGAAAAGAGAAGCCTGTCTGAAAGACTCCATTTGGCAGTACTCCTAATACAGTTCTGGGCAGACACCACAGAGCAAAAAGAAACCTAGAGAGTTAAACCCTCTCATCTTCCTGATGTAAAAACCTTTAACCCTTATATGCTACCCCAGCATATAACTTTGCTAAATACTGTTTCTTCTTTCTGGCTTTGTCCAGCAACAAATTTCCCAATGCATTCCAACTGATATCAAAGTGAAAAATTCTTTTGTCTGAAAACAAGCCATTAAAATGCAGTAGATCTGTAATTTCTTAAGGCAAAATTCTCTTTAATGGTTGGAAGTCTTAAAGGTGACCTACAAAGCAAAAGATCCATTTTCCATTCTTTAATGCTTGTGTAAAAAGACCATTCAAGATTTTATTTTTCAAAGAAATAGGATTATTTTTTAATGCATTGTCTCCCTTTTGGATTAGAAATACTAGACCCTTACTTTGTTCTCTGGGCTGCAGTAAACCTTGGCGTCTTTGAAGTCTGAATAAAAGCTTCCCAGCTCCACTGTTTACTGGCTGGCTGGCTCACCTAGGAACATGCCTGTGTATCAGTGCATCAGTTCTTTAGTTAGTGATATCAATTATGATTCCTTTCAGGCAGAATTTGGATAAGAACCCAGACCTACCGCATGGGTAAAAGAGATTCAATTTGTTAAAGTTGTAGAGAAAGTGTTGGACCCCCATTTAAGTCAAGCTCATGAAAGCTCCAGCTGACTAAATGAAGGTTTACTGAAATGATCCCAGGAGCTGCTTTTGAAAGTCACTGTTGTTAACTCTGTCCAAACTCTTCAATGTTCAAAAAAAAGTTTTTTTTTTGGTTGTGCCTTGGGTACAGTAATCAAATCTAAATAAGTATTAGCCATTATTTGCTGTTAGTGGGATTCTGTCTTCTGTCTTCTGCTGATTTCAAAACATGTACCCCTGGGAAATATATTAAATAATATATTTAAATAAATATTCATAAACAGATGGAAAACCATTAACATGTTTATGATCTCAGTGTGTTCTCAGTAAATAAGAATATTCAAATATGAGATTTAGCATCAAATAAATCCAGTCATCCTAACCAGCAAAAGTTTTTTTAATCTTAGTGATTTGTCTTCTATTGGCAATGTAGAAATCACAATGATATAGATAAAGTGGTGGTAGCTCATGAAGATAAATCTCTCTAAACTGGGTGCTTCATAATAGCACTAAACACAACTGAAATGGTGGGCTGCAGGTTTTGTCCAACACATTTGAATTCCCTATGTACATGAGAAATTTGAAGTGGACGATTAGATAACGTAAAGGTTTGACAGCAAGGAAAATGAAATGTTCCTCCCAGGATTTTACAGCCAGTATAAAACACAGGTCTCAGCAGCAAGCTCACAAGTGAAAGAGGTCCTCAAGGTCATTGGCTTCAGTGAGATAAAGTACTGTTCCTTCTGATGCTGCAAATGTAATCACATAAAAGGTCATACTAAAAGTTTAATCCTTTTGCTTGATTTTTCAAATGGCTAAAGACTGAACTTTAGTATTTTACAATATTGCAAAAAACATGAAGGTGCTTTAAATTAATTTCTCTTCCCTGTTAGTGAAGAAAGGTTGGGACCTGTGCACCCTAAAGTACTACATCAGATTATTTTAAAACAGAAGAAAAAGCTCATTTGTGAGTGAATACCCAGCTGCCTGCTCAGGAATTAGAAGATTCCACTGTCTTAAGCTGACATTTAATGCTGGAGCTGTCAAAAATTCACCATGTGCTTTGAAGCCAGTTTCAGTGTCCACATCAATCCCACCACTCAAACTACAAACTCCTGTGCCCTCTTGAGGCATAGAAATCAGCGAAGTGCCTATGCTACTTAAGAGACAGAAGACACCCTTTGGAGAGGTGCTAAGACTAATCCAATTCCTTCCTAGGAGGACAGTATTTTTATATTTCTTAATCTCAACCTGTAAATTTCCCAAGCCTAATATCAAGTTGTGATTCAAAGGCTAAGCTTCAAAAATGATAATATTTTTACCATAACATTTATGGAGAATGGGGAGTTTTATTGTTCTTAGGAGAGCTACTTTTCTTAACAAAAACGGATATATTTCATGGAAAGAGAAAATTGACAAACACTGCCAGCAATATATAGATTTGTTATATCCTTTGGTGGGTTTCCTTCAGGAACACATATACCCAAATTAATGCAGCATTGAGAAACAATTCACCAAGGAAATTGAAACACATCTGTTCCTTTGGATGGAATAACAGTGACCTTTCTGTCTTGACTGATTAGCATAAGAATCATGTTAATTGCAAAAACTGCCTAATTTCATATCTATTACTGC